>JADBJO010000164.1:456200-506200 GCA_016801955.1 Conus betulinus
CAGCGTGAGTGAGCTGTCTCACCAGAGGGTGTCGCCATATCCTTCCAATGACAACTCCCATGAAATGGCTGATACTGGTGATGTCAACAGAATCTCATCAAGTGCATAGATGTGAAGAGCAAATCAAAACTGGGGTCACCGTGAGAGCAGGGCATGAAGGGCCAGAGTATTTGAGACTTTTAAACATTTGTTGTGCCGATAGATGATGATAGTGATTATGAAGATGATGCTACAGATTTCTGTTCTGGTCTGAGACTGCGTGACAGGGCTGGACTGTACATGTACTTCCACCGTATATCTTGGCGTCCACCAGGATAGAGAGAGATACAGATACCTGCAGACAGAATATTTGAGTAACACCATCAGAGATGCATCTGGTCTTCCCAATTCAGCCCAGAGCTAACTCGACTCTGGGTAGGAGCTGGTCAAAGTAGAAAAAACCCCACAGATGAATAGGTCTTATGGTAATTGAACCCATGACCTCTCAGCTGGGAATCTGTGAAGCTAACCATTTTGCCATGATAGTTGATTGGTTGAAAAAATTGATTTGTTGACAGAACTTGCCAGCTTGTCATGAAATGGTAGCTGACTACAAGAGAGCTGAAAAATCATGCCAGGTGTCACAAAAACATTAAACAGCTGGCTGCAATGTGGTTGAAAACATCTTGCCAGCTTTCACACATCATTCAGTAGCAGGCTGTAAAGGTGCAAAAATATTTTTCCTATGTGTCATGAAACATTCAGTATCTGGCTCTGAAGGGATTCAAAACATCTTGCCTGTTTGTCATTGAACATTCAGTATCTGGCTCCAAAGGGATTCAAAATGTCTTGTCTGTTCGTCATGAAACATTCAGTATCTGGCCCCAAAGGGATTCAAAACATCTTGCCTGTTTGTCATGGAACATTCAGTATCTGGCTCCAAAGAGATTCAAAACGTCTTGCCTGTTTGTCATGAAACATTCAGTGTCTGGCTTCAAAGGGATTCAAAACGTCTTGCCTGTTTGTCATGGAATGTTCAGTATCTGGCTCCAAAGGGATTCAAAGCGTCTTGCCTGTTTGTCATAGTTGGGTATACGGGGATTAAAATATCTCTGCACTCTCTTTCAGAACAGTCAGAATCTGGTTAAAACTAAGAGATAAAAGTGTCTTGCTAGCTTATGAAATATTCTTGATCTGTCTACAAAGGGATTAAAAAGTATCTTGTGGGTTTGTCATGAAGCACTGTGTAGCTGGCAACAAAAAGGTTCACATGTCTTGCCAGGTAATCACAAAACATTAAATAGTTGTAGTTGCAAAGTGAGATGACTGCAGGTGGAAATCTAAACAAGTAGTTGTAAAGTTGGCAGTTCACTAACATTCATTTAAGTTGATTAAATAGTTGGTTATAAAGGGATTTAAATTGTCTTTCTAGTTTGTCACAATTATTCACAAGCTGACTGTAAAGGGATTCAAACATCTTGCTAGTTTGTCACGAAATTGTTAGTAGAAAGTATGTTGCTTGCATGTTCAAAAAAAAAAAAAAAAAAAGAAAAGCCAGTCACTGATTACAAAAGGGAACATATCATGCTTTTCATGAAACATTGAACAACTGGCCTTTAAAGAATGTAAACATTCTCGTGGAACAGTTAACAGTTGGCCAAAAGATGTTAAAAAAAAAAAACTGCATCCCAGCTTGTCACAAAATGCTGACGGCTAACACCAAAGGAGTTGAAGAGAAAAAATCTCACCACTTGTCTCCAGTCATATCAGTCACCTGTTTAGGTTTTTCTTTAGCACTAGCTATCACTGTATTATTAATCTATTGGTCGGTCATTCAGTAGGATTGGTTAACTTTTCCCCTTTTTCTGTCTCTGAGTAGGATTGGTCAACTTTTTCCCCTTTTTTTTTTTTTTCTGTCTCTGATTCCTCTGATAGCTTATATCATGGATACTAAACATACACACGCGCACGCACACACACACACACACACACACACACAGGCACACACACACACACACACACACACACACACACACACACACACACAGGCACACACAGGCGCACACACACACACACACACACACACACACACACACACACACAGAGCAGCTATGAAATTCTTGTTGCTGCACAAGTGTCTACCTGCATGCACAAAGACCTTGCTTTCAATTGCTGTTAAAGACACACACACACAGATGAGCACACATTAACATTGTGCATGCCCCTGCCATTTCTGTTCTCAAAACTGTATGTTTTAAAGAAAACAGGTTGGTTCAGAGTAACAGCTGAGTCATAACAGTGAAGTGAGCAGGTCCTCTTGTGAGTTCTGCCACTGTGCTCAGATATCAGACGGCGGCAGTGTTTATGGTGTTGACATTGATAACCCTGGTTTGAGTGGATACCTCACAACTTGCTCTTAATCTGGTCTGTGTGAGTATCGTGAATTGCCTTATTTTTGTTCTCTGGTTTGGAAAGCGGTAAACATGATGGGGGAACGCTTGACACATTATGGAACCTTGATGACAGTGTTTTGAACACAGAAGATGAATACAGTAAATCCTGTGTGTGTGTGGGACATATCACTGGATATCTAATATTTTGTGCCAGATACAAGAACTTATGAAATTAACAGTGCTGCTTGTTTACGTCTGTACATATATTTATACTTCGGTTCTTGCCTAATGTAACTCGTCCACTAGTATCGCAACTTTCTTGGTTTGCAGTGTTAAGATGCTCTGAGACACAATTTTTAGATATGTCTGTTAGTATTGGGTAAAAATGACTTTTGATGTTATTGCTTTATCTTGAAATGATTTGGAAAAAAAAAACAACCTTGAATTGATGAAAGAGTAAGACTTCATGGTGCAGCTATTACTTTTTTGTAATTATTTCTTTGATCTTGAATTTCATGAAAAGTGTGAACTTCATCTTGTGAATAGCTCAGCTCTAGAATTAAGCTTGAACACATTGGGCATTGTCAAATACTAACTGATCAGCATAAGACCAAGATTAACAATACAGAGATGTGTAATGTTTTTAGTGTGATATTCAATAGCTAAAGGTTTTTTTCTACCCATTGAAAAACATCCAGACACTTCTATGGTCAGCTAATTGTGACATTGTATGTTTGAAGTTTTTGTTAACTGAAAAAGAAAATCCAGATAGGCTGGCTTTAGGTGTCAGATCAAGAGCGATATTTTCTGGATGGTGTGTCAGTTTTCTTCAGTGGACAATGGTTGTCTTGGTTCCACTTATCCAGGTGTACTGGATGCAGGTGGGTCAGTGGCAATGTGGATGAACTATTGTTCTCTTGATCTCAGGGTCCTGGGTTCAGTCCCCTCTGGAATAAGTCAGGTAGCATCCGTGCATATGAAGATTTCAACCACAGGTCCGTGAGATAAAACTGTAAAATGAGGGTCAGTGTGTGAATCTGTGCATTATGAAAACACACACACACACACACACACACACACACACACACACACACACACAAATGCTGAAAATTATTTCATCCTGTGTAGAAAAACAGATCGTCATGTGCCTGTGGTTAGATGATAAAACAAAAAGAAAGAATAGAAAACAAAACAAAACAGTCTCCTTCCCCAAACGTAGATACTCATGTTGCAATTGTCATTCTCGAAGATGTAATGTGGCTGCCTTCATGTTGGCATTGAGGATGGTCATTTGCAAAAATCATACCAGTAATGAGTCTCAGATCTAGCTGAGGAAGAAAAAGAAGAAGAAAGTGGTCAGATGAAGAATGATTTTCTTTATGTTGTTGATGAAGAAGTCCATTTTTTGTTTGGTTCTGTCTGGCCTGCAGAGTCTGTAGACACAGGTGGTCAGCTGTACGCCAACACATCCTCTTCCAATGTCTCCTCCCATCCCCTGCCCACTCACCGCCAGGATCAGCGGCCGGCAGCCTCAGCCAGTTCTGTGCAATTTGTGCGGACCGGGCCACGGGCAAGCACTATGGCGCCTCGAGCTGCGATGGCTGCAAAGGGTTCTTCCGACGCAGCGTGCGCAAGAGCCACACCTACACCTGCCGCTTCAACCGCAACTGCACCGGACAAGGACAAGCGGAACCAGTGCCGCTACTGCCGTCTGCGCAAGTGCTTTCGGGCTGGGATGAAGAGGAAGGTGAGGCCGTTTCTCAGTCACTTTCTCTTAGTCTCCCTCTGTCTCCTCTCTCTGTCTCTTACTCTCTTGGAATCTTCCAGGCCTCCACAACCCACTCTTGCTCAGCTACCCTCCCCACAAAGAAACAAACGGACAAAGAAAAACTAGTCTTTTCCCGTAAACTGTGTAAAGCATTGAGCGTGTACTTGTAAAGTATTTATGGATGACAAAAGAAGGGAGCATGTTATTCTGACAGGATTCCTGTGGCATCCTTTGTTGGTGATGGCAGAAGTGAAAACATCGGTACACACAGGTAGCAGCAGAGACTGGGAAGCTGTTTGATAGCAGAGAGAGAAACTCCGCTTTAAAGTGTGTGTGAGAATCAGAGGAGGAAGATGTTTTAGCCTCTCCAGTGATACTGATTGGTGCAATGGCTGAGAAGTCACAGCATTGAATCTGATGTTACATGTTTGTTGTATCTCAGCAGCACCTACAGAGCGAAGGATATATTTCCTTTTCTCCAAGGTCAGTGTATGTCCAGGTTCTGCTAGTGCCTGTGAGCCCTTACACCTGTGGCATTTTTTCCTACCTCCTCCTCCCTTCTCTCACCACCACCTCCTTGTACTCCCCATCTTTTCTGCCTCCTTACCTCTTGCTCCCTGCTCCTCCCTTCCCTCACCCCTCCCCACCATGCATGTATTAGTTTTAGTCTAGCCTGAGGTGTCTCTGCATACAGACTAGTCAGGTCACCCTTCACAACATCTCTACACCATTACATCTGCAGCAGGTTGGGGCTACAGCAAAAGAGATAGATCAGTGAATAAAGGAATAAAGGACACATGTGTTTCCAGGAGGCCATGTCTGGGGAAGCAACCTTGCCATGTGTCATGCATTGGGATGCTATGGAGCAGTGTGTGAAGCCATAGCGTTAGTCAGTTTCACAATAATACCCATGGTTTATTAACGCTTTGGAATGAGCCGTGTAGTATGTACAGGCAACAGGTCGACAGCTGTTCTTGAGGGCCATGCTGTATATGTGCGATGGCAGTCTCCAGTACGTTCTCCTTTGTATATCCCTGCAGATTAAATGGATGCAGTTATTATTTCATACTTCATTTCAGATGCTAGCTAATGGGAAGTGGGTGGTTTTTATGATTAGAGATGATATTTTTGATGAAAAGAGTTAGGTAAAGAAAACATGGGACATTTTTGTGTTTGACAGTCATCATTTCATGTTTTTGTTGTGTGTTTTTGTTTTTTTTGTTTTTACTTCACAACAGTGAGAGCAACATACGTGGTTTACTCTTCTTTTGATCTATAACAATATGCTTTTGGGTTTATGTTAGTAAGAGGCATATAGGCTTTTACATTTCTGTCAAGAGGCTTAAAAAGAATTGTCCATCAGTAGGGGAAAAAAAACATTATGTGTGGTGTCAGTCACGAAAAAATTCAGGCTTTAAGAAAGTGAAAGAAAGAGGTGATTAGGAAAAACGAAGGAATTAGTCCAGCTTCACTTTCTAATGCTTTATTTGGTTCCCAAGTACAAATATTTGGTTGGCATGTTTTTAGTTTGTTTATTTGTTGTTGCTGAAGTCCCTTTTTCTCAACTGCGTTCATCTAGCAATAGCTTGAAAGTGTCATGCCTCTCATTTTGTCCCCCTTTAACAGCTCAACCGCTTAGTCAATATTATATTGTACAACAGTTCTCAGAGACAGATGATAGAGGGTGAAGAAAGTGTCATTTCAGTTTACTTTCTCACGTTTAGTTTTGTTTCTGAGTGCAAGCCCTCAGAATGTGCACACACACACACACGCACACACACAGAGAGAGAGAGAGAGAGAGAGAGAGAGAGAGAGAGAGTGTGTGTGTGTGTGTGTGTGTGTGTGTGTGTGGGTGCTTATGCGAATATGTGTACATGTTTGAAAATAATTTCTTTGTTGCCTCTGTCCTCGTCTCCTTTCTTGTGAGGTCAGTTGGCATTTATTTTCATACTACTGATGCCAACAGTCTAGCATTTAAATGAGCATCCAGGATCTCAAATCTCAGTCAGTGGATTCTGTCTGTTTAGTGGACCAGTTTTTGTTTGATCTGTTTCCTCTCTCTCTGCTCAGTGTCAAGCATGTTTGTTCTGTCTCTGCCTGTGTGTGTTTTCAAGGAAACATATGTTTTTTTCTTTTTGTTGTCTCAGCATCAGTGCCCCCTCGGTGGCATTATCTAACCCCATGCTGCTCTTTCCAGTTCCCAGTCCACAGCCTTTTACTTTGGCTGGTACTGCTGCCACCCAGGCATTCTCAACACACAGGGAGCAGTCGGTGTCAGTGTTGACAGGAGCAGCTTGCCAGAGGAGACACTGCATTGCTGCTGAGTTGCTTTCAGTGTGTTCAGTGGTACCTGTTTTTGATCTGACATGTGCATGACATCATAAGCTTCATACTGACAGCAGTAATTGCATAATCTCCATGCCAGCATATGTAATTGTTCCCCCCTTTGGAGGGCGCCACCATGACTGTCCAACAACAGTCCCTGTGGGTTAACCATCATCAACAACTTCAACACGAACTCACCAAGGGCACACACGCAGAGAGAGGAATTACAATCATCACCATCAGAGTAGGACATGAAGGGCCACAGAATTGTGTCTTTTGTACGCTGATTGATGCGGTTTAAGATGACGATATGGAGTCACATTCTTGTCTGTAGCTGTGATACGGGGCTGAGCTTACCCTCATGATATATTCTGACATCAGTCAGACTTGAGAGATGCAGACAGCTGTGGTGTGGGTCAGGAAATTTGAGCAACGCTGTCAAGAGATGTATCCATAAAGTAGATGAAACTTGACTGTGTGGTTCAAGTCTTCATAACTGAGCCCATAGCAAATTGAATTAAGGGTAGGAGTTTTATGTGGGCAGAAAACTCCCACATATAAATGGCTATGAAGAGAATTTGAACCGATGTCCACAAAGCTGGGAATCTGTGAAGCTAACCAACGCACCATTGCAGGAATCTGTAAAGCTAAACCAAAGCACCATTACAGCTGGTTGTTGTCAGGCATCTGTGTTCACTCATTGTCTACATTGGTTGTGAGGGATATTCTGTCTCAGCCTCTACTAGGTGTCAGGCATGTTTGATTTCTTTCTGTGCTCAGTGTCAGGCATGTTTGTTCTATCTGTGCTCAGTGTCGGGCATGTTTGTTCTATCTCTGTCAGTCTGTGGTCAGTGTCAGGCATGTTTGTTCTATCTCTGTGTTCAGTGTCCGGTATGTTTGTTGTATCTCTGTGCTCAGTGTCCGGCATGTTTGTTCTATCTGTGCTCAGTGTCCGGCATGTTTGTTCTGTCTCTGTGCTCAGTGTCAGTCAGGCATGTTTGTTCTATCTGTGCTCAGTGTCTGGCATGTTTGTTCTGTCTCTGTGCTTAGTATTGGGCATGTTTGTTCTATCTCTGTGCTCAATGTAAGACATATTTCTCAAATTTTTTCTGTTCTCAGTGTAGGGCATGTTTGTTATCTCTGTGTTCAGTGTCAGGTGTGTTTGTTCAGTCTATTTCTGTGCTCAGTGTAGGGCATGTTAGTTCCATTTCTTTCTGTGCTCAGTGTAGGGCATGTTCATTCAGTCTCTTTCTGTGCTCAGTGTATGCATGTTTGTTCAGTCTCTTTTCTGTGCTCAGTGTATGGCATGTTTGTTCAGTCTCTTTCTGTGTTCAGTGTATGACATGTTTGTTCAATCTCTTTCTGTGCTCAGTGTATGGCATGCTCGTTCAATTTCTTCCTGTGCTCAGTGTAGGGCATGTTTCTTCAGTCTCTTTCTGTGCTCAGTGTAGGGCATGTTTGTTCAGTCTCTTTCTGTGCTGAGTGTAGGGCATGTTCGTTCTGTCTCTTTCTGTGCTCAGTGTAGGGCATGTTTGTTCTGTCTCTGTCTGTGCTCAGTGTAGGGCATGTTTCTTCAGTCTCTTTCTGTGCTCAGTGTAGGGCATGTTTGTTTTGTCTCTTTCGGTGCTCAGTGTAGGGCATGTTTGTTCTGTCTCTTTCTGTGCTCAGTGTAGGGCATGTTCATTCTGTCTCTTTCTGTGCTCAGTGTAGGGCATGTTTGTTCTGTCTCTTTCTGTGCTCAGTATAGGGCATGTTCGTTCAGTCTCTTTCTGTGCTTAGTGTAGGGCATGTTCGTTCTGTCTCTTTCTGTGCTTAGTGTAGGGCATGTTCGTTCTGTCTGCCTGAGGACCTTGTGTTACATGCTAGAGGCTTGCTTGTGACTCGTTTCCTTTGTGTAAGGAAAACGTTTGGAAAGTTGTTTTACATGAAAAAAGAAAGCAGCAACCTCTATGTTTGAAATGAAAAACAGTTGAACACTTTGTGATAGCACACTCACGTAAACAGTCTGTCAGTGAGATCAAATCAGGGGTTCATATTTGGGAAGTTCTGAGAGCAGAAAATTGGTGAAATTGTTGAACAGATGATTTTTTGTTTGTTTTGATGCTCTACTACTGGCTGTCCCGTCTTTCCCTCCCACTTCTTATGCCAATCTTTTTGTTCATCCTCCGCCACTCTATTTAATCATGAATTATTTAGACAAACTTGGGAGAAATTACAAATGTTCAAGGCCCTTGGTTGTGGTATGACTCATTCCCTGCTCTGTACTAGTCTTCAGGATATTTTTCGGGCAGTTTGCCTACCTGAATGTCAGATGTGCCCATGAGCACAAGAGGCTGACTGACTGCCTAGCTTGTGTGTGCAGCGGTTCAAAATGAGAGGGACAGGATCAGCGTGAAGAAGACAACCTATGAGCAGGACACTGTTCAGACAGTGCTTTGTCTGTCGCCACGCTGCTCAACGCTGAGGTCCTGGCACGGCAGGTGAGATTGCTTTGACATGACAAGAACAGGTGTGTGAGTGCATGTGCGTTTGGCGCGCGCGCACACACACACACACACACACACACACACACACACACACACACACACACACTTTAGCTGCCGTGTGTTTGAATACAGCATGTTCCTTTCATCACACACACACAATTGCACACACAAATTGGTGTGCATTGTGATAGTATTCAGTTTCTAGTTCTGACATGTATGGACAATCACATTATCCTTTTTCCGCTTGGCTTTTTCAAGGTTAGAAAGTTACTTGGTTAAGGGTTAGAATGGATGTTACTTTCAGCAGGAATAGACAACTCCCAGCCATTATGTATCAGAAAGAACATTCTCTGTTTACCCATCGAACAGCAGTACTTTCCATACTAGCGTGGTGTACATCCCTTACAACCAGGGATGTATTTTCCAAGTTCTATGAAAAACAAGAGAAAAATTGTCAAAAGGTCTGATGCACTCGTAGCTATTGATCTCTACCAAAAGATTCATTCATTTCTGCATTTCATGACAAGAATCTGCAGTTCAAAATTATCATCTCTCTCTTTTTTTTTTTTTTTGTGAGGGTGATGAAATATTGCAGAGTACAGCTAAAAATGAGACAGTAAGGGGCAGCAACTCTATGAAGTGGAGAATGTTTTCTCTATGATCTAGGTATTGATCAGTTTAAACATGCAGGAGTGAAATGTTTTCAGTTAAAAGCCAGACTTCATCTGTATCCTCAGACTCCTGACATGTGACTACAGAGGATTAGTAGCTACAGGTATCAACACATCATCTAAACACACACACGTGCACACACACACACACACACACACACTAGTGCAAACAAAGGATATGAACTCATTTGATTCACGAGAAGGCTCATAATTCCACCACATAAACTGGTTTAATGGAAGGTATTTAATTGATAAAGTGAAACACAGTTGTCAACCTTTTAGCTTTACACATGGCTTGGAGTGGTATGTGTATGAAATCCCCATCCCCTCACGCCCTCCAGTTTTCCTCGTCTCCCCTTCCAACAACTCCATTTTACCCAGACAAGATTTAGAAGCTTGAAATTCCGTAAAAATTTTTACATGGTGTTATGTGTGAAAGCCCCTCTCTTTTTTTTTTTTTTTTTTTTGTGGGGAATGGCAAGCCTTGATCCTAAAACCTCTCTGAAGAAAGTGTGCTGTTACTGTTCTGCGCACACTGACAGAACTCTTTGCAGTCTGCCCCCACGCTGGACATGCGGAACATGGCCTCCAAGAGGATTGCCACCCCGGACGACGTGTGTGAGTCCATGAAGGACCAGCTGCTGATTCTGGTGGAGTGGGCCAAGTACATCCCCTGCTTTTGCAGTTGTCCCTGGACGACCAGTGGGTCACTAGGGCTCTGCTTTTTGGGGAGGGGGAGGGGGGGTGGAGTCCATGTGTTTAGGTGGGACGGGGGATGGGAAGAGGGGAGGGAGCAGGTCTGTTCACCTGTATGACTTCACCATATGTTGTACATGTTCGGTGAACTAGGGATAAATACATCGAAAAGAACGTTGAGGGGGCAAGTTCGTGAGCAGTAATTGTTCTTGCAGAGTGTAACCATAGCAGAAGGGGAGATTGTGGGGGTGGGTGGGGGGTCCTGTCCCCCCATATGTCCCCTGCTTCCATGAAGGTGATGATGGTTTGGACTAAAGAGCGACGGCCCTTGCTACTTCCACAAGTGAAATCACATCAGGCTGTATTTGGTTTTTCAGCAACATGCCCTGAAACATTAAAAACAACAACAAAAAAGTGAGAGAGCATGAATTTGTGCCATAGTGTTGCTGATGGGTCAGGTTTGAAAGTAATTTGCGTCAGAGAAAAACCTGTTTTTGCCATTGGCAATGCAAGGTCAGGTTAAGATTAAGATTAAGATTAAGATAATTATTAGTCCCGTCAACAGAGGTTATCTCAGGACTGTCACCACGTTCCAAACTGCAAGGTCAGGTGGTCGCCATCCAAAAGGAGAAACTTTCAGAGTGATGGCAGATGAAAATGGAATGTATGTCCCCCTCCTCCAAAATACTTGGACATCCCCCCAACCCTCTTCCCCCTACGCTCTGACAAACATTTTGAATTTTGCACATTTTCTTTGTAGAAAACTACATCAGTAGCAGTTTAAGGCTGAAGGGGTGTAGTAGGGGGTGTTTGTGGACAGGGTCCATGTGATTCGGGTGGGATGGTAATGGAGCAGGTGGGGGTGTCTCGGTTGGGCTGGAACCATGCATCTCGGTGGATGTGTTACGGGAATGGATTCTGTATGGAACACGCTACACAGTGTGGTGGGGTGGGTTCCATGCGAGTTACGGTGGGTGCATAGGGATGAGGTCCGTTTGAGTCTTAGTTGGTGTCATTTGGAGATGAGCAGAGCTGCCTACCTCTCTTTTGGGGGAATTTATTATGCTCATATGCACCACATTCTGCTCGACATAAAAAAAATTCTGCTGGTCAAAAAAAAAGTTTATTTATTCACTGAGTTTGTACATCTGTCTTTCTTATTGCCAAAGAGCTGTTCAGGAACTTCCTTTTGTTCAGCTTCTTCTGCCCCATCATGTCTAAATGACCTACTGGACCAGTTAATCTTGAGGCAGAAAAGAAGAAAGAAAGAAATTAGAACAGAAGTGCAGATTCAGGTGTTTTTCTGCTGTCATGTTTGTCATGTCCGCTGATCCCAGTCAACAGTTTGGCCTGTGGAAGTGTTCAGCCTTGTCAGGAAGAATGTTACAGATTTTCATCCCTCCTTCGGTCAAGCTGCTACGTAGGCGCTGATGATCCTGAAGAGCAAAAATGAGCCAAGTCATAAGATGAAACTTAGTGACAGTGTGCTTAAAAATGAATAAGAGCAACAATGTATTGGCTGGGACAGTGATTCTTTGAAAACACCTGACAGAAGGATAAAGAAATAAAGTGTCAAGAGTGTGATTGCTTTATTGTAGATGTGATAGCATATGTATTCCTCTCAGTCGTCAGAAATTCCTCAGAATTAAAAAAAAAAAAAACATTCCTCCCAAGTCTCTTCAGTGGTTGGCAGCTCTGGATGAGATGCATTTGGGTCACTTGTTGGAATGGTTGGAGCCCATGAGGGTTTCAGTGGGTGTGACAGGGATGGTGCGCAGGTGGGTGACGGAGAGTGTGGTAGGGTTGGGTCACAGGTGAGTCATGTGGGTGTGAATGGGGTGAAGGGCATTTTGAGTCCCAGTGGTTAGTAGTTGGAATGAGATCCATGTGGGTGGGTGTGTTTGGGATAGTGCGAGCAGGTGGATCACGGTGAATGTGGTTGGGAATGGGTGCCATGCGAGTCACAGTGGTTGTGATTGGGTTTCATGTGAGTCCCTGTGGGTATGGTGGGGATGGGTGTGTCAGTAGTGATAGTTGGATTGGACGGGAAGTTAGGGGCAAGAGGAGCTGGGGGAGGGTATGGTCTGTGTGCGGAGAGTGTGTGTGTGTGTGTGTGTGTGTGCGTGTGCATGTGTGTGTGTGTGTGTGTGTGTGTGTGTGAGTGTGTGTGTGTGTGTTGGCACTTGTGTGTACTTTTTCGATAATGGGTACATGTGTTTTTATAATGTCTATGTAGTTTTGTGTTTAAAATGCGTGATGGTTTGTTCCATTCCTTAGATGTCTCCTGTGCATGTTTTGCGTGCTTGCATTCATGTAGCTGGTGTGTGTGTGTGGTGAGTGTTTTTGTGTGTGTGAGGGGGAGTAGGGACACAGACAGAGAGAGAGAGCCTTTGTAGATTTATGTGTGCATGTATGATGTGAATGCTCTTCATTGTGGTCCACTATTGTTAATTTTATTTATTGATATCTGGAGCCAGGTGCGTTTGTTTTTGAAAGATAAAAAGAAATTTTCTGATGAAGCTCATGTGTTTTTGATGATGGTGTCCCTTGTCACAGGTGGCGTTATTGCGATGGCATGCAGGTGAGAATCTTCTGCTGGGTGTTGCTAAACGTTCCATGTCATTGGACGACATTCTGCTGCTTGGCAACGATGCTATCATCACACGCTTGGCACCCGATGAGGACATCGGGCGTATAGCCTCACGCATATTGGACGAGCTGGTGCAACCATTCCGCGATGTCAACATCGATGAGACGGAGTTTGCTTGCGTTAAGGCTATTGTTTTCTTTGACCCAGGTAGACATTTTTTGTGGTACATTTTGTTTCTTTTTCTTTTTTTTTTTTTTTTTAATTAGAGGCTCTGGCATCCTCTATTTGCCCCTCCCAGTTTGTAAGAATTTTGTGTGGTGTCTAGTGGAGCCTCTGACCTCTTTTCCCAGCTCCACTGTTTTTGTTTTCACACAGCAAAATGATTCTGTTTTATGCATGAAATGCAACATTAACATTACTGCTCTCTGCTATGAAGCCAGCTAGCATATATTGTGAGAATATGTGTAAAGTGTTTTGTTGTTTCTGTTAATATGATATCACAAGGAATGTGTAATCTGCATTTTATATTTATTACACTGCAAAATAACACATCGGTATCAGCAGCGGTTTCTGTTTCCTGTCAGTGACCTTTATCCTCATTCAAGTAAGAGGTACACCATTTTACCTGCTGATACAAATTGAAATTTTGTTGGATGATATTGGCAAGGATGTGCCATTTTTGACTTGCTCACATACGAAAGTTCAGTTGGCCCTGTTTTGCTAGTCCTAGTCAATTGTGTCAACAGGTTGTTGCATTAATTCTGAACTCTTGCCTTTCTTTTTGCCATGCATTATCTGTAAATATGAGAGAGAGAGAGAGAGAGAGAGAGAGAGAGAGAGAGAGAGAGATGAGCATTTGTAGAATGACTAGAGAGATATATGCTTGGACGTCTCCATTTTAGAACACTGCTGACGTGTGCAATATGAATAGAAAGGGTTGAAAATAGTTGAACAAAGTGAACATATGCAGTCAAGGGAAGTCGTTCATGCCAAACTCATTGGATGGAGGAGAGAGAATTGGTTCCCTTGAATCTTTGTAAATTTTTTATCCTGAATTATCTTGTGTCCTGTGGAGTGAAGTTAGATTGCATGGATAGGTGAATGATAAAAAAAAAAAAAAAACAAAAAAGAACAACTTTGCTTCAGGAAAACTTGGTTTGAATGAAAAAAAAAAACCCCTGTTAATTTAAGTGGATTTGGTAGGGGGTGGGGCTTGTGGGTTGGAATCTATAAAATTCTGGTGGCAGGAGTAAAGCACATTGGATATTAGACTGTTCAGCACTTTACTAACAGCCTTCCTACGTGACTGCCAAGCTAGCGACTGTCTCCTACCACACATGTATTGCCAGGCTGTCCAGACTGTCAGCTGGGTTGTGGGGTACTTTAGACTGAATCACGCCATGTGGAATCTGTTGTTCACCAGTCCTTTACAGTTTAGTTTCCACTATCAGAGTTACTTTGCAGTGAATTTTGTGATATGCTTAGTCAACTTCCTAGGCCACAAGATCGTAGGCATGCCTTGCCCCCCAAACCAGTGGGAGTAAAGGTGCTGGGGAAACAGTTAAAATGGTACTCTCACCGTCAGTTCACTTTGTGCAGGGAATCTGGAATTTGAACATAACTGTTCTGCATTCTGTTTCGGTATTTTAAACAAGGAGAATGTAGTAAACTTTATGTTGATGACACTTTTAGGTACAGTCATTCTGTTTCCGAGTCTGTGTGTGCATTGTCGAGTGCTGCTTACGGCAGTTTGCTGTGCTGTTCATATTCAACACCAAGAGCAATGGAAGTGTTAGGGTCTGTCAAAGGTTGTTATGGATTATAAATTCTAGGTAACTTGGGTGTAATCGTGTATGCAAGAATACAAATAACTACTGGTATAAGAGTAACTAACCTTGGCTGTCAAGTGAATTGGAAACCGAGAGATGCATGCAATGATTCACCGACCGACTCGATCAAACCATGCATGCAAATATTTGGTATTTGAAACAGAAACTTTCGATACTATTATAGGATTAAAAATAGGTCGGTTTTGTCCTCAAATGAATGTTGGACCCAATTCTCCTTCAACATTTAAGATAATTACCACAACATTAACATACAGAGTATATTATTGCCTTGCGAATTATTCTTCAACAAACACATCGATTTTATTTTTGGGAGGTGGGTGATGATCATTTTTGATGGCTGTGCAGTTACAAAGACAGTAAGTATTCAGTAAATAACTTTCAGCGTCGTTCATCATTTTTTCATATCCACCTTGCTCATTGCAGTTGCCAAAGGCCTGACTGACGTTGCTCGTGTGAAGGCCTTTCGACAGCAGATACAAATCAACCTTGAAGACTACATCAATGACCGGCAGTACGAGACTCGTGGACGCTTTGGGGACATTCTGCTGATGCTTCCTTCCCTACAGTCCATCGCCTGGCAAATGGTGGAACAACTGCAGATGGCCAAAATATTTGGAGTGGCCAGGATAGACAATCTGCTGCAGGAAATGTTGCTGGGAGGTGGGTGATCTGTTTCTTTAGCTGCTGTGGGAAATGGTAATGGGTGATTTGTTTCTTTACCTGTTGTGTGGGAAATGGTAATGGGAGGTGGGGTGATTTGTTTCTTTACCTGTTGTGGGAAATGGTAATGGGAGGTGGGTGATCCGTTTCTTTAGCTGCTGCGGGAAAGGAAATGGTAATGGGAGGTAGGTGATTTTGTTCTTTATCTGTTGTGGGAAATGGTAATGGGAGGTGGGTGATTTGTTTCTTTATCTGTTGTGGGAAATGTTAATGGGAGGTAAGTGATTTTTTTTTTTTCTCAGATGTGGGAAATGGTAATGGGAGGTGGGCGATTTGTTTCTCTGTCTGTTGCGGGAAATGGTAATGGGAGGTGGGTGATTTGTTTCTTTATCTGTTGACTGAAATGTTTTGGGCAGTGGGCCTTTTGTTCCTTCAACTGCGGCAGAAAAGGTTGGTAGGAAGTAGGCAGTTTGTTTCTCTATCGACTTCAGGAAATGTGGCAAGTGGGAAATAATGCGTTTTGTTCCTTCATCTTCTGCAGGATGTGTCAGTGGAAGGTAAGTGATTTGTTTCTGTATCCATTTCTCATACTATGAAGAAGGCTGCTTCTTCACACACTGCAGGAAATGAGGGTGGGAGGTAAGGCAGCGTGCTTGTTTCATCTGCTGAAAAATTACTGAGAGTTAGGGGACTTGTATCTGTAACTGGAAGCAGGAGTTTTCCTTTTCTCTGCCTCGGGGTATGTTGCTGGAGGATAGGCAGTTTATTTCTTTATCTACGGCAGGAGATGTTATTTATCGTAAAATTTGTTTTCTTTATCTAGCAAAGGAGATGTTACTGTTAAAAAAAGGACGTTTTCTTTATCTGTTCAAGGGGAATGTTGCTGGAAAGTAGGCGATTTGTTACTTTAACTGCTGCAAGGAGTATTACTGAGAGGTAGGCCATTGGTTTAGTTATGTACTGCATGATGTATTGCTGGGAGGTAGGTGATTTGTTTATATGTGTACTGCATGATATATTGCTTGGAGGTAGGCGAGTTCTTTCTTTATCCACTAGGTGAGCAATTGCTGGAACACAAGCGATTTGTTTCTTGATCTGCAGCTGGATGTACTGCTGGAGGTAGGTGATATGTTTATGTACTACAGGATATATTGCTTAAAGATAAAAAAAAAAATTGGTTTGTTTATCTGCTGCAGGAAATGTTCTAGGGAATTGAGGCAATAGGGTTTTTTGTGTAGATCTTAATGGGACATTCTTTGTATTTCATCTGCAGGGTATTTGACTAGGGGTAGTTTCTTGTTTTATTATACATCTCAGTTGGCCTGGATGGACAGTCTACTGCAGCTTATTTTGGCGGAGTTATATTACGGAATTTATTTTTGGACAGATGCTGCCCCATTCTGTTCAAAATGCTCTCGAACTTCAGCTTTTTTATTTTTATTTTTTTTTTAATTTTTAAAAATTGGTGACAAATATTTTGAAAATTTCTAAAACAAGTAAGATAAAAGCACATTATGGTTATTGATTCTGTGATTTATCATTTAGGTGTACTCTATGTGAAGGAACCTGAACAGTGCTTGAAGATGGGCTTACGTGTGTGTGTGTGTGTGCATGCACACACGTGTGTTTTCATGCATGCATTTGGAGAGGGAGGAGAGTTTGGGGTGGAAGCTGTAATAGGTTTTGAAGTTCATTAAAAATTTTGAATGTTCATTTCCATTAGTGCCAGAAGGGAATCTCAAAAAAAGAGATTTTTGGTTGTTTTTGATTTTAGACACCAAATTTATGCATATGAAGCTGGAAAACGTGCTGCTTGTATTACAGCAGAATGTATGACTTAATGCAAAGAACTAAGGTTTGGTAATGTACAGCTCCTTAAAAAGGCTGCTTCTGGAGACTTCAAAAAAAAAAAAAAGAAAAAAGCTATATATTGACATGACATGCATGGGAAATGCCTCACTACGTGGGCTTGGTAGCCATTATGTTTAACATTATCATGTCAAGTATTATTGATGTGCTCTTGATGCTGTGTTAAGATGCAAGGCTTTTGTTGGTCACTGACCTCACTAAGTTCATCTAGGTGAAACTCTTTTTAACAGAGGAACATGCTTCCTTGAAAACAAATTGTACTCGGTGCAACGCTTGTGACATTAACATCGAGTTCAGACCTTAGTCATGTATGTGTACATGAAAAATAATTCTGCCCAGACTCCAACGGGAGACCCAGCAGTGCAGGATGGAGGCTCACACGCCATTGTCTCCCCCTCCCTCATGGACACGGCGGTGTTCCCCTCGGCCATGGACGAGGAGCTGTCCTCAGCCACCAGCAGTAGCCTGCAGTTGAACAGCAGTTCTTTCCCTTCCGTCAGCCTGGACCACAGCTTGGTCCCCGCCCATAGCTCCCTGCTGATGGGGGGACAGCCGTCGGCCACTCACCTGTCCCAGCCCACCCTTGCAATGCAGCAACACTTTTCATCCGACGGTTTTGGTGACCTTGGCAACCTGTCACAGGCTCCTGTTATGTCGACGCCAGAGGCTGGGCCGTCGTTCAAACAGGAGATCATGTAGAGGGAGAGGTGGAGGTGTGAAGACATGGGTGCTGTGGTGTGTTCATTCAGGTGCAAAAGAGAGGGCTGTGTGAACTGTGGTAGGTACATGTAGTAACTTTGCATGATTTGTAGTCAGAAGGGAACATTTGTGTGTGTGTGTGAATATTTTAACTTGGGGTGCCATGAAGATGACTGGAGGAACATTAGTTTATGGATTTGAATGAAAACTCTTTGGTATATGTGTTATATGTTTTACTGCGAGTGGTCAAGAGAGAGGACTCGGAGCGCCAGGACTTTTGATGAGATGTGTACATATGACTAACACGTCGAGTAACTGCAGCACATCATTGAAGGTGTCCTGTATGTTACAGATTCATCGTGTAAGGAATATGCATGTCATTCTTACCAAGTATTTTATAATTTCATTTTATGCTTGGAATGTGAGCGTTTTGGGACCTGAGCGTAAGTTGATGGAAGAATGTTTATGTCAAGCGAAGCATTGTATGCATTGGTGCCATGTAATTGTATGTTTCAGGATCAACTGAAAGAAAAAAAAAATGTTTTAAATGACTCAAATATACACAGTCAAATGATCTGCTTATCACATTCTTACCAGATGTCTAGGTTTTCTCCATCGGTCATAAAAGCATCACAAAGACAGTCCTTTTTTTTCGGTGTAATTTTCAAAACCCTCTTGCATTTGTTCCACAGACAGACCCCCCCCCCCCCCCCCCCCCCCCCCAGCACTCTCCTCCCTAAGTAAAACATTAACAATGATGATGGCATCCATCTGTCTGGAGAGACAGTGGTGGTGTGCTGTGGAGTTGCAGCGGCTACTGTGGCTGAAGAGTCTGATCTTTGAGTGGCAGACTCTGTTGCTGTTGTTACAAGTGAAGTCTTGGGTATCAGTCTCGAGTATCTGTTGATGCCGATGCAATTCTCTGCCATCTGTGGCGCGTCTGTTCTTCACACTGTGCCTCTCTCCTCTGCTCTGCTTGTTTGATGCCAGCCTTGATGGTGGAGTGCCAGCTGACCCGGTCTGAAGCTGCTGTCTCCAGGTCTGCTGGGTCAAGGCTGCCTGCCCTCAGGTTGCACTTGCATGGATCTTAGTAGCGTAGGACGGGCCGTCTTGTGGGTCTGGAACCTGTAGCCAGCTTGCTGTATAGCATGCCCTTTGGGATGTGACCATTGTCCATGCGGCTGATGTGGCCAAGCCGGCGCAGGTGTCTCTGTGTCTGCATGGTAAACATGCTAGGCATCCCTGCCTGGGCCAGGACGCATTTGATGGTGATGTGGTCCAGCCAAGAGATGCCCAGGAGTCTTCTGAGGCAGTGCATGTAGGTGTTCAGCCTGCATTCATGTCAAGAGTACATGGCTTGTTGATCAGTATAGTGTTCTTCAGTTGCTATTCCACATCAGGTAAAACATATTGATTAGAGGTCCTGCTTTGTCGCGTGTGTTGAGTGCCATTCATGCATGTGGTATGTAGCTGTTCACATACTGCTTGTCTAATCAAGGTAAAATCACAGACATCATGGTGTTGTTGAACGGCAATGTCCCACGTGCAAATTTTGTGAGTGAGAATAATGAGCGTGTTACTACCTGGCCATGTTCTTTTGCTCCCACCATCATAGTTGTCTGCATGAAGTGTCGCATGTATCACCAAAGTGTCACTGACTGTGTGTCTGTTACCACACCGTCTTGCAGCGATTAATTTTATTGCGCATATCTGCCCATAAGTTCTGCTGCCTTTTTCTTCACCCCATCTAAAAGCACTCGAGAACAAACTAGAAAAAAATGGTATGCTTTGCTTTGTCTGGAAACATTTGAAGGGGGACCAATTGCTGCTTGAAACTGTGTAGGCCTGCCATCATGTCGTCAGCAATGCCATAAGTGGCATATTATTTTCTAGGTCACCCTCCACTGCGCAGTCTTCCCCCCCCATGTTCTTCGCCACACATATACTTTAGCATCTGACTAAGTTTTCTCTTAAATTCATCCACTTGTTGCAAAGTATTTTCTGTTCTTTCCCCAGTGCTCTTTCCCATTGACTGTACTTAAATCTCCCTCTAATTCGCCTACTAACCGCAAAACATCTCGCATTCCTTCCTCGGTATACTCCTCCCATTTGATTTCTTCCCTCTGAACTGCCATGTACCCCTGTCAGAAGTCTGTGAGAATGATAGTACCACCGTGTCTGTGTGATTGGTATCTCATGCGGAGCAGTGTATGACGTCTTTAACTCATGCCAGCTGTTCATTGGTTGTTCCACACATTTGCTAGAAAAATTAACACATAGTCTGTGTAGCAAGGTGGAGTTGGCGTGTGATGAACAATTCCATTTTATGTGTGAAAGTGCCAGCAGATTGAGGTTGATTTGATTGTACAGGTGATAGGTGATTTGGATGTGGCTGTAATGAATGCGAGAGGGCAAGTCATACAATGAGCACTGTAATCACAACACAGAAATTCCTTCAGGGCACCCTCATGTGGCCTGTTGATATTATTTTGAAGCCTAAAGAAGAGAGTTATTTTATTTTCATTCAGTGTTACAATACGTTATCTTTTTGGTGATGCACATTTCAAAAGTCCCAAATAATTGGATTGTCTTTGACTGAGTTGAAGGCAGTCTACTATCAAAGTTGTTTACTACAGCCAGCAGCAGCCTGCAGGGAGGGATGGGTTGGTTGATTTGTCTACCAATTAACCAATAAAATCAGTTGTTAATGATTTGCTGTCCAGGTGTGTGTACTCTGAAACCTCTGATCGAGAATCCACATTGCGTCACAGCTATTTCTAGAATTGGTACTATCATTCTTGCGACGTGCTTTGTTTGACCAATCGCCTGCCACTAGTATTGTCGCAGTCAGTGAGGCACCTGCTGCACGAATCCTCACAGCATGTGGCCAGAAAGTTAAAGGGATGCGAGTAGTTCCAGAGTGCTGCAGTCTAAGACCAGCTGATAAAGGAGCGGAGCTGAATGGAGCCCGCTGATGGCGACAGGAAAGTCAGACCACTGTTGATTGACGATATAGTTCAGTGCAGTCAGCTTCGTTAGCAAAGATGTCTGCCACTACTACTACTTCTGGAGCAAAAGGAAAAATATGAATTAAAAGAATATCATACTACTATTGTAAGCAAGTAGTATTTATAGCAGAAAATCTTAACCGACATGTTCAGTGGACATGTATCTTGATTTGGCACGTGAAGAGAGGGCGTGAAGTGTGTGGGGGGGGAAGAGAGGGGGATGAGGGAGGGGAGGGGAGGTGTAGCTTTCTTTGCTTACACAGACCAGCCTAATCTTGTTATTCACCCATAGTTTCTGTTTTAACCCTCATGACTATGCTAGTATAGGCAAGTTAAAACGAAGATCTTGTCAAGCATGAAACCTGACATTTCGTTCTGTGCTGTTGACGGTTTCTGCTGGCTTGCGGGAGTTGCTGAATAGCAGTCATGTGATGCTGGTGATGGAAGTGTCTTCGCTTGTGCAGAAAATTGGTGTCAAAGAAGCAGCATGAAAGCAGAAGTCGGTGACGAAAACAAAAGCCAGATTGGAAAATGTGCTGCCTTTGTTCTAAAAACAACAGATCAAAGCATTGGTGAGGGCCAATCAACAGTACCTCTTGAAGTTCAAGGAAAAAGCATCCTGTGCTGGCGCTGGACACAAAGGACAAGCCTGTGTCAGTTGTTGACAAAGTTTATCATAAGAGAGCTGTGTTGGATAGATATAGACACTGGGTGGGGCAATGATTGTCAGTGTTGTCTAGGAACTGTCGAACATCAGTTGACGGTAGATTCCCAAAGTGCATACCCCAGCAAATAGTGCATCTGCTTGATTACCACTGTATAGAAAACATTGTAGGTTTTGCTTAATATTTCTTTTCTTTCAGTCAGTCTTGGTTTCCTATTTTTAAACTAATCTTTATTCACAAAACGACCTTTTGGATCACATTTACAAACTATCCATCACAATCAAATCGCTTGCAATGTGGGTCTAGTTTTTGTAAAATTTGGCATTTGTATACAGAGAAAGGGTATGACAGCTATTAATTCTGCCTTGGCTAGTACAAGGAAGAAGAAAATCTGAGGATTTTTTGGAGATTCTGCCTAGTTCATGCCTCTAAGAACATCCATCATAGTGTTGAAAACTGGGAAACTACAACAGGACGTTGTTTTTGGGGCCTGGGCAGGCCTGGTTTCTGACTATATGGAGGGTAGAATAGCGGACATGCATAGGTTTTTATGGATTGGCTTTTATGATTTTGTCTTGTCTCTGAGAAGTTCTCTTAGCAGTGGAGTGGAACAGAGATCTCCGCTTTTGATTTGACACACATAGAGTGCCAAGGTGTGAAGTGACGTTTGTAGACGGAAAAGAAATACAAGCTCGGCAGGTGTCTGGTGATGAATGACAAGGGTTTAAGCGAGGTTTCATTGGTTTTCCACTGCACAAACCAACCGTGTACATGCTGGTTTATTTTTCGTCTTTCTCTATGAAGTGTCCTTGATTACGAAAAATTGGCAAACAAGGGTTCCCCCCCCCCCCTTTTAAACTGTCTTGTAAACTTTTAAAAATGTCTTGTAAGGAAAAGTCATTTGCCTTGAATTTAGAACTGTTTTACGGGGGGGAATCCTGCTCCTGTTTTCAGTGATGTAAAGTGCATTGAAACTGTGCCATGATTTATGAATGAGGAGGGTGATGAGTGTGTGAGATACAAAGGAACCTGATAAGCTGACGTGTGCCCACTAATGCATGTTGGGAATCATTGGAAATTACATAGCAAAATATTCCCATTTGGAGGCTGTTCCAGAAAGGACTGAATCCAAAGATGGAATTGATAGCTGCTGAGAATATCAATTGTTAATTCCGGCTCGGCTCCTCCCCCCCACCCCCCTTTACTAAATGCAAGGAAGGTAATGTAGCCAGACTTTTATTTACGAATGAAAGAAAAGAAAACTAAAGACAGAAGAAGTGTAAACGGACCCATTCTTAGACGGTTTAAAATCAACTTCATGCTTGTTATGAACAAGATGGAAGTTATAAGGGCCAGAGGCCAAAAAGGAAATCCTTTTGAATTCAGTTCGTTCATTCATTTGCACTCATGCTCTGTCCTGCAATTGCAGGGAAGAGTTGGAAACATGTTTATGCTCTAAGCCCTGAAGAAAAGGCATTTTTTTTTTTCACCACAAAAACCAAGCAAGCATCTCTATTCTTCCTCCAGTGTTGAAAGCATTGGCAATTAAAAAAAAAAAAAAAAGGATATTGTGTGCAAATTTTTGTCTGTTTTGTGTTCATATAAGAGAAAAAAAATGTGTAAATTGGTGTTTTGTTTGTGTGGAAGTACTTTCCTTGTCACTGAAAAATGTTTTTTCAGTATGTCTGAATAGCTGTGATATTACTGTGCAGACTTTTTTTTTTGGGGGGGGGGGGGGGGGGGGGGGACCCCTGTCATCCCCCCCTCCTCCTCCTTCACAAGGGATTCAGTTTGTCTTTTGGTATGTTTGTGTATACCTGTAGGATGTATGTCATCATGTATGCTTTCTTCATACAGTGTGTGGAAATGTATGTATACTGCACCCCATGCCTCCATTCCCCCACCTCTATCTAAATCTGTGATCATTTACAACTTGTACAGAGACGATGCATAATTGTGTGCCTTCATTTTCATTGGTTGGATTTCAGCCAATTCTGCCATACCTTTTTTATGTTTCTTTCCCTTAGATACACATTCACTGTAAGCTGCAATTCAGTGGAACATCCGTGTACTGTAGCCTCCAAAAAAAGACAGAAAGGTCGATTTGTTCAGTTCTCTGATGGACCAAGGCACGAGACTTCCAGATCAGAAGCTTTTGATGAAATTGCTACAGACATGATTCTAGTGTTTTTTTTTGTTTCTGGTTTATGTGTTTTGTTTTTTCCCCCATGTTGATCAACATACGGTTACTGGAACCACAAGCACAGAAAGACTTAAGTGGGTGTTGCGCTACTGAAGGCTGGTTTCATAACTACTTCAATCTGTGTTCCAGTGCTTTGAGTAGGAGCATCTAATCCAACGTAAAATGAAAAGTTAAAACCCTAAAAATGACAAAGCTGGATATATGCATGAAAGTAAAGGTATACAATCAAAATTTGCTTCCATGTGGAGAAAACAAAGTTGTATTTAAAGACTGTTTAAGTTGGTTTTTTTAAACCTATTTAATTTGTGAATGGAACAAGGCCATGGATTGTTCTGTTCTGTGTGATTCTGAAGCCACAGACTTTGACCACAGTTAGTCTCTCAGCAACTAACCACAGGTAAATTCACTGCAGAAAAAACAATCCGAAATGAAAATATTCAATACTTGCTCCTGTACAGGGACATTGACATAATTTGCCTTCAAAGATTGACCATGTCAGCTACATTTTGTGGAAATTATTTAAACAAAAAAATCTTGAGTTGCATTTGAAGGCTGAAAAAGTCAACTTAATTTTGTTTAGTTATTTACCAAGTTTTTAATTTTGTTTAGTTATTTACCAAGTTTTTATTTTATTCATTCATTTATTTGTTTATTTTGATTTGCATTCAGGTCATCATAAACAGTGGAAATGTCAGTTAAGTTACTGTGCTTTTTTTTCCCCCATGTCATGCTGAATAAGGTTGACAAATCAAGTATAAGAAGTGATCCATTAGATTAAAAACAAAATGACTCCAAGCATGGACTATATCATAATCCTCGCCTAAGCTTTTGTTCGTTTAAAGGGTCATTGCTTACGACTGATGCATCAACCTCATTTAGCATGCGAGATCACAGTATCATGATTGCTGCTTATGTTAATCTTGGCAGTAGTTTCAAAGAAAAATACAAGTATGCAATACTCTTGATTGAAGAGGTTTTGGATCCTTATCTTTCTTCATGAAAGCTGTGTATACATTTCTGTTCTGATTTTGATGTTCTTAGTTTGTCATTTGTGTGCTTTGCTTGTAGTGTGTGCATAGAAGAGTGCAATGAATGGTTAATTACCTATCACATGACAAAGATTGTAAATATTTCGTCACTGCCATTATCATCAAGGTTGGTTTGTTGGTGGAGAAGTTTTTAGTTCCCATTTGGAAAAGTTCTTGGTTCCTGTTTCGTGTGTGTTGGTCTCGATTGGGCTCTATGAAGATGGCAACACAGTTGCTTCCTCAAGGAAGTGTCATGGATGGGGACTAGGCCATGTGCGCTGTACTACATCTGCTAAGCTGCGAGACCACAGTGCATAGGATCTACAGCGGGGTTGATGAATAAAAAGAAAAAGTATTTCAGACAAGGGTCTCAGGGACATGGATCAGCAGATGCAAGACCTACACATTTGCCCAATGCATTAGTCAGCCCTTGGGTATCAATCTATTGTTGCCAGAGTTACTACTTTAGGGGTTTGTATGTGCTTGCATTATATATGCGTGTGTGTATGACATGCATGTGATGGGGAGATTTAAAAGAAAAAAAAAAATATTAAAAAAGAAAAATGAGACACAAGCACAAGATTGGTAAAAGAGTTAAATGCAAGCTATTGTACAAAAGTGCATTCGGCAGTCACATTTAGACGTCCTGAAAAAAGAAAAAGGAAAGCGGTCACTAATTACCGCCTTTTTGCTGCAAAAATTGTGAATGCTTTCGAGTCTTCCCCGAGTTCACAACAATGTGTGGCACAATTTACTAAGCAAATTATCAAAACAATATGGTATGATCTACTGAATTTTGAATTTGCCCTGGAGAAGTATTGGCCCCAGGGCAGTATTTAGTATGTATAACCACACATGTGAAAAGCGTTCATTGGTTGCTAGGAGCTGAGAAGCTAAAGAATGCATCTTAGCAATACACATGTGTAGTCACTGTTTGTAACCAAGAAGATTGTTATATGTACAGGCTTGGGTTATCCCTCATGTTACTTGGACAATGACAATTTTCATTTGACTGCTCATTTTAGTATGCATAGAATATAAAACGATTACATTTTCTAAGCTGTGACTGCTCATGTTTGCTCATGTTGGTATGTATTAATGGTAAAATATATTGTGCAAATTTGAGTGCTTGTGAGAGGAAAGTGTGTGAAAGTGTGTGAATATTCTCTTTATGACGAAGAAGTAACATTTGCCATTCAAGAGAATACAAAAGCAGAGCAATGCAATAAGGTAAGAGTTTCACCGATTTTTTTTTGGTTCAAATATCTGTTGCTTCATTGGTCAGAATTCATGGATAATAAGCTGTATTGAAGCTGTCCAGTGGGACATGGCTTTTTCCTCCATACCGTTGCTGTATGGCTGGCATTAAAGGTGCGTGATGAGTAAGTGTTGTCTGACAACTGTTTGGGTGAGAGAAAGGGAAGTTTGCAACATATTGTTACTATTTCCATCCCATCCATTCAGCATATCGTTTCGCTTAAGAGTTGAATCGAATAAAATTTGAGAAAAGCTGAAGTTGGTGACCTTTTTGTTTTGCCTTCTGACCAAGTTGTGTTGAGCAAGCGGCAAACGCGTCGTTCTGAACGTCTCATGTGGTTCCGACCCTGTGAAACCAGGACCGCAGTAAGCAGAGATGCCCACTCCCTCCTCCTCCCCTCTCCTCCTTCTTAGCAGTATTCGCTAACTGTTCATTCCAGCCATCTTACACAGACTCGTTCAGCTCATCCTCTCGTAGCCAGAGGAGTGACCAAAAGTGAATCCAATCAGCATGGTTTTTGGTGCCTTTTTTTCAGTATTTCTCCACAACGGAAAAACCTGATCAAAAAGATTTTTTTTTTTTTAAATGGTTACATTCACAACTTGAAACTGCCTGTCTAGTTCTCATCTCCTATGTAACTGTCAAGTAAGGAAGGCGTAGTCACACGCCTGCAAGCAGACCTGTTCATTGGCTTATGATACAAAGTGTAAAAAAATGCATTTTACCAGACTACAGCCCTTTCTGAAATGAGTTCACACGCAAAGATAGTTTTGAAACCCATTTCTTTTAAAAGTGTGTCAGACTGGAAACGCTGAAAAAAAATGCTGCTGTAAGCTTATTTTAGAACAAAATATTTTTTGCCTTGCGTGTGATTTGGTCCATAGTAAAGGACTTGTGACTGAACCGAATCCAGCTGAGCTTTTCTAGTGGTGAAAGGGAGTGAAAATACATATCTCAAAAGGCATGTTCCTTCGTCTTTAGTTTTCACTGAATGGAATTTTCGCATGATTGTCTATGTGCTGACTTTCAACTGAAATGTGTGCCCATCGCGTGGTTCAAGCACTGAAATGCATCTGCAAGAAGGGATGTGTGGTTTCAGTCTTGACAGACACAGGTGGATTAAAGGTGGAAGGGTTTTTTCTATCATCTATCTAGGTCGGCAAACAAAAGACCGGGTACCAAGATCCCTCAAGGTAGAAGACTACACACACATCACTATTGTAAAATGAATAATCAGCGTTCCGTGGGTTATTAAAATCAAGCTTACATGATCTGCCCTCTTCAATTCGCCAGGTCAACCACCCCTGACCAAGTTTTGGCCTCCCCCTCTCTTTCACCCCCATCCGTTCTATACCTACCTGCCCTCCCCGTGCAATTTGTATGATGGAGTTGCAAACGAAATGAAGGTGAGAGGGAGATTTTGAGGCGCAACCCCCCCCCCCCCCCCCCCCCCCCCACACACACACACACACACACAGAAGATGGTGACGGGTGGAAGGGGAGTCCATCAGGCACAAGAAGAAGTAGGGTAAAGGTGGAGAGGAGAAGATATGAAGGCAGAGGTGGTGGAGAATGAAAGTGTCGAGAGATAAGTGACGAATGCTGAGAGGAGGAAAGAAGGTGGAGGGGAGAGAGACAGACACAGAGAGAGAGAGGGGGATCAAGGCAGAGAGAGAAAGGGGGGGGGGGGGGGGTTTAGGCAGAGGAAGGGAGGGTGGATGAAGGCAGGGCTCGGGAAGGAGGATGAAGTGGCAAGAAGGGAGGCGAGATGGGGTCACAGAGGGGGAGAATGGATGAAGTTGGAGGAAGAGATCAGGGATGTACGCAGGAAGATGGAGCAGGTATGATGTAAGGGGAAGTAAGGAGGGATGAAGTCAGAAGAAGGGAGGAGGGATGAAGTCAGAAGAAGGGAGGAGGGAGGGATGAAATCAGAAGAAGGGAGGAGGGATGAAGTCAGAAGAAGGGAGGAGGGATGAAGTCAGAAGAAGGGAGGAGGGATGAAGAAGGGAGGAGGGATGATGAAGAAGGGAGGAGGGATGAAGTCAGAAGAAGGGAGGAGGGATGAAGTCAGAAGAAGGGAGGAGGGATGAAGTCAGAAGAAGGGAGGAGGGATGAAATCAGAAGAAGGGAGGAGGGATGAAATCAGAAGGGAGGAGGGGATGAAGTCAGAAGAAGGGAGGGGGGGGATGAAGTCAGAAGAAGGGAGGAGGGATGAAGTCAGAAGAAGGGAGGTGGGATGAAGTCAGAAGAAGGGAGGAGGGATGCAGACAGGAAGAGGGATGGAAGGGGGAGTGAGGGATGAAACTGAAGGGAGATGTAAACAGGAAGAGGGAGAGGCTTAAATCAGAGGAAGGCAGGCAGAGAGAGGAGGGATGAAAATAAAGGAAGAGAGGGGGGGATTAAGGCAGGAAGAGGGATGAATTGGAGGAAGATAAGATAAGATAATGTTGCTTATAGCCCAGCCGACCGCAAAGGGCCATATCAGGGCTGTCACCACGTTAAAATCAACTCACAAGTCATTCAGCCACACAATTCTTTTAAAAGACATCGTCTAAAATCTCATCCAAAACTTCGCTAAAAATCTTTCCACTGTAAAATCTCAGATCCGATCCGATGAAAAATGTTAACCTCTTTCAAGAACTCAAAGATCGCGTCAGGCGGGACATCTCTGAACAAGGTTTTCATGGAATCTGCTGTAAAATGCTTGTGTCTCACTCGTGCAAATCCCAACACTCTAAAAGAATATGTTTCATTGTGAGTGGCACATGACACGGAATGCACCAAGGTGCTTCTTCACTCTTTAAAAGGTACGAATGGGTAAAATACGAATGGCCGGTGTGCAACCGGCACAGAACTGTTTCTCCTTTACGACCACCAGACGAAGATGAGAGGAACTCCTTTAGGTTTGGACGGATCTGAAGAGTTTGTTATCCGTCTGTGTATTCCAATCCTCCTGCCAGAGGTCTGTGACATAATCGTTAATTTTGGGTTTTCAATCTGAGCAGGGGGAGGTGTGTTTGACAGTTTCTCTCTTGTGGCATTCTTGGCCAAACAATCCACCATTTCGTCCCTCCGATGCCAGCATGACCAGGAACCCAAGCCAGAATAATGTTGTAAACCCTCCGCTGTCAACTTGGGTAAAAAGGTAAAAAAAAAAAAGTGTAAAAGTTCGGGGTGCTGAAGGTTGCGGCCAGATATGGCCTCCAAAGCCGACAGCGAATCCGACAAACCAGAAAGTCCCTCTTTGGAGACCGTGAGATTATTCTTAGTGCCAGAACCAGAGCTGTAACTTTCAGCAGAGTAAGCAGAAGCGTCTGAAGGAATATGTTCTAACAGTATTTGAGAAGGAGCACCAGGGCAGTAGGCTGCACAGGCCACTCCATCTTCAGACTTGGAACCGTCAGTGAAAATTTTCTGATAGGATGGGAGTTTTGAAACTCAGCTCAGCATACAACGCCTTGTATGCCAGAGAGCTGGTGGACTCTTTGCGAAAAGCTGCAAGATCAAAACGAATCTCTGGTGTGAAAAAGGTCCACGGAGGCTCATCTGGAAACTTGGAAAAATCAGACACAACTCCTAGGTCTAGACCTGCATTCCGTGCGTGAGGCTGCATACGAAGGCCAAACGACGGAATACAGGTAGGGTTGTTTGCGAATTTGCTTTGGAACTGAGGGTCAAAAACACAGTCATAGGCAGGGTTTTCCGGTTCAGAGAACAGTCTGATATAGTAATTCAAAGATAGTTTCAACCTGCGGTTGGACAGTGAGGGTTCACCTGCCTCTGCGTACAGGCTGTACACAGGGGTGGTGTGGAATGCTCCAAGACAGAGACGAAGCCCTTGATGGTGGATAGGGTCCAAGAGTTTGAGGTAAGACGGTCTTGCAGAGCCGTACACAGCACAACCATAGTCCAGTTTGGAACGGACCAGGGCTCTGTAGAGGTGCAGCAAAGTTTTTTCTTATCAGCGCCCCAGTCAGTGTGTGCTACGACCCGTAGAATATTCAGAGCTTTCTGGCAAGAAGTTTTGAGGTTTTTAATATGGCTGAGAAAGTTCAGTTTTTTTATCAAAAATAACCCCCCCAGAAATTTAGCTTCCTTAACAGCTGGAATAGTGGACTTATCCAGAAGAATTTCAGGATCAGCAAAAAATTGACGAAAATTGTGAAAATGGATTGACTGGGGTTTTTTGTACGTGAAAAGGTAAACCCGTTTTCCTCGGCCCACTGTTGAATCATGTTGACTCAAAGTTGGAGTCGACGCTGTACGCTGGCGTAAGAAGCTCCAACTGCGTACAGCGCGAAGTCGTCAACGAACAAAGAAGACTCAGAGCCCTGGCTTACCGATTTCACAATGTCGTTGATCTTAATGCTGAAAAGGGCAGGAGAAAGGATGCTCTCCCCTGAGGTACACCCAACTCCTGCCCATGGATGTCCGAGAGTGTGGTGCCAACACGCACCTGAAACTGTCGATCAGCCAGAAAGTTTTCGATAAACATAGGCAGATAACCACGAAAACCAAGTTTATGCAAATCCATAAGGATTCCTGATTTCCACGTGGTGTCATACGCTTTTTCTAGGTCGAAAAAGATAGCGACCACGTGCTGCTAATTGACAAAGGCGTTGCGGATGGTGGTTTCTAGACGGATTAAATGGTCAACTGTCGAGTGGTACTTGCGGAACCCGCACTGTTCACTGGCCAAAAGGCCATCGGTTTCCAGCTTCCACATCAGACGGGAGTTGACCATCTTTTCCATCAGCTTACACAGGCAGCTGGTCAGAGCTATTGGGCGATAATTTGATGGGTTGGTAGGGTCCTTTTCCAGTTTGGGGATTGGAATGATCAGGGCATTCCGCCAGGAGGGCGGGAAGCACCCTGTGGTCCAGATATGGTTATAGACTTTGAGAAGGGTCTGGAGACAGCTTTCTGGAAGGTGTTTCAAAACCTGATAATGAATGTCATCCAGACCAGGGGCAGAGTCATTGCAGGTTTGCAAAGCTGATTTTAGTTCGCTAATCGAGAATGGCCGATTGTAAGCTTCAGAGTTGTCTGATGTGAAATTGTATGAAGATTTCTCTCTAATTTGCTTGTTTCTTAAAAAGGCTGCAGATTTATTTAAAGATGAGGAGTTCTGCTGGATGGTGGAGGCCAACAGATTGCCAACAGCTTGTTTGTCAGTGATCAAAGCATCGGCAAGTTGCAGGGTGATGAATGGAGGGGTTGGTGTTCTTCCCTTTGATTTTTCTGATGATGTTCCAAACTTTTTTCTTTGAAGTTTTAGATGTCAGCCCGGAGCAAAAGTTTCTCCAAGACTGACGTTTACTGATTTTGAAATTGGAGGAAGGGACGAGGGATGAAGGAAAGAAGAGGGAGGAGGGGTGAAGAGGATTTAGAAGAATGGAGAGGGATGAAGGCAGAAACATGAAAGAGGGATGAAATCAGGGGAAGGGAGAAGGGATAAAGTCAGAGGAGGTGGGGGGGGGGGGGGGGGGGGGGGGATTAAAGGCAGGGAGGAGGAGAGGGATGAAGGTAGAGGAAGGGAGGAGGGATGAAGGTAGAGGAAGGGAGGAGGGATGAAGGTAGAGAAAGGGAGAAGGATGAAGGTAGAGAAAGGGAAGAGGGATTAAGGGAGAGAAAGGGAGGGGTGAAGGTAGAGGAAGGGAGGAGGGATGAAGGTAGAGGAAGGGAGGAAGGATGAAGGTAGAGAAAGGGAGGAAGGATGAAGGTAGAGGAAGGGAGGAGGGATGAAGGTAGAGGAAGGGAGGAGGGATGAAGGTAGAGGAAGGGAGGAGGGATGAAGAGATAGAGAAAGGGAGGAGGGATGAAGGTAGAGAAAGGGAGGAAGGATGAAGGTAGAGAAAGGGAGGAGGGATGAAGTTAGAGAAAGGGAAGAGGGATTAAGGGAGAGAAAGGGAGGGGTGAAGGTAGAGGAAGGGAGGAGGGATGAAGGTAGGGAGAGGAAGGGAGGAGGGATGAAGGTAGAGAGAGGGAAGAGGGATGAAGTTAGAGAAAGGGAGGAGGGATGATGGTCGAGAAGGGGAGGAGGGATGAAGTTAAAGGAAGGAAGGTTGGATGAAGGCTAGAAGAGGGAGGAGGCGCAGAGAGAGGGATGAAGGGAGGAGGGAGGCAGAGAGAGGGAAGAGGGATGAAAGGGGGGGGGGGGGGAGGACAGACACTGGGATGAAGAGGGATGACGTTCAAGGAAATCGGGAGGGATGACGGAGGGACAGAAGAAGAGAGTTGGAAGACAGAGAAAAAAAAGAGGGATGATAGCAGAGAGAGAGAGAGAGAGAGAGAGAGAGAGAGAGAGAGAGAGAGAGAGAGAGAGAGATGTAACATCGTAAATCCTCTACCTGCCGAAGACAAGAATCGACTAGAAGCGCTATACGAAAGCATATTGATTTGGCGCGCGCGCGCGCGCGTGTGTGTGTGTGTTTGTGTGTGTACACGCGCTCGCATATGTGTGCATGTGCGCGAGCGCGCGCGTCCAAGTACGTGCGAAAGCGCACCATGACTATCCAGAGAAGCAGCGGACCCAGACCTACGGCTAGGCTAAGCCCCATCCCCCCCCCCCCCCCCCCTCCCCACGTAGCCGCAAACCCTCTACGTGATACATCAGACAGGCGAGTTGGACACATCAGGTTTAACGTTCATACCTATCAAAGGCCAGGATCTTAGACGGGGATAACTCTTCCGGGATAGGGGAAGGGGACCTATCTCGCACTACTCTGTACTACCAGAACGACAACATATTAAGATGGGTGGCGAAAATGACGTTTTTTTTTTTTCGTTATGCTGGACTCTAGAGACGAAGAAGCTCCGTGGTGCACTCCAGGTGATATACTATTCATGATAAAACATGTTCTGATAGTGTTGGGACTTACATGATGTCGGACGTATATACACTGTACAGAAGACTCCATGGAAATCTAGTTCACAGAAAATCTTGTTCAGAGATGTCCCACCTGATGTGAATCTGGAGTTTCTGAAAAACAAACACAATTCCAGCATGGTTTTTTTTCCCTCTTCTTTTCCTTTTGAATTGAAAATCTTTTTTTAATGTGTGTGTGTGTGTGTGCGCGCGCGCGCGCGCGCGCGCGTGCATGTAAGAGCGAGTGTGCGTGTGCCTGCGTGCGAGTTTTTGACCCTTTGCGGCCAGCTTCTTCTCTCTCCCGCTCAGCGTGACTCGAACTCTCAACACCTGACCACAAACTCTGAGCTCTAACCAGCTGAGCCATCCAGGCCCCCGAGCCATATGTTCCCCCGAGAAATGCAAGCATGCATCTGGAATGTTTCACAGATCAATAATAACCCCCCCCCTCCCATTCCACCCACCCTTTCTCTCCCTCCCCTGGGAAATCTGCTTTAGGCATTTACTAGTTCTCTTTTGCTTCTGCTGTTTGTTGTTTCCTCCCCCTGATCTTTTATTCCTCCCTGACTGTCGGCATTACTGGTCCCATCACCTCGCCCCCTTCTCTTTTCCAGCAGCTGATCTCGTGCTGTCCCCCATCCCCCGCCCTCCCTGCCTTTGGAATTGACAGATGTGGGATTAGTGTGTGTGTGTGTGTGTGTGTGTGTGTGTGTGTGTGTGTGTGTGTGTGTGAGAGAGAGAGAGAGAGAGAGAGAGAGAGTGAGCGAGCAAGTGTGTGTGTGTGTGTGTGTGTGTGTGTGTGAGAGAGAGAGAGAGAGAGAGAGAGAGAGAGAGAGAGAGAGAGAGAGAGAGAGAGAGAGAGAGAGAGAGAGAGAGAGAGAGAGAGAGAGAGAGTGTGTGTGTGTGTGTGTGTGTGTGTGTGTGTGTGTGTGTGTCTCTGTGTGAGGTGTGTGTGTGTGTGTGTGTGTGTGGAGTCTTTTTCTGACCTGACCTGACACGGGGCGGTCATTCTGACAATGTTATTTGCTTGATGAACAACGGATGTGCTTCGCATTCTTAGCGAGGCTGATGAGAGACAGACATATGGTGCAAATTGTAGATTCCCCCCCTCCCCCCCACTTCCCTTCATCTGAGGAAGCGTGTAATATTGGCAGACAACAGTGGCCGACGGCAGGAGATCAAGTGTGCCCCCAAGCCCCATGACGATAAAAACGGAAGTCTCATTATCACAGCCCAGCCCGCCACTTGTGGCCTTTTCAGGATGTCAACAGGCAGGCTAAGAAAGATCTCACCCTGAAAAAAAACCCGCCAGAAAATCAAACATGGAAACTCGAAGACAATATCTGCATAGAAACAGCCATCAACATGGTATAGCAAAACGTGCTTTTAAGGCGGATAAAAAAAAGCTCCGGTCATTCTGGTTCATTTTTCACTCTCGGTTGAATTTAAAAAAAAAAAAAGAAGTAAAATTAACGAGAAAACATGTAAATGTAGCAAAAACATCTCATAAGTTATGAGTCCAATCTTTTTTTTTCGTGAAGACTACGTTTTGCTAATGCTAATTGTTTTGTTTTGTTAACGTTATCGTGTGTGCTATTCGAGCCAGGACTTCGGTATGTCTGGCCCCAGACCCACTCCGACTCCTACACCTCTGCGCAGATCATTCCAAACCTACGTGCATGACCTAATGCTATCATGCCCTCTTATAAGTTCTTCAACATACAGACCATCTGCCATTCGTTAAAATACTCCCTCCTGAGGTCTGACCCAAAACAGTTTTTAAAAAAAAAAAAAAAAAAAAAAAAAAAAAAAGAGAGAAAAACAAAAAAACAAACTCCGTCTTCCTTGGGTCTGACGCGAAAACTATTTTGAATCCTGCCGCCTGGTCAGTAAATCAGATCCGACAGTTTCAGAAAGGCGTCACTGCATGCGGACAAGTTCAAATACGTCTGATAAGTCACGATCCAAAATGTATGTCACACCCTCGCTATATGGAAAAAGAAACACCCGAAGGTGCTGGGGAGGACCCTGAGAAGCACTGCCTTCACCTGCCCTTTGAGCAGTCCTGTACCACCCTTGGAGGCCTGCGCTGTGTTGACGATGGGTACAGGCACGCGCAGGACACTCCCATTAAGATATCAAGGGACATAACTGCTCCTGAACAGAGGTAAATCAGACTACAGGATGCAACTCATAACAGCCTTAAAGTAGCATCCCGATGGGTGTACCAGCCCGTGTTTCATGACTGCAGAGCCCACCGGCGAAAAAACACCAACCTCCAGCTGTCGAGCACACCCCACAGACCCAACCACCCCTGCCCACGGACAGATGAAGACGGTGCCACTCCAGACACAGCCAAGCTTTCGCCATACGGTCTTATGTGCCCTCAAGAGAGAATCCAAAGTTGTAGTCTTTCCCACTGTCAACAGGACTTTCCCTGTGGTCATGGGTCTTTCCTCACCGTCACTGGACCTTTCTCCAGGGTCAGCCTAGTTAAGGCAAAGAAGGAAAAACTTACCTAAACCTCCTAATCTCTACATATGATACAAAAAGGGATTTTCTTTTCTTCTTTCTTTTGTTCCTCGACTAGAAACAGAGACATTCACCACGAGTGAAACTGCGGCGTTTGCGACCGTTTTTCCCGTTACCATGAAGGTAGACGCGTTATGTCTTTGGGGATGATGTTTGAGACACGACACCAGAGTGCGTACGTTTCTACACGAGCCTCTCGCCTTAAAAGGTCAAGCAGGCTCCCACAAAGAAGTTAACTTCGTTGTTCCATCATGGATGTCCCCTGCCACCGCACTGGGTGCAGGAAGTCTACACTTTTTCCCGCGAACAACACATCATTGGAACCGTCTTCCTGAGGAGGTTGCCACAGTACCTTCATGGGACTCTTTCAAAGTGAGAGTACTCGGAACACAACACACCCACGCACGCACGCACACACACACACACGCACGCACGCACACACACACACACACACACACACACAGGGTGAGGTTTGTACCTGCTTTAGGAAGGAGAAACCTAGGGTAGTCGTTTCCCTGGACTGATGACCAAGTCAAGTTGTTCATTCATTTGTAGTCTTGCTTTCTTCTGCTGTTGTCAGCAGCCCCAGACGCGCGACTGGGTGATGATGGCGCTCTTGCTTTGTTCCTGTCCCTCTAAGGCCGTCTTCAGGGCTGCCGCGCGGCCTGCGCTCACCCCCCACCCCCCCCCCCCCCCCCCCCCCCCGCCCCCCCCCCCATTTTAAACCCCCCTCCACCATTTAAACTCTCTCTCTCTCTTTTCGCTGGACCGATTGTTTGCTACCCCCCACGTGAAGCAGAATCTTCAACCCGCTGAAGCTGCTCCTAGGCATCAAGAGGAAGACGAATAATATGCCGTATACCCGCTATACCATTTACGCACCTTGAACAAACAAGGACACTTCCCTTACACACACACACACACAATACACGCACGTATGCATGTGCACATGCGCGCGCGCGCGCGCGCACACACACACACAGAATCAGTTTAGACTGAAACGCATTTTGCCTTCACATCCGGCCTACAGTAAAATCTATGCATTAAAAGCGATTGTAAACCATTTGAGACCGACAGTTTGAAAAAAGTGTACCTGCCGAAAAGCTGGAAACCTTAGTGGCATCGAACGAAGATGCTGTGGATTTGTTTGAAAAAGGAAAGGCAGTAAAGAATACCAAGTCTTTACGCGATATCGAGGAAGGACACACACACACACACACACACACACACACACACACACACACACACACACACACACACTCTCTCTCTCTCTCATTCTCTCTCTCTGACAGAGACAGAGAGAGAGAGAGGGAGTGACAACACCGACCTTTTCCTGTGAGAATCTGTTCCTAACTGAAAACATAGCAATATATTAGTGGATAAACCCTCTCCTCTGATCTCTGCAGCTGAAAGGCTTGACATGTTGTCTTCCCTCTGCAACTTCCTGGGGAGAGAACGAGCTGAACGGCTTTAGCCAAAGTTTTCTGCCAACGCAGATGTACAGGAAGTGCATTAATATTTTCAGACACCTTTTCCCATTCTTAAAAGCGTCTCTTCCTTCCCATACCCACACCCTCACGCGGCATTGCACCATGATACTCGCTAACCTTGTCACACCCGGGGAAGCCGTTTAGAAATACATCAGCAAAATGCCACTCTTTCGAAGCAAATCTGATAATAATATACTGAAACTAGACATATCAACTGTCTATCGTTCGACGGATTAACAGCAACAAACAAAGTTAACTTTCCTCACCTACCTCAAAACAAATCAACAAACGGAAACAAGAACGAAAACAGCACACACACACACACACACACACACACACACACACACACACACACACACACACACACACACACACACGCGCGCGCGCGCTGGTTTTAGGATGACAACATAAATGTGGGAAATTCAGACTGCAGGGTCAAAATGAGTTCACAAGACGAACATCAACTGCAACATAATCTTATCGGAGAACTACAGTACTAATGGACAGAAGAAAGTTTCACGTGACGAACATCAACTGCAACATAATCTAATTGGAAAACTACAGTATCGATGGACAGAAGAAAGTTGCACGGGGGTGGAGGAGGGAGGTGGCGATCGAAAGAAGTGGAACGAAAATGGAGCTCAATGTCAAATTCGAAGGAGGAGGAGGATAGGTAGTCTAGTGTTTAGTCGATGCACGTTAAGACTGTGCGCTCGGCCATTTTACCCTGAAAGCTATTCGATATAAAGTTATATGTTTCTGTCATTCTCTGTCACACCGTGTCCTTTAGAATTACGAAGGAAAGTCAGTAAGATATGATTAAAACACCCAGCAAAATCGATTGTGCAATTAGGGAAATATCCGATCACAAAAAAGAAAACAAAGAGAAACGTTTTCACATCCACTAATGGATTAACCTGGCAAACATAGCCGTACCTGACTGGTCATCCGCGCCGCCGACCAATACGGCTGAGGTTCCTGAGCCGGCCTCCATCAGGAAGAAGCTGCTAGAAGTTTTTTACTGGTCCAAAGGCAGCCTAACCTCCAGTGGCCGGTAGAGAGTTCCGGACAGTTGATGGGAAAGAAACAGAATTCTGAATACGTCGCATTTCGTGGAAGACGTGTTGGCCGAGAGAAGCTGAAACAGACTGCAAAGTTATATATATATATTTAAAAAAAAGCTGAAAATAGAAATACACACACGAAACAGAGTCAAAGGAACGCTCATTTTATACGCAATACAAAATAGGCAGTTGAATTTTTTCAACAGGACTTCCTCAGACGTCACAAGTAATGAATATAAAAACAAATGCGCAAAGCAATACTCCCCGTATCTCTTGGCAGGAAAATCAATAGGCACACGATGAAGGAGACCCAGCGGCGCCTCCACATGGTCGGTTTCACCGATGTCTTTGAACACACTGAAAAAGGTAGAATAATGATGGGGTGCAAAGTCAGTATGGCATTCCCAGATCTGTCGACGCTTGGCTCCGTTGTCAGTGACAAAGCTCTAGAGGTTGTAAAGCATTTATGGACATGTAGTTTTCATGAGCACGTGCGTCGTCTCTCCTCCTACTCTTCCCCCACCACCCAACACAAAATTCTCACCCCTCTCCCACTCATCGACCCCTCCACTCCCTACTCTACAAACACACTCTCTCTCGTCAAACACACACATACACACGGATGCGCGCACGCAAGATGCACGCACATTCTTACACACGCACGAACACTCGCTAACACGCTCACTTTCTCTCTCTTTCTCTCACTCGCTTATTATTTCTTTTAATCTAAACTATTCTTCTGTTCAAGCGGAAACCATTGATTTTGAATATCGGCGACAAAACCCGGCCCCCTCTTTAGTCTCTACTTTCCTTTACTCGCAGTTGTTCGCAGTCTATGTGTCTGTCGTCTGTCTGTCCGTCCGTCCGTCTCTCTAAACTCCCCAAGTTTTTTATCATTGGACGCTAAACGCTTCTGAATTTCAATTCACTGCTGTTAAAAGAGTAACGCTGATGCTCAATATAAACTGTGCCAGCATTACTTAAATACATCCCCTCTCCCTTTAAACACACACACACGCGCGCGCGCGCGCACGCACACACACACGCGCTGAGAGAGAGAGAGAGAGAGAGAGAGAGAGAGAGAGAGAGAGAGAGAGAGAGAGAGAGAGAGAGAGAGAGAGAAGACAGAGAAAATTTTAACTTTTTTTTTTCTTTTTCAAACACCGACTCATTCAAACGAAAACCTTTCAAATCAAACAACCAAACTGTACGTATCAGCTGCTGGATATATCTTCTGACCTATTCAAACGGACCAGCAGTCCGCACGAACAAATCGTGTGGATTGTTTTTGTGATTGAAGGTGAATGAAGGTGTCTATTTTCTTCACCGCGAGATACAAAGTGATTGTCTTTATCCTTTCCATAGACAGTATGGAACGACATATCAAACAGAAGGCTCTATAAGCGGTCATTGCCCAGCGAATGTCATATTTCTCGCTAAAATGGATGATAATCGTTTATGTAATCGATTGTAATGTGCTATAACAGGTGACAAAAGCCACAGACTGTTGGACTGAGCCAAGACAAGACTATAATCTGAGAGGGAGCAACGAGGCTGAAAAGTTGACCCAAGGCACTGTCCAAGGGAAGCAACTGCTATGAAGTGTCCAGGAATTCCTGGAGTTTGTGCGCTTGGTTTTCGTTCATGAAACGGGCAATGGCAGTATCGACGACACCAGACAGAAAAAGACCCGGTTTTTTTTATTCGGCGAGATATGCTACCTGATGATCGAGAAGTGAGGACGGAGGAAGTAGGAGGAAGGGGGGGAGAGAACAAGGAACCAACCAACCAAATCAAAAACAAAGCAAGAAAACTGTCACTATGCATTCCTCGCCTCCTCTAACCAAAGCAGACGGCTCGGTCGTCAGCACGAAAGACGTACACACTGTCACCGCGTCAGCTTCACCGTTCAGTTCGGGGTTGACATTTTCCATTACTGTACCCTGTCGACCATACAGGAGCTTTTCAGGGCTGTCACAATCGTACGGGCAAAATGGCTACAGCCTGAAAAAGGTCACATTCTGATAATAAATTATATCCTGAAGAGAAACGGTTAATGGCATCAGTGAAAGCAGAACTATTGTCGTCCTCTGAGCGGACAAGACTAGGCCGAGTTGAGAGCGCCTGTATTTCCGTTTACTTCCTCGTTTACCGGTTAAAAAAACAGTGTGAGAACATAATGACAAATACTGAAAAGAAACAAAAACCCACAGAAAAGGTTATAATCATGGTCAAATAGACATTGCAGAATGGACAGTTAATGCCCCACCCAGGAAAGTGTGTACAACTTTAATAACTTATCACTTGATTCAACACAAAAACAGAGACGGAGGGAGGGAGAGAGAGAGAGAGAGAGGTTGGCATGTGTCATAAACCGTGACCAGAAAAAAAAAGTTGAAGGGTTGCAAGAATACGAACAAGAGAATTGTCCCCCAGATCAGAAGGAAGTCGACGACAGCAAACACACACACACACACACACACACACACACACACACACACCCCAGAGTCAAAGAAAGAAGCAGAGGAACATAGCACTTCAAGAAGGTTGGGGAGCTGTTTGTACCGAAACAGCCCCTGGCAATCCATACGGGCACATTTTATGTTCGCAAATGGGTAGTCGGGACTTGAACAGCAGTACATCTTGTGTAAGTTAACCGAGCCCTTACGACCAATAGGACCACCACCTCCCCCCCCCCCCACTTCCGCCAGAATAACAGCAACTGTAGCGTGTGGAGACAACACTGCAGACCATTGGTGGCAGTCTAGACGGAGGAACATACACACACACCTCCACAAGGGAGGGGATTACCTACACTAACTGTATCAGGACAGCGTTTCAACGAAGCTTTGGAGGAAAACAGCCAGCACGGAAACCAGCTACAGAAAGGCGCATCACTTTGCTCGTTGAAGACAAGTTTCCGTGGTCAGCGACTGCCCAGCCGACCACATGGGGCCCTTTCAGGAATGTCCCACGTGGGCAAAAAAAGTCTACGCTGTCTCTTCGAACAAATTTGTCAAAACAACAACAACAAAAAAAAAGAAGAAAGAAGAAGAAGAAGAAGAAGAAGAAGAAGAAGAAGAAGAAGAAGAAGATGAAGAAGAAGATGAAGAAGAAGAAGGATGCTTGCCACTACAACCATGACTGTTTCTGATGGTTCATAAAATTTAGCTGATCTGTTTATCTTTAACGTGGATCACAACTGGCTATGCTAGGGACACCAGCCATTCGGCAAAGTTTTTCATTCCAAGAATAAAAACAAAACAAAACAAACCAAAAAAGTCATCAAGCAACGAGCAAGCAAAGAAAAACGGTACCAGAGAAAGTAAATGTGTAAATTACGCCACATGGTTTAATCAGACGTCGCAAAACGGACCGTTTGTGTCCAGTCCGGACAGCATAAACACTTAAACTACTAATGAGATGAATTGTATAAGAAGAAGACAGAAAAAAGTTTGACGATTTCTGAAAAAAAAAACGACGACAGGAAAAGATGCCACTGAGGAATGAACACAGTGGATGAGACTAACAGACAGATTCAAAAGAAAATGCTGATTGAAGAAGCAGCAGAAAAGAGGACATCTCTGCTAGAACAGAATTTCCAGAAAGTTTAGCGCCTCGGATCCCGGTTGAGAGGTCGTGGGTTCGATTCCCATCAGAGCCATTTATTTGAGTTTGCTATGGGCTCAGCTGGGAAGACTGGGACCACACAGTCGAGTTTCATCCACTTAATGGATGCGTCTCTCGGAGTGTTACTCAAAATTTCCTGACCAATACTGCAGGTGTTTGTATCTCTCGGGTCTGGTTGACGCTGGGATATATTTTGAAATCAAGCGTAGAGTACGACGCTGTCACGCAGTGTCAGATCTGAACGAAAATCCGTTTCATCATCTTCAACTTTATCGATCAGCATGAACAAACTCTTAAATTCAGTGGCCATTCACGCCCTGCTCTCATGATGACCACAGTTTTGATTCTCTCTCCGCGTCCAATGGCATCGGTTTTATTCTGTCGGGGTCGCCGGTATATGCAAATTCATGGAGACAATCGTTGGACGGACGTGATGACGCCCTCCGGAGGGAAACCTCACTCGCACCGGCTCCGTCCCCGACTCAGTTATCATTGTCGTTAGCAGGGGGCCTAGCAGATGGTGTGCTGCAGATGTTGAATCAAAACAGGCGCCACTGAACAGCATCGAAGTGACTCGGCAGCAGTGCAGTTGTCTCCTCTGGTGGGTTTCCTCTTGGCGACTTGACGTTGACTGTTCCCTGTGGATTGGCAGTACCGGGCTCTGGCGGTTAGGATCGGTCTGTGGGTGTGGACGAGGGTGTCAGAATGAACGGCGTGGGTTCAGTGCCATTAAAGTGGCACAGAAGATGGGACAGAAAAAAAAAATCCTTAAAGCGAGGATGAAATTTATATCGGAAGGGTCCAAGCGTCCTCAGGCAGTCTCGGCTACCTGTTGGGAGGTGTAGAACTGACACGAAAAACAGGTGGTTTATTAGATCTGTAGTCTCGGCTACCTGTTGGGAGGTGTAGAACTGACACGAAAAACAGGTGGTTTATTAGATCTGTAGTCTCGGCTACCTGTTGGGAGGTGTAGAACTGACACGAAAAACAGGTGGTTTATTAGATCTGTAGTCTCGGCTACCTGTTGGGAGGTGTAGAACTGACACGAAAAAACTGGTGGTTTATTAGATCTGTCCATGCCATGTCCAAAACTGGCTCCAGCAAAACACCTGAAATCTCACGAAAAAGAACTGATAAATCACTGGTGGAAAAGAACTTCTCTCTGATACACATCAAATCAGCACATTCAGTCAAAAAATGATGAACACTGAAAAAGCTGTCACATGCAACACACCATGGAGGGTCTTCCCTTCTGAGTATCCAAACTGTGCGTTATATAGCTGTGCCCAATATGTAACCGTGACAAAACCGATTCCTCTTTACGGTTACGTACAATCGATGGGAAAGGGTTGATTAAATCTGGGCAAATTTTAAAAATTTGTTATGAATTTGGCTAGACCATTCACTCTGCCACAGTTCACGACAATACAAGCTAGATTTATGACGAAGATCTGAGTGAGGAACAAACTGCACAGGCCTCCTAGAAAGACTTGCACCGAGAGCTTGTTTGGCTGCTTTGTCTACCACGGAGTTACCATAGATTCCCATGTGGCTGGGGACCCAACAGAAAAACTATATGCTTTCCCGAAGAGACAAGCTGAGTATGAAGATCATGAATATCCGCCAAAACTGGATGTGAAACTTCTCTTGTCGATAAAGCCGACAGTGCCGACAATGAATCCGATAAAATAAGGAAATCGTTCTGATCTGACCTGGACACCGCACTGAGAGCCAGATTTAAAGCCTTCAGTTCAGCAGTATAAACAGATGACCAATCTCGCAATCTTAACAAGGTGGGCTCCTGAAAATTGCTATCACACACAATGGCCGCTGCAGCCCTCTCATCTTTTTTTAGAACCATCTGTAAAAATCTTGGTAAAATCTTTATAAAGTTCACATTGCTCAAGATAAAGTTGTTTATATGCAGCACTCGAGGTGACCCTTTCGAAATTGAGTTAAGTATAAATTAATCTCTGGATTGGCTATTTTCCAGGGAGGTACATCAGTCTGTAATGGACCATCATCAACAGTATCAAGGTCAATGCCAGCTGCCCTGAAGTGGGGCAAAATACGGATACCCAGTGGAGGAATCTCATTTGGCTTTAAGTCATATTTGGCTCTAAAAGGTGGGTTCATGACAATATCATAGGCAGGGTTTTCTGGACTAGCCCTCAGTTTCAGATAATAGTTCATGGAAAGACACAATCTCCTTAGCTCCAAAGGGGGTTCTCCAGATTCAACATACAGACTCTCTTTTGGAGATGTGCGAAATGCTCCCAAAGCAATCCGCAGTCCTTGATGATGAATTGGATCAAGAGCTTTGAGATAAGACTTTCGTGCGGATCCCATATACCACACAACCATAATCTAGCTTTGGTCTCACCAAAGCCGATATAATCGCAACAAAGTTCGCCTGTCCGCACCCCAATCAGTGTGACTAATAACCTTTAAAACATTCAAACCTGACTGGCAAGATTGTTTAATGTACTTAATGTGAGGCAAAAAGGAAAGCCTACTATCAAAAATAACCCCCAAAAATTTCACTTGTTTGGAAACTTTAATTACCTGACCATTGAGACAGATAGCTGGTTCTAAGACCTGAGATCTTTCCTATGGAAATGAATACACTCTGTCTTATTAGCTGAAAACTTAAATCCATTTTCAGTGACCCACTGCTGAACACGATTAACACACAACTGAAGTTGACGCTCAGCTGCGGCCAAGGTTTCCCCTTGGCAGAGATAGAGAAATCATCAACAAACAATGACTTATCAATCCCAGACTTTACTGACTGACTGAACGATATTATTAATCTTGAGATTGAACAGGAGCGGAGAAAGGATGCTACCCTGAGGGACACCCATCTCCTGCTCAAAAGGATCTGAGAAGGTAGAATGAAGTCTAACACTGAAATGCCTGTTAGACAAAAAATTAGCAATAAACATTGGGTAAATTACCTTTGAAATCAAGTGCCTTCAAGTCCTGAAGAATTCCATACCTCCATGTTGTGTCATACGCTTTTTCTAAATCAAAAAAAAATAGAAAAAACTACATGTTCCATTAATCAAAGCATTCCTGATAAAAGACTCGTATCGAACCAGGTGATCAGTAGTACTGCGGTTGTTCCGAAATCCACACTGGGAAACATCCATGCCCCAAGACACTCTAACTGCCATAACAATCGAGAATATACCATTCTCTCCATAGTTTTACATAAGCAACTAGTAAGAGCTATAGGACGATAGTTGTTAGGATCCGAATGATCTTTCCCTGGTTTAGGAATAGGAACAACAACCGCCTCTCTCCAAGATTGTGGAAAATATCCTGAACACCAAACATGATTAAACAGTGACAACAACACCTTTAAACCCTCAGCTGGCAAATGTTGAATAAATTGATAATGAATGTCATGGTCCAGGAGCTGAGTTGTTGGCTTTCAAAATGGCGTCCTTTAACTCATCCATGCTGAAAACGCAGTTATAATCCTCAGAACTATCTGGCACGAAAGAACAAGATTTTGACTCCGCAGATCTTTTGATACGCTGGAATTCCTTGCAATAATGATCAGCTGACGAATTGTGGTGAATAGTAGCAGCTAACAAGTTAGCAACCTCCTTTTTATTTGTAATAATTGATCCGTTTACTTGCAAACTTTTAATAACTGATGTAGCTGACTTTCCCTTAATCTTACGGATTAATTTCCAGACTTTCCTTGAATTGACCTTAAAAGATAGATTTGAACAAAATTTTTTCCAAGATTCTTTCTTCTTGGTTTTAAAAGTGTACCGACACTTAGCCCTACATGCCTGATGTTTAACTTTGTTTCCCACCATAGGAAATCTAGCAAAAAGTCTTTGAGCACTCTTTCTCTTACCCTTCAAAGTTTTGCACTCTTTATCATACCAGGGTCTTAACATCATTAGGTTTATCACGGGACTTGGGAATAGCTTCGTTAGCACTCTCTACAATCACTTTAGTGAACTGCAAAAAAACAGGATCATCATAACTCTGCAACAGATTCAAAGGCATTCTACTTAAAAATCTGTTGCTGATAAAGACTCCAATCTGCAGAGCGGAGCTTCCATGTTTCCCGAGGGGACTCCTGCAATTGCTTCGTAAAATAAATAAAAATCGGAAAGTGATCACTCCCGCTTAGGTCCGAATGAACTTGCCACTCTAAGTCCAAAAATAAGGAAGGATCACAAATAGACAAATCCAAGTGAGTCAAGGAACCAGAAGGAGAACAAAAGGTCGGTGAGCCTGAATTCAGAAGACAGAGATCATGATCCGATATATAAAATCCTCAAGAACTTCCCCTTGGGAATTAGTACAGTTACTCCCCACTGTGGAGAATGACCATTCAAGTCACCTAATAAAAGAAATGGACGAGGGAGTTGAGAAATTAAACCATCAACTGACTGACTCTTTGAAATCACAAAAGATGGAGACAGATACAAACAGCATATCGTAACTGCCTTGTTTAACGAGATACGAGCAGCCACTGCCTCCAGATCCGTCTGAAGTGGAATATCCGTATAAAGTACCGAATTATGAATATAAAGCGAAACACCTCTCCTTGAAAAGTCTGCAGAAGCTGGCTTGTGTATGCAGGAGAAACCAGTAATCTCATGCTTCTTACTTGCAGTTAAAAGGGTTTCCTGAAGAGCAATTATCAAAGATCTATACTCTGCCAACAATAGCTCAAGGTCCCGACCATTTGCTTTAACTCCCCTTATGTTCCACTGGAGTATGTCCATGTAAGTTATTAAAAGAATATCTATCAGCCCTCTTCCCCAGAAACTTCACTATCCATCAAAGAAACTAAAACGGTTCTTCAAGACAAGATCAGAAGCCGATGCTCCTGATAAATTTCTAAGTTGTTTGTTGCCATGCTTGGAATTTGCTCTTACTGGACTGAAACCTGCTGCACCAAATATCTGACTTCGAGATTTCCCCTAAGAGGATCTGGAGTCCGAAAAGGACGCTCCTCACTGCGTGCCTGTCTCGTATTGCTGTTGTTGACTTGTGAGCGAGGGGACAACTCTTTCCTCCGATCCTTCACCCCTGACCTCTGGTCCACAGTACTTTGTACAACTGAAACACCTCTTCCCTCACCAGCAGGGACAGAAGCCTGTTGTACATTGCTGGTCGGAACACTATTGCATTTCTGATTCTGAGTCAAAACCTCAACTGATTGCTCAAGTGTAGTAAGCCGATCCAAAAAAACCGATGACAACAATTCTGTCAATTTCTTCTCCAGAGCAGTGAATGGAGCTGCTCCCAGATCATCACCCGATGACCGGTTCGCAGAATCGTTGACCACCTTCTGTGCATAAGTAGAAGTCGAAGGAGTCGAAGGAGTCCTAGCTTCCACTAATCTTCTAGCCTCAGTAAAGGAACATTTCTCTCAATCTTTACTTTCTGAATCTCGCATTCCTTTTTCCACACTGGGCAACTTTTTGAATTTGCTGGATGGTCACCCTTACAATTGACACAGTATACAGCACTGACACAAGATTCCTCATGCTTCTTCTGCCCACAATCACGACAAACCTCCTGACCCCGACAAGCTCGGCTGGAATGCCCAAAGCGTTGGCACTTGAAACATCGCAAAGGAGATGGCACAAAAGGCGTAACTTTCACTCGGATATAACCCACTTTGACGAACTCCGGAGGAGATGACATAGCAAAAGTCAAGAATAGCGTGTTGGTTTCAATTAAGTCACTTCCTTTAGAGATTTTAACTCTATGGACCTGCAGAACACCCTGGCTTTCCATCTCAGTCCGAATTTCCGATTCAGCAACTCCAGCCAAGTCAGCACATCTGATTACCCCTTTCGAGTAGTTGAGAAAGGGGTGAATGGAAACCTTAACTGTGATATCCATGAGCCGAGAACCATCCCTTTTCAGTAGCAACCGAGACGCCGCTTCCGTAGCACAGTTAACAAGGTAGCTACCAGATCGGAGTCTCTTAATCATTTTGAATCCTGTGGACGAGACTCCCTCAAACCACTTGCAAACAGCGAACGGAGAAATCCGAGCAATGGATTCTTTGGGGTCTTTTGCTTCCACTAAAAGGAAGCTTGGCCATGCGTTTTGGATACCCTTTCTCTTTGCCACTTCCCTTATCTCATTATCTGAATCTGAATCTCTATTCGTAATCTCGTCCATACACTTGCCATGTCCATCATCGTTTCTTCTCTTTTTGTTTGGAGGTATTTGTTTTTAGAATTCATAATATAAAAAAAAAAAAACTTCACCTCCCCCTACTCCCCACCCGCCATCGAGTGCCCACAAAGGCGATGCCCCTAAGCAATCCTCTAGCAAAGGGAAACACCAGGGTTATAGCGAAGGTATACACTGCGTGACACGCGCTCCACCCCATTCACCAGCTCATGACCAACTGTCGAGAACGAACAGGAGGCCACTCACCTGGCTTCCGGAGCAAGCAACGTGCCACACAGTTTGACCCATGCCATGCCCACACTGTGGAGGCGACCGATTGACAGCATTGGGCCCCATGCTGCCCCCCGTCTAGGAAAGGCCGGGCCAAAGTGGCGTGTTGAGGGGGCGCAGATCCCACTCCGGGTCCCTCTCAACCACCAGGACACCATTCTCCCCCGACACGGGTCGCACCGCACGGTCAACACGGTGGAGCAAGAGGTCACAGAGAAAACAGAGAAAGTGCTATAGAAGACTTGTGATGAAAGGAAAAGAATAGGATAACGACCCATAAAGGCAGAAGATAGACGAAACAGAAAACTGCAGATTATTAAGGAGAATGTTGAAAAAGAGAAATGCAGGTGAAAGAACCATGGGTAGACAAAAAAAAAAAACAAAAAAAAACAGAGAAAAAGAAAGCCCACCTCCCACCCTCAAGGGCACAAGAGGGTGACCCTGAGTAGGAAGCTGCATACGGAGAAATGTTTTTCTTTTTCTTTTTAAAGAAATGAACGATGGGTTAGTCTTTTTTTTTTCTTTTTTTTTTTTTTTAAATTTTTACTTTTGAGGGCCTCCCATACACAAACTCAATTTGAGAGAGAGAGAGAGAGAGAGAGAGAGAGAGAGAGAGAGAGAGACAGAGAGACAGACAGGCAGACAGACAGAGACAGAAACTCAAGACAATTTATTCATTTTAGGTCTTTGCCCCTCATGAAGGGGTGCAAGAAAATACAGAGAGAGAGAGAGAGAGAGAGAGAGAGAGAGAGAGAGAGAGAGAGAGAGAGAGAGAGAGAGAAAGCACTGGCAACAGATCGGTGAAATGATCATGTCCTATGGTAACCTCGAGTGGCTCTTCCTGTGCATAGTCATTTCTTTACACTCCTACTGAGGCAGCCGTGCTCCATGTTCGAAGCCAGGTCAGCAGAGAGGGGCGGTGGATGTGAGAGACGGAAGGGGGGATGGGGTGTACGTGTAGGCTACAAGAGGATGGAAAACTTCCAGTAAAGCAGACACACACACACACGACCATCAGAATAAACATTTTGGTAAATATTTCGGAACAATAATCGAGCAACAATTGATACAGTCTCCTGTAACTCACCTTCTCTGAATGTGAAGTTTAAACAAATACTTCAAGCTGCCCCTCCCCCTTCATCCCCCGTCTCAGGCATCAACCGGTTCTCCCGACATATGCTCCCCCCCCACCCCTCTAATTCCTTCCTGTCCATAAAAGCATGATTAAACTTCAAATATAAGAAATGAACAATTTTCACACCATCTCGGTTCTGGTGCGTTAGCGGCTCTGTCACCAGTTTTCTTTTGCAGACCCCCCCCCCCCCCCCCCCCCCCCCCACACACACACACACACACACACACACCTCCACTGAAAACAAGAACAACACGAAAACTTCATGTAACCACTTTCAAGCAGAAAAGCAACAACAAAACATGACCAACAGTTTAGAACTTAACAACAGCCTTGAATATCCTGAAGTAAGAAATGCCCTGTTGTGGAAATAAGAGCAAAAATGGCAGATAAAAAATCGAAAACATGAAGCGGAGCGTTCTCTGATCGTCACGACAATCGTACATCAATTTGTGTCGTGGCTCATCCTGGCATCGCCCTGGTCCTGTTTCTGACAAGTCCAGATGAGAATGCCGCTGCATGCCTACCATAAACCAGGGAAGCAATGCCGGCGTTGCACTCGCATGCGATGAGTGCACGCCACACTTGGGCTTAGGGCGAAGGGTGTGTGGGATAAATGGGGCAGAAGAGAGGCATGCAAATTCGATTTCAAACACATTCGCGCGCGCGCACACACACAC
>JADBJO010000164.1:508700-546200 GCA_016801955.1 Conus betulinus
CTCCCCCTTCCCCTGTCTTTCTCTCCGAGTTTTTGCTCATTTTTTTTTCCCGAGAAAAACTGTGGATTTGGATCAGATTCCACCAGTTCAAGATGCCCATTGCACTTTGCAAGTCAAAAGTTTGTTGTTCGTGGTCAGGTGAGCTTAGCGCCTCTCCTGGAGCATCTGATTAAAAAAAATGTTGACATTATTCGCACAATCCAACACTTCACACCACATTCTGCTTGGACAACTTTGTTGTCGTTACTTGGATACGAAATCTTTTTACAGTGGGAGCTGTGAGCGTTGATGTTGATGTAAAGGGTCCGCATTTCGCGATTCAGAGCACACACACACACACACATACACAGATGCACGCACACACGCAAGCACGCGCGCGCGCACACACACACAGGCTCGCGCGCACGCGCATGCAAAGACTTTTTCTGCAGTGTTTGTTTTCCAAGTACTGCTTGTAACCTGGTCATCATCATCCAGTGCCATCTAAGAGTCAGAGTCTGTCTAGAACATTTACGTGCATGTTGTACCTGTTCCTTTTGGAACACCGTGTGCATTCTCACCGGCACTGTCATCAACAGCCTGAGCGCCTTCTGTGAAACAACACAACAGAAAATAAAGTTGCGACATGTCAGTGAGTGATTGTTAAACATTCTCCTGGTACCTGATGATGTTACACACAATCATCCTCTCTTCTCTCTCTCTCTCTCTCTCTCTCTCTCTCTCTCACACACACACACACACACACACACACACACACACACACACACACACACACACACACACACACACACACGAGTGCACGTACACCGATTATGGATAATTCTTACATTGTAACTCCCACGCTTGGTATCATGAATTTCACAAAAAGTGAAGACGAACTTTGTCCATTCACCAATACCGCGTAGAACAATTCGTACGAGCGTAATTCCCTTATACACATACACAAGACTTCAGGTCCTCGTTCCCGACAGCTAGCACATCAACTATCAGTTCCGAGTGGATCTTTTGTGGAGAGAAAAAAGGCAAAGACTAACAGCTCTCCGTGTTCTACACCCACAGACACATTAAACCAAAGTTCAGCACAGAATCTTCACACTGAAAAACAAAAAAAACAAACAAAAAAAAAATCAGACGGTGAATCCGAGTGTCCATACACCCACGCCCCTCACGACGGGCACCGGTCATACGAGTGACGTTTCGAATCCGTGACGCTCTTTCCGCATGAAGACACGAGTCTCGGCCAGCTGGCGCCTGTCGCCGAGCGCCCCCTGTCGGCACTGCAGGCCGCGCCCGCCACCTGGAGACTCCCCGCGTCCCGGATCGTCCACGTCACTCACGCTCCGTCACATGAGCGAGGTCTCGAACTCCTTCCGCCACTGCTTGGACACCTGGTAGATGTTGTAGCATCCGCAGCAGAAGAGGTACTTGAGCGTCTTGCGGAAATAGGGCGAGATGATGCAGTAGAGGATGAAGTTGACGGAGAAGTTGAGGCTCTGCATGAAGTTCATCACGGCCTCCACGCTCATGTAGGTGTAGCTGTTGTTGGTGTTGGTCAGCAGCGCCACGTGGATCACGATCTCGGAGGGGGCCACGAAGATGAGGAACATGAGGACGATGACCACCAGCGTGACGGTCAGCACGTGGCTGGAGTTCTCGTGGCCACTGTGGTGTTCCTGCTTGAACTTCTGCCGCATCTTGTAGGAGCGGTAGATCTTGCGGCACAGGCAGACGTTGAAGTAGACCAGCAGAAGCAGAGGGATGACGTTGTTGACCACGGCCCACAGAATCCTGTACACCGTGTCCAGCTGGGACGACCCCCAGAGAGAAACACCTGGTTGGGCCTGAACGCCACTGACCCCCACCGTGGAGGCGGTCGCCTCTGTCGTCTTTTCGACCTCCAGCGCAGAATTCCTGAACCCATCGCCGGCTATTCCGGTCAGGTTCATAGACTGCGCTTTGTAAAGATCACCCAAGGTCCTCGCGACAGCGCCACTGATGTTCTTCGCCGTCATGTTCACGAGCGAGCTGGTGATGATGCTGTGAACACTCTCCACCAGACGTCCCCCCACCAGAACGGTCGCCGGAATGTGACCCCCCCCAGACTGTTCTTAGCCACGTCATTGGAAGCCGTGGTGGACATCTGGGGGCAGATCTCCTGCACCTCGTAGCGCCAGAGGACGGGGACGTTGAAGATGAAGGAGAGGATGTAGGTGACAACGATGACGATCTTGATGCGGCGGGTGGTGAGGTAGAGGTCCTGGCGGAGCGGGTGGCAGATGGCCAGGTACCTCTCCAGCGACATGGCCACAGTCAGCCAGGTGGAGATCATGATGAAGACGTTGATGATGGCCGTGCTGTACACCCGGTAGGTCAGCAGCACCCCTGATCATACAGACACGTTGCAAACACCGTTAAATTGTGTGGATATCATTAGTGCATTCCATCAATATCAAACCATTCATTGCGATCAAATTTCACAGAATGAGGAGGAAGAGAAGCGAGGAGGAGAATATGAACAGTATCACCGAATAAAGAAATGGATTTCGACATTACATCGCGCCACTGCCAATCTACCCACCTCCACCCTAAGCTGACCACTGTTCTCATCCCAAACCTACCATGGTTGTTTTTACCCACACACGCCGCCATTAACCTTCAACACTTCTCCCATCCACTGCCCAACAACACAACCTTCCACAGATCGCAGTACCTACGTCATCATCTATGCCAGATATTTCCTCTCTCAACCAAACTCCCTCTGAGCTCTGATCGTTTAACATGTGGATGAAACTCGACTGTTTAGCCCCAGTTTTCCTAACTCGGCAAAACTCAGCTGCAGGTTGGAGCCGGTCGGGGCAGAAAATCCCCCACAAATAACTGGGTTCTGATGGGAATCGAATCCACGACCTCCCAACCGAAGTCCGCGTCACTAACCAATTCGCCAAGTGTTTAACACGATAATAGCTGTGAAGAAACTCTGTTTGCTATCTGACCATATTTCAAGTATTCAGTCCTAATCTCTTACTTATTTTCAACGACGTCGTAATTGCAGTCTTTATATTGTATATTTCCATAATTCTCCAATAAAAGGTTATGATTTTTAACACACTCCTAACCCTCCCTAATATACCTTTGATGACCCAGTCTCTTCATAGTCATTACTTCAATGTCTTGATTTTCATAATTCTCAACTGAAAGTTCATGATCAGGCCTACATCCCTTTCCACTCCCGTTGCTCGTTTTCCACGTTTTTACCTGACAGGTTTGTGACTGCTGCGCATAACTGCATCCCTCCCCTACCACTCCCCCGACGTATCACGGCAATGTTTTGGTTTCTACCTGTATCAAACAGACGTTTTGGACACATCAGTGCACCTTCTGTCGTTAGTTTCCAACTGTCTGGGTTAAACGTGTATGATCACGACATCTACGCACCCGTCCATCCTTTTTTTAACCTCCCCACTCCTCTCCCTGTCTCATAAGAACTGTTATTCTTGCATCAAATCTCTTTTCACCCTACTAATATTTTGCATTTAAAAAACACGCGGAAATTCCGGATTGTCAGGCAACCTTCTTTTTTCCGCATTCTATCATCACTTTCCATCCGCATCAGCTGGAAGCGAACGGGTACACAAAGTCACCATTTCCCCAACCCTCTCTCTTTCATTGTCCACCCGAATGACGTGGACGTCCAGCATTAAGACACCCTCACATTCCTCTTTCTCCGTCATACCTCTGGAGGCGTAGAGGTCGTTCTTGGGCAGGAACATGGTGGGGAAGGCGAAGACACAGAACATGAGGTCGGACACGGCCAGCGAGATGAGACACAGGTTGGCCGCCAGCTCCAAGGTGCGGAACGACTTCTGCAGCTTTCGGCGGGTCAGGATGGTCAGGTTCAGCACGTTGCCCACGATGCCGAAGGCGCAGACGGAGGGCAGGAGGAAGCCGTACACCACGTGGCTCACCTCCTCGAACAGCTTCTGGGCCTTCTCCCCGCCCAGGGTGGTGTTCTCCGGGTCCGTCAGGTTCAGGCACACCATGGCTCTGCCGGCAGGCAACGGTCACAGTTAGACACAGGGTCGTTTAGGGTCGCTTTATACGTTAAGCGACTGAGGGAATAGGATTCACTGTCACTGTCCCGTCACCTAGGTCACTGGAGTGTCATGACGGATGCTCGGACATTCTGGTTTCTCACCTGCCCTCTGTCATCAGTCATGGGCAATATGGTCACCAGGTCATTGTTACATAACACGGATAAAGTAACTACGTTCTGGTCATTCAGATTTATCATTGTCAATCGCGCGCGCGCACACACACACATACAACATGCCTACTCAATATATTCTTACTTTTACACGGGTATCCGTGATCATGAGCATAATGATGTTGTGGATCGTACCATCGGGAGTCCAATTACACTTTTTCCAGACTATTAAACTGACGTACTTTTCTCTTTCTTTCAAAAGATATCCCGCCGCAATAGGTGCCCAACTGCATTATTTGTTAAGAAACTTGTGCAACACTGTCAGAAACCGGTCCATGAAGTGGGCTAAACTGGACTCCGTAGTCCCAGTCTTTTTCATTCCTGTAATCAGACCCTTTTGAGCAGGGCAAACAGAACCTTGCAAAGTGTTACGTTGGAAGCATCTGGGTGCTACGTTACAAAGATATCCATATTCAGTCTTCCAGTTCCAGCAACAGCTCTTTCACACTCTGGGGAGGAGCTGGCCTGGACTGAAGAAGCCCACTCTGAATAGGATACTGATGCAGTTCAAATCTGTTATCTTCAACTCGTTCACTTGCGACACAAACCACCGCGCACTGAGTTTGGTTCAAACTGTTACGACCTGTGCGTTCGTTTTATGTGACCACAAGAAAAGCACAACAGAGGCAGGAAAGCACTTAGCTGGACTGTGTGAGTGAATCCCTGAAACAGTATATAAAAAAAAAAAAAAAAAAAAAAAAAAAAAAAAAAACACACACACACAAAAAAAACCCAGTGCAACATAATAATCGCTTCGTGATGGAAGCCGTCTAAACCCCTTAAGAGACACGCTTGGGATATGGCAACCGCCTCGTCGTCTTTACATCTCATGGTATGGTTGTAGTAACCAGTTTAGTTTATCCAGTTGTACACCTGTCCAACAAGAATCCCTTCTATCTGCTTTCATGGCGACCCGTCTCCACTGTAACTGGTAGGATGGACTCACTCAGGTCTCATGGCGAGTACATACCAGTAACGGCGTCCTTCAGATGGACAGCTTGTCTTTTCATTAGTAAGCTCAACGTTTTATCTATTAACGCAAAGTTAAGTAATCTACAGCTATGTATACACCCCATTCTGGGAGAATTCAGAAATGATTATAACGTTGAGGGATATTTGCAGTCATTGGAACTGTCCGGTTCAGTCTTGTAAAGAAAACCGGTATCTATACAGAAAACTTCTGGAAATGGTTACGTTATGTGCAAAAACACTGTTGCTAAACGACGACTTTTTTGTATTGTGAATGGAGATTTATTGCGTTTTTCTTTTTTACGTACCTTGCGATTAAATTCCATATCTTGGATGGACTTATGTCCATTTTTACCACATTAAAATGTGAATTAAACATAACAAAATTTACAACAAAGGTCACTGTACAGACTAATAACTGTGACGAGGGAGTTGTACAGAAACAGGAGAGAGAGAGAGAGAGAGAGAGAGAGAGAGAGAGAGAGAGAGAGAGAGAGAGAGAGAGAGAGAGAGAATTTGCAGCACAAACGAGTCATCACTTTTCCTTGGCCCACCCTAAGGACAATTTAGATCTACCGATGGATTTTGAGTAGTGTGTGTGGGCAAAGCATTAACTTGATTACTTACAGGTCTTTTTTTGGTGGTGCTTTTTAATGTGTTTCGTCACGGTCGATTGAGCAGTAGTTTGCTCTAGAACATCAAAGGCACCAGCAGATTTGGCCATGCAGGATAGGTTGATGACTCATTTCAAAAACTAACGCTGAACCAGGAGATTGGGCTCAGAAACAGAGGAAGCTGACTCACGGGAAAAAGGGGGAGGGGAGGGGCGACGAAGAGGAAGAAGGAGGAAAGGAGTGAGGGAAAGGGAGGGGACGGGAATAAAGAGCCAACAAAATGTGTGTGAGAGAGAGAGAGAGAGAGAGAGAGAGAGAGAGAGAGAGAGAGCAGCAAACGTAAATAACGCCAATTTACCCAGCGCCACGTAACGCATTATAAGCATGTGTAGCGGAAAGAATCACTTTGTTATGCAAGGATTAGAACGTAAGTGTCCAATTACAGCAGTATGTGTGAAAATTAAAGAGAATTAGCCATGCCGCATGCCTGAAACACGCTTCTTTTTCAGCCTTTTTTTTTTCAATATTGCTCAGGATATGTTTTTCTTTTCCAACTATAAACAACAAACAAAACAAAACAAACTTAAAGAAGCAAACAAGCTTAAAACAAATTCCAAACCCTTCTCAATTCTTATGCACCTCTCCTTACGGCGTAGAAGTTAACCCTTTTAATGGTGACGTGAACTAAAAAAAACCAACCAAGAGACAAACACTCCACACTAGGATTCAGGATCCATGGTGGATTTCTCCGACGTTGAACTTGAATGATACCACTGTGAGAACAACAGACCCGTGAAGATGCCGGAAGAAAAGGCTTTTAAAAGTTTTAACTATGATCCTTTTCTTTCATTTTTGTATGAATTTAGCGAGACTTTTTTTTTCAATTAATCGTTCATAGCCCAGCCACTGCGCGAGGGTAATATCAGGACCGAGAGGGATGGGGCAAGGTGTTGTGTGTGTGTGTGTGTGTGTGTGTGTGTGTGTGTGTGTGTGTGTGTGTGTGTGTGTGTGTGTGTGTGAGAGAGAGAGAGAGAGAGAGAGAGAGAGAGAGAGAGAGAGAGGGAGAGGGAGGTATTAGGAACGATAGAATGTTTTAGAAAGGATAAAGGTAGAGGCGTTGGAAATGAGAAAATGCATGACGCAAGTGGTGCTGGGAAAACACTGAGACTTGATACAGGCTTATGCATTAAGACACATGATCACACACACACACACACACACACACACACACACACACACACACACACACAGAGAGAGAGAGAGAGAGAGAGAGAGAGAGAGAGAGAGAGAGAGAGAGAGAGAGAGAGAGAGAGAGAGAGAGAACGCCGACTTCTCTTTGTAAGATTTCCTCTTTAGAGACAGAGACCGAAGAAACAGATGGATAACACTTCCATTATTCAGATACCAACGAGCGATCTGACAGGTGCTCCTTTCCGAGGCAGTGACGTATGGAACAGATGGATGAGTCTGTTTAATTATTCAAACACCGGGTACAAGGTATTCCATCAGTGACAGGAATAACATGATTCTCGGGACAGATTATGGTTTTCGTTTGTTCGGTTCTTTCTTGGGTCATTTGTCTTAGGATTACATACCTTAGTGACGAGGTATCGGTTCAACTACTTCTTTCAAATAGTTCTTCATCATCACTATCTCTACGTATATACGATGGTAGCACAATGTCAGTTTCCACACAGGAAACCCAGTGCGATAAGCAGGTTTGTTCAGATGCATGTCATCGGCGAGAATGTTTGCTCTTTGAAAGTACGGTGTGCGATTAACACTAGATAACACTATACAGCAGTCAGCGGAGAACATTCATTACAGGTCAAAGTATAGTGTTTGGGCGTCATAATACAGTCGCTGAATGACGGATGCTATTAATGGTAATAGTAGTAGTAGTAGTAGTAGTAGTAGTGGCAGCAGCAGCAGTAATAGTTATAATTATCATTTTTGTTATTTTATTATTATCCCTCTCATTGTTATGATTATTAAGACCATTTATACGCTTAATCAATGGAATGTCCTTGGTATTTAAATCAAAACAAGTGCACACATCAAACTGTGGACCATATAAAAAACAAAAACAAAACAACCAGCAATACATAAACACACATTCCGTTATCAACGCTCACTTCACAACTAAGCGAACCCAGCTTAGCCCCCCCCCCCCCCCCCCCCCCGCACCCTCTCTTTCTCCCTCTTTCACTCTCTCTCCTCCTCCTCACACATCCCCCACCCCTGAATAAGGCAATTACTACTTCATGAATAAACACAGGCATCCAAACGTACATGATACCCCAGAGCAACGCAAGCATATTGCTGGGATATATCAGACGGAGGGGAAAAGAAAATTTCGTTTGGAAGAGGGCTGAGAAGAAGTGATAAGGAAGATTATTCCACACGAAAGGGGACTGACAGGCAAAGAAATGCTGACCAAAAAGTTTTGGTACGAATACAGGAAATCTGGAAAACACGAGTCTCAGAAGATGAGCGGGGTTCATGTTAAGTCTGCCGTATCTATGGCATATTAATCCTTTGTGTTTCACTTGATGAAACTTTTTTTTCGGGGGGGGGGGGGAGAGAGAATACCGCCTCTCGTCGTGGTTTGGTAAGGGGTTGCATCCAAATAACTAGTCTTGTGGCTTAAAGGTATTGTCTTTGATGCACAGAAACTTTTTGTGTGAATAAAGCGCGTGAAAGATCACTTCAGTATCTCATAATACAGCTAACTAGGTACAGAGAGAGAGAGAGGGGGGGGGAGGGGGGGGGGGGAGACCACCACTAACTAAAGCGTTTCTAGCCAAGGTTGAAAGACCTCTTGGAATCCCCTGGAGTCGGGGTGCTGCAGAGCAAATGTACATTCCCCTTCTTTCACTCTGTCCGTTCCAAGACAGACGACTTCTCAAAGGGACCGGAAGGAATAAAGGTCTTTCATCATGTTACCGCAGAAACCATTAACAGGGACGTAAGTGTATTTGGGTCCACGCCAAACCTCCGCTTCATCTGACAACAGACTGGCGTGTCGTGGGCCAGTTGCTGTCAGTTTTGTGGCGTGACGCAAATGACACAGACTGACACAAGCTATGGTGGCCGCCCTAGGGGGGGTCGTGTTGCGGGGTCAGTTCATCCGCAGTCATGTTTGATTTTGTTTCATGTCAGCTGGAGTGAGCAACCGTTTTGTAGGACTGCACCAAAATGTAGCATACAAAATAAGACGATCGTCTTTTTCAGTCTTTGGCTGTGCTGCAAGACACCACACAAAAAGTTCATTTCATTTTCATCTTTTTGCCTTGTGTGGGTTGGAACTTCCCGAAATAGTACGGTACGCAACAGATTATCATCATCATTATCATTATTATTATTAATAATATAACTTTTTTCCCTATCATCTTTTTGAATGACAAATTCTAGAGAAAATATTCCAAGGGCATCCATTCCCCTCCTCCTATCGTCGTATTTTGCGGTGTGTTTCTTTTCGTTTTCTTGCTTGTACTGTTGGTCACACGATGGCGTATAAGAAGAATCTGGTTTCTATCGAGTCTAATATTATATGTCATATACTTTCATATTCTTTAAACAGATTCACAATGGGCACAAGTTGTGGACTACTAAATTTAAAAAAAAAAAAAAAAAAAAAACATTGACGCTGGTGATCGTGATCCAACCCGTCTGTTTGATTTAAAACACTTTCAGCCTGGTCTCCGTGATCGGCTCGACTGAAAACAGTGTAACTTTACTTCCTTCGGGATTAATGTTGGTCCAGAAGCAAACGTGGGACAGAAATCACAAGCATAGAGACTGTATAAGACGTATTCTCCTTTTCTTACACCCCCCCCCCCCCCCCCCCTTTCCAACGGACGCTGAAGGCTTCAGCGTTATGTAACCTGTGGCTCATCCTGCAACTTTGATGCTACACCGCCAAGGCTTTAGTCGGCTGCCACATGTCGTGCTGTACGGCCCGTGGTCTGCGGCGACAGTATCACGTGTGTGTGATTACTCCTGCATCGGTAATGAAGATACCGCATAAAGCTTTCCACGACGGCACGGGGATACAAAGCAGTGTGCCTGGAAGGTATGGTGTCTGGCCTGTGTCCGCCTCGCATAACCCGAACCTTCTGCATGAAAACCACCGCGTCATCAAAATAAATCATTAAACAGATCAAACAAAAGCACGACGAGTCGAAAGCGCTGAGAGATGAAGAACAAGTACATTCGTTCCACGCCAACACCTTGAGGCGACATGAAACCGAGCTACTTGATTAACTGAATCACAGATCAGCAGGACGGCGACAACAAAAATGCCCACAGGGGGAGAGAACAATAACAAATTAATGTCACAACACTGGCTGTGCGCATGTTTAGACATCGGAATTAGCTCCATGTGGGTGTTGCAATCAAAATAACATTAAAAAAAAAAAAAGTCTGCAAAACCTCTCTCTTCGTCTCTCTCTCTCCTCACAAACAGAATGACATTTTCCGGCGAAAGCCGTAGCCATGAACTTTATACACCAGAAAGTGAAAGGAAAAAAAAATGAAGGCATGCAAGATCATCAGTACGACTTTGTTCATCTCTCCCCCCCCCCCCCCCCCCCCCCCCCCCCCCCCCCCCCCCTTCCCCCACCCGTGGCGTCCCAAGCAACAAATCCAAGAAAGCAAACCGAAAGTTCAGTTTAATACAATATATAAGAATATTCAAACAGAGGAACAGAAGAACGGAATACTGACAGCAATCAAACAAGAGAGAGAGAGAGAGAGAGAGAGAGAGAGAGAGAGAGAGAGAGAGAGAGAGAGAGAGAGAGAGAGATTTATACTAACCTTGAGCCCTTCAGAAGAGTATGCGAACTAGATTTAGAAGTTTTGCACAAGACTGATGAAAGTGATAATAGAAAGAAAATACCACTAGAGATCGACAGCAGTAAGCTCCATTCGAAAAAGGCTGTGACGGAGCTATCCAATGTTGCATCTCAAAGCTGGACAATACAATGCACAGTTCATCCTATTTTCTTCCGACTTGCACAGATGAAAACATAAACCATTATCACTAAAAAAAAAAAAAAAAAAAAAGTTCCGTATTTGTAAATATGGACTGCTAGTTCTGTTATTCCGTGTGGGAATCGTGCTTCCATGGTCCAGCTTCAAAATACTGAGCGTTATGAACATGTTAATTGCATTATTCATGGCAGTTACAGCTCTACTTGCAAGGTCTTTTCAAGCAAAACACAACAAAAACACAAACACGTGGATAAAAACAAATCTACTTATAAGCACCGACAACTCGCACGAGAATATTGTCTGATCGCAATTTTCTTGCATGTAAAGAAGCAATACTAGAATACCACGCTTTATCAATGTTTATTTGCCATAAGAAAGATGTTATTTATACATTTCAGTGGAGTCTGTAAGCCCTGAAGTGTTGTCACACGCACGAGAACAGCATCGTCAGCTCTCTGCTAAGGTAATATTGCTCATAGCTCGGCCGAACGCAAAGGGCAATATCCGGCCTGCGTCGGCTCTCAAAATAGCAAAACACAACAACAAGAAGTAAAAGAACTCCAATCGCATGGCATCACCTCTTCAATTTATGACTGAGACAGCAAGCTGAACTGATATACGAAGAAAAACACACAAAATTACATGCAACTCCATGCTTTATTCCACTCGAACTATTAAGCTGTCCGACTATCTAGCCCCCCACAATAAGCTTTTCTGCAAAAACACTGAAGGTGCCTTTGGGATACTTTAAAGCTCACTTTTTGTCAGTTTGTGAATAATCGGCTAAAGGAGATGTATTTGAATGGAACCAGAGAAACAAATATCCAACCTCTGAGGTAGGTCTCAATGAGATCAGCTCGTAATATACGCCTTCTTTCATGAGTCGAAACTGAGCAACTTTAGTCTGTCTCAATAATTCATGCCTATGCATTCCTTAACCGCTCTGATGGGTCTCCTTTGTGCTCGATCATTACACTGTCATTGTAGTTATAGTACCAGAAACTTCTAGAAAGTTGCAGACATTGCACAATTTGGTAGATTTTGTTTTTTTCACGCAGGGCTTCACTGTGTTTCTCCAACTTCGCTTTCAAGATGTATAAGAAACATCATACTTATTATTATTTTATTTATTTATTATTATTTATTATTTCAAGAATTTTCCACTAGATGCGAAGACTTAAAAAGTTTTAGAGCAGACGTCGACCCGTGTCCTGAATATGAATCAGGCAGAATCAGTTCAGATGTAGTCCGATTCAACGTTTCTCTACCAGGATTTGAATCAACAGTATTGTAGACCAGCTCTTCGTCGTCATCCCTAAAGGTGTCCTGCCCATACTGCATGTCTCGGAAGTACAGGAGCGTTTTTAATTATCAGGTTTAAGAATGCAGGTTACAATCCTAGAGGTTTAAGTATGCAGGGTATGCATTCCCATAGGTTTATGAATGCAGGTTATGCAATCCCAAAGGTTTATGAATGCAGGTATGCAATCCCAGAGGTTTAAGAGTGCAGGGTATGCAATCCCAGAGGTTTAAGAATGCAGGATATGCATTCCCATAGGTTTATGAATGCAGGTTATGCAATCCCATAGGTTTAAGAATGCAGGGTATGAAATCCTAGAGGTTTAAGAATGCAGGATATGCAATCCCTGAGGTTTAAGAATGCAGGGTATGCAATCCCGGAGGTCTAAGAATGTAGGGTATGTAATCCCAGAGATTTAAGAATGCAGGGTATGGAATCCCAGAGGTTTAAGAATGAAGGGTATGGAATCCTAGAGATTTAAGATTATACAATCCCGGAGGTTTAAGAATGCAGGGTATGGAATCCCAGAGGTTTAGGAATGCAGGGTATGCAATCCCACAGGCTTAAGAATGCAAAGTATGCAATCCCAGAGGTTTAAGAATGCAGGGTATGCAATCCCAGAGGTTTACGAATGAAGATCATGCAATCGCAGAGGTTTAGTAATGCAGGGTATGCAATCCCAGAGGTTAAAGAATGAAGATTATGGAATCCCAGAGGTTTAAGAATGCAGGGTATGCAATCCCAGGGTTTAAAAATGCAAGGTATGGAATCCCAGGAGTTTAAGAATGCAGGTATGCAATCCCAGAGGTTTAAGAATGAAAATTATGCAATCCCAGAGGTTTAAGAATGCAGGTATGCAATCCCAGAGGCTAAGAATGAAGATTATGCAGTCCCAGAGGTTTAAGAATGCAGGGTATGCAATCCTAGAGGTTTAAGAATGCAGGGTATGCAATATCCTAGAGGTTTAAGAATGCAGGGTATGCAATATCCTAGAAGTTTAAGAATGGAAGGTTTGCAATCCCAGGGGTAAAGAATGCAGGTATGCAAACCCACAGGTTTAAGAATGGTATGCAATCCTGGAGGTTTTAAGAATGCTGGGTATGCAATCCCTGAGGTTTAAGAATGCAGAGTATGCACCTCCAGGGGTTAAGGAATGCAGGGTATGCAATCCCAGGGATTTAAGAGTGCAGGGTATGCAATCCCAGAGGTTAAAGAATGCAGGGTATGGAATCCTAGAGGTTTAAGAATGCAGGGTATGCAATCCCAGACGTTTAAGAATGAATGGTATGGAATCTCAGAGGTTTAAGTATGAATGGTATGCAATCCCAGAGGTTTAAGAATGGAGGGTATGCAATCCCAGAGGTTTAGGAATCCAGGGTATGCAATCCCACAGGTTTAAGAATGCAGGGTATGCAATCCCAGAGGTTTAGGAATCCAGGGTATGCAATCCCACAGGTTTAAGAATGCAGGGTATGCAATCCCACAGGTTTAAGAATGAATGGTATGCAATCCCAGAGGTTTAAGAATGAATGGTATGCAATTCCAGAGGTTTAAGAATGCAGGGTATTCAATCCCAGGGGTTTAAGAATGCAGGGTATGCCATCCCTGAGGTTTAAGAATGCAGGGTATGCAATCCCAGAGGTTTAAGAATGCAGGGTATGCAATCCCAGGGGGTTACGAATGCGGGTATGCAATCCCAGAGGTTTAAGAATGCAGGGTATGCAATCCCAGAGGTTTAAGAATGCAGGGTATGCAATCCCAGGGGTTTAAGATTGCAGGTTATTCGATCCTAGTTCTTTTCATCGCGTCTGGTGAGAATGACTAAAAAATACGGCGTGGTGCACACGTGTAACTTTTCCGTAATCGTTCCACACCTGATATCACTCCAGGGTGGGTAATGAAGAGTGCAAAAGGGAAACTATGTGATTCCCGGGAAATATCCCATCAAAATACAGCAGTTAAATAATAATAAAAACACCAAGTAAATTTATACACATGACAAGACCACAGCTGTACTACAAGCACCTTTTCATTCGGCTTTCTTTCAAAAGCAAATAAAGTGAAATATATCATGAGTGAACAGTTTAACAAGCTGCAATGGCAGCACTCATTTGGTTTCCGTTTGATAGCATGCAGGTGCTTTCCTTTCTGTTTCACTGAAGATGACTGCGAGAAGAAAACAAACAATCAAACAACAATGCATCCACAGCACAGATTAAACATCCAGCTTTTGGCAACATGTCAGAACTCTGTAAAGTAAACCCTACTCCGTCTTGCGCTCAACAAGAGAAGCAACTTAGTTACTTTCATGTATTTCATGCACAATGCAATGCGCCTTTCCACATTTCACTTTCGTTGCATCTGGAAGCCAGAACGCTGATCTTGCCCTTGTCACCGTAGACCACTGCTGGGAGAAGAAAAAAACAACACACAGACCACATACATGGCTAATGCAATTATTATTAAAAACCAACTGCCATCTCTCTGTCTGTCTGTTTTCTCATCCTACTCTGGAAAACATATTCGATTCTGTCCTGAGCATAATCTTAAGAACTTACTTGGCACGTTTTAAACGTCACCGTTTCCTTCTTTGTACAGGAACAAAGACAGGTATGACCCAAACAACCACATACATCACTTTCATCCTTGATCAATTCTCCTTCTCCCCCTCCACCATGAACTTCTTCTTTGTACTCATCCCAGATCTCTCGCACCCCCCCCCCCCCCCCCCCCCCCCCCCCCCCCCCCCACCCCTTTTTTTTTTTTTTTCAATCTTGTGAACCTGTCCGGAAGTTCGTTGACAGTGCAAAATTGTCCGACTGTGAAGGCAATACGAAAAATAACACTGCGCTGAATTACGAAAGTACCACCTCGATAGGAGATTAGCCTGGCAGACTTCCGCCGAATCAATCATCTTCTTCCATTGTCACGCACGGCCATCATTTACTGATGAGCTGATCAGTCGGTAAATGGCATAACGTGTACGCCTGACCCACCAGTGTCCCAGACATTTACGTGGTCATAATAACTGTAGTAGTCTTTCACCTTATTAGTTTGGTTTCCGAGTCCAGACATACGTCGTTTTCTTAATGATCTTGGCGATGGATAAGAAGTATTTATCAGCTTGTATTTAAGGTGAGGGTGTTCTTGAAATCGAAAAAGAGGATTTTCTTCGCATTTCTCTGCATCTCTATGAGACTGAGAAATCAAAGAAATATGGACCAGATACAGGACTCGCATTTCAATTTCTTTCATTCTTTCCTTCCATCTCTGTGCTTTCAAACTCTCTAATGCACGAGTCACTCCACCCAGTGCATATTCGGACACAAACGGTTCCTCAGCTTGCGCTTCTTTTAGTTCATGTAAATAAGCACAATGCCACAAAATACAAAATAGACTATGTGTGTTGTTAGGTATTACCATCCCTCTTCCCTTTGTCACCCCATTGTTTGCCAGTTCACCATATCGCTCACACTCACATTTTCTGTTTTGTGAACACAACCGAAGTTCGCATGCCAGTTCAGGAATGCTGGTGTGCAGTGCAGGACGCAGAACATCCCACCGCCCCTTGATCTACATCACAGAAATCAAGAAATCACCATCTCGGTGGGAGATCACCCTGACTAACTTCTACAGCTTTAATCGTCTTCTTCTTCCGGCGACGAGGCAAATATCAATTTGCTGATGACTCCGTCTGTCAGTGATTGGTGCTCCGAGTTAAATAAATTAGCCCTCGCCCCATCCTATACTTCCTGAGCTGCAGGGAAAATGCGAAAGCACTGACGATAACCAGCATTACGCCTCAATACGTGCGACTTGTGTGGCCAGACAGTGGTCATTTTGTTGACGACCACAGTCACTGGAAAGGAAGCAGTCTCCTGAGTTTTAGGCGTGGTCTCTCCTGATAGCATGAAAGAGGATTCTGTTTCATACTTTTACTCCCATGAGAACGAAAAACTTAGATCTTCTAAGACCAAATGGAATCAGTTTTTTGATCTCTCTGTCTCGTGACTCTCTCCATGAATCCCAAATCCCTCCAGTTTGTGCACTTACAGATGTCACCAGTTCTCTGTTTACACGCCGACTCTTCTCGGTATAAAAAAGAAAACGAGAACAACATGAACCCCTCTCCCTCCCCCATCGAACAAACCGACTTCAAGAACCCTCCCTCTCTCTCCCACAGCAAACAAAAAAAACCTCACACAGACGATTCAAAATACACCACTGATGCTCTCACTCGCTCCATCATCCCTTCCCTACTTGTTATTCCCCTTCATGTTGTTTCCAGTTTCCCTAGCTGTTTTTGTTTGTGTGTGTGTGTGTGTGTGTGTGTGTGTGTGTGTGTGTGTGTGTGTGTGTGTGTGTGTTTTAATCTTTGAGCAATGCCGGGAGTTGTGATGGCGGTATGAAATCACCGATGTGCTAAGGATACACGGAGAACAACACCCTGTTCTAAAGCAGAACCCTGGAGGTAGACCTGCTTGGCTGATCTCCAGGGAGCTAATCTTTCACCTGTGACACGACCAGAATCGATTTGCTCACGATTCTGTTACTTACAACCGATAAAGCCGAGGTGTTGAGTGTTACTCAGGCCTTCAACCCGTCAGTTCTTTCTTGTTGACGACAACTTGCCTTGAACATCTAAGCTGGGGGGCTCTGTGGCAAGACACCAGTCACTTGCTCACGATCATGGTGACCTCTACAGGAAGTAATTATCTTCGTCTGGTGATAAAGCTGGTATCAATTCGCTGATGATTTCGTCTGTCGGTTGCTTGTGCATATGGGGCCGGGGGGCGAAATAAACACTCTTTTGTGTTAGAGACAAGGTTTCTTCTGAAAGTGTGAGAGCGGCTTCTGTCTGCTCATTCAACACGTTTTTAAGCTGGGAAGAAGAAAAATGAACACTGAAGAGGTATAGGCCCACATCAATGAATCTCAGTTTCTTTTCCCCTTTGTGTATCTTTCTGTCTGTAACTCTCTCCCTTCCATCTCGGTACAACACACTCGTATGAACTCTTTCTGGTGCGTTTCCAGATACATCTTTTCTCAGCTTATATAGTGTTTTTCATTTTGGGGAAAACTAAGAATACAGGATATCAGACAGCTTGTCGTTCATTTGTCTTTGTCTCCCCCTCCTCTCTCCCGCACTTCTCCCTCTCCCACCCTCACGAAGTCTCTCATTCCCTTCCTGTCTCACAATCAAATCATAAGTTCTAACGGCGACGTAAAGTCGTCTTTCTGCGACATCTGCAATCCCCCTCCCCCCCCCGCCCCCCCGCGTTTCCTCTGCTCTAAGTTACTGATGTCACCACCTCGGTGCGGGCTCGGTCTGGTTGACTTCTACAGAAAGGGAGATCAATCTGGTTGACTTCCACAGAAAGGGGGATCAGTCTGGTTGACTTCCACAGAAAGGGAGATCATTCTGGCTGACTTCCACTGAAAGGGAGATCAGTCTGATTGACTTCCACAGAATGAAGAGCCGTCTCCTTGATGACGCGGTCGGCACGGATTATCCAACGACTCGCTCAGTCGGTCGGCGCATGCTGAGTACAGGTGATGAGTGTAACCATCACAACTCACACTTAGCCCTGACTGCATGTTGATGATAACAGAAAAACCACTCCTAACCATAGATTCACATGGAGTGATGTCTGTCGCCATAGGCCGTTTCATCAACAATCATGGCGACTGGACAAGATGCTTTTTTTTTGCAAATATACGCCATGCCGGCGCAGATTTTTTTGTTTTTTGTTTTGTTTTTTAGACAACGTGAAGGAGGTTATATCTTACACAGAGGTAAAACGACAACTGAAAAGATAAATCGCCTGTCCATTAATTACTTTTTGTGTTTTATATGTATCATTCTTTGCGTCCCCGTTTCTGTACGCCAGTCATCTTCACAAATCTTCGGAAAACGAACCCACACATCAATCTTTCTTCAACAGCATATCCAGCTGCACTGATTTCTTATTACGTACTGTTTTTTTTTTTTTTTTTCAGACTGGGAAAAAAATCGCACGGATGCCAGACAACTCTCTCACTCTCTTTTAAAGCTCCTCTCCCTCTGTTTTTCACCTCAATAAGTAACTCTCTCTTTTCGTGTGTTGTAAACACACACAAGTGTGTGTGTGTGTGCGTGTGCGTGCGTGTGTGTGTGCGTGTGTGTGTGTGTGTGTGTGTGCGTGCGCGCGCGCGCGCGCGCGTGTGTGTGTGTGCGTGTGTGTGTGTTAGAGAGAGAGAGAGAGAGAGAGAGAGAGAGAGAGAGAGAGAGAGAGAGAGAGTTGGATACATGGTGCACTATGCTATTTCTTTATATCCAGCACACAAGCGTACTGCCATTTATTGTTTGCAGTCCTGTTTGTCTGGCCGTCGGTGTATTAGCAAAATTAACGGAAAAAAAAAAAAAAAAACGCTCAGTGAATCTGGATGAAACACTTCAAGGTCGTTTATAGTGCCAATGTCGACAAGAGATTACATTTTCAGGTCTCAGTGTGCAAGACTGGCAAATGAACTACAAAAATGGTTCGACGATGCGGGGCATCCTTACTCTGGCAGAAAAGTGGCATTAGAGCCCACACACCTTTGCATCCTTTTCACACACACACACACACACACACACACACACACACATATATATATATATTTTTTTTTTGAGGAAAGTATTTTTGTATTGGTCACATATTCTTTCCTTTTAACCTCTTTACTCCCGTCGTAAGCAAGTGTACCTAAACACACACATAGGAAACGCGGTGGCTCAGTGGTTAGCATCACGGACTCCTGGCTTGGAGGTCCTTGGTTCGATTGCCATCAGAGCTATTTATTTGTGGGATTTTTCTGCCCCGACTGGCTCCAACCTAGCGCTGAGAAGGCTGGGCCATACAGCCGAGTTTCATCCTTCTCCCCGTTATTGCCGGCGCTGGGAATGTGGTGGGCCGGGTTGTGACTGTGGACGGGTGGGGAGAGGGAAGAAGGAGGAGAGAGGTGGTGTGTGTGTGTGTGTGTGTGTGTGTGTGTTCGGACTGAGCGGCGTCGGTGCGGTGCCACTGAGGTGGCACAGAAGATGAGACACACAAAACACACACACACACACGAGCATCTGAAGCTTCTTTACTCAAATGTACGTTTGTAGCAGATGGAAGCATGTGAGACAAATCAAGCAATGCAAATTTACCTCACCAACCAACGAATGACAGACAAGTACAGCATCCATTCTTGGAGAACGGGAGAGAGGGGGGGGGGGGGGGGGGGGGGGGGGGGGGGGGGGGGGGGGGGGGGGGGGGGGGGGGGGGGGGGGGGGGGAGGGGTAGTATAGGGGAGAAAGAAAAAAAAAAAGAAGGAAAACTTGAGTTAAAAAAAAGAGAGTTGGACGAGAGACTGGCACGCCACTATTATATAGGTCAATGCAAACAAAGAAATCGAACGATGGCAACCCCCAAGCAGGAAGACAGACGGCAGTCTGGCCGACTTCCTGCGGCGTGTTCGCCTGCATGATAACGTAAAAAAAAAAAAAAAAAAAAAAAAAAAAAAAAAAAAAAAAAAAAACGGGCTCCGTCCCCGCGGCCAAGATGACGATAATGACGTGCCTGCTGGTCAGATGTCAGGTGATACGCGGGATTCCAGACCTCGCCGATCATGCTAAACATGGTAAGGGCGGATCAGGTGGGTGGGGAGGAGAACAGAAGCAAGAGAGAACGGAGGGCGTGTTTGTGCATAGGTGGCAAATTTCTGCTGAAATGCCATGGATGGGCTTAACGCCTCAGTCCAGATAATGCAAGTCGACTCTAGACAAAGACCCACCCACCCCCACAAAAAAAAAAAAAAAAAAAAAAAAAAAGAAAGAAAGAAGGAAGGAGGCAGGCAACCTTCTATTCGCAGCACAGAATCTGACGGGTACACACACACACACGCATGTGCGCTCACTCATGACCGGCACAGGCACACATACTATTACGCGCATACGCGTACAAACATTACACACGCTCACAATGGCGAGTTTGCGTTCTCGGGTTTGTACACTCTATTTCCTTTTTTTCGTCACCCTCCCCCTTTCGCTTGGCTGAGTGCATGCTACTATTACTTATAGCACCTGTGTGAGCCTCCGAACAGGGGAATTCCCCGAGAAAAGCCAGACGAGCTTGCTGAAAATTTTGGGGAAAAAACTCAACTTGCTCGTTTAGAGTTTCCTTCCTTCCGGCCGTCCGTCTGGCTGTGTCTCCACCAGTCTGTCTGTCTTTCCCGAAGTATGCTAAATATACAACAACAACAACAACAACACACACACATATACCCATTACATCCCCCCTCCCCCCCCCCCCCCCCCCCCCCACACACACACACACACACACACACACGGGTGGGGGAGAAGAGGGTGGTGTGATTACAGGCAAGCACTTGTTGCACAACATGATTCATTAAACAAGGGATCCTACTGTGAAAGAAATGCGCACAATAACCCTCCCCTATGTCTTTTCGCCGATTATATCATTCATATGTATTCACTCTTCTTTCCGTGAAGCTGAGAAAACATCCTTGGCCAATTTAGAGAGCTGTATGTGGCAGGTGGAATGGTACAAATCTATATTCTCTTATCCTGGAGGGCCAGAATGGAGGGAGGGGTGGTGGTGGTGGTGGTGGTGGTGGTTAGAGAAGGGGGTGTTGTTGGCATGCAAGCAGATATTGTGACAACATGACTAATCTTATCGATCTATCTGTCCCTCTTGCTCTATCTGCATCTGTTAATCACTGAAAAGTCGGTCGGTCAGTCTGTCTATCTATCTTTAACACAAAAAAAAAAAAAAGGAAAAAAAAAAAAAAATGTTCGACTACAACAATAAAACACATGTGAAGCAGAAATGTACCTGATCTAATCATTTTTCCTTTCTGATCAGTACATTACACGTCATTCTTATTCCCACAGTCCGATTCGAATTGCAGCTATGAAACTATTTTCTTTGTTTCTGTTGAGCGATTTCTCGAAAATAACAAATGTAGTATCAGTAATACGTATGTGTTAAGAGTTGTATCTTTAAGCTCCCAAAAACAGTGAAACAGACCATCTACATTAATTTTGAAAAAGAAAAATCTGAAAGAAATAAAACTCACTATGAGCGTTCAGCATCTTTGAAGATTGCCCTAGTGTCTGTGGTGTATAAAAACATCGTTGCTGTTGTTTGTTCGTTTGTTTTTGTTTTTTTTGTTGTGCGATCCTTACCAGGCGGTAGCTTTGTACAGAATGCTGCATGCTTCCAATCTAAAACGCGGTCTTTAATGTGATTCGCAAAACTGTCTATGCAAGTTATACCTTGATTTTTATTACTTTATTTATTGGTATATCCATATCTTATTTATTCCAGAAATTTAATCTTCCATTCCTTCGTAATATCAGCGATTCAGTGCGTGGGAGAGAACGTTTTTGGTCACCTTTTACCGACGTGGGGTCTGTGAAAAATATTTAACAGATGAGGTTGATCGGTAAGGTAATTTTACTTAAATACACCAAATAAAACAATCCAAGGATGAATTCAGTCCTTTTCCCCTGCTCAGATGGAACTTGCTCGATGTATACAGAGAATAAGGCATTCGGCAACTAGTGTTCATGTGAAACGTGATGAGATGAAAAAGTGATCGGATGAAACATGATTAGGTGAACGTTTTTTAAGCCCAAAACGTGATTACGCGAACACTTTATTTTGCAAAATAGGGTCTGAAAAGTTGAAACGTAATCAGACGTATGTGATATACCGGTCTTTCCTTTCTCCGTAAAGTGTTATCGATTATTAGTTTCAACTCCTAAACCCCCCACACACCTTTCCCCTCTGGAGTTGGTCTGGTTCGTCTTACTCCGTGACGAGCGCCTCTGTAACAAGCCTGAATCACTTCAGAAGCAGGAGCAACTAGCTAGCTACCTTTGTCACTACGCCCAAAAGCACGACTGTCTTGTATACCAAAAGCTCGCACCACTGCTCCAATACACGCGAATTCGAGCTACGATCATGACCTATTTACGCTGCTTTTTCAATTGTGAAGATGCCGGCAATCTGCATGAAGGGGTTTTTTTTGTTTTTTTTTTTTTTGTTTGTTTGTTTTTTTTTTTTTTAACCTGGCAGATATTCCAATGTCTGAGCATGTAAAAAAGAAAGATGTGTGTGTAATGAAACCATATCAAAAAGTGCAATGAAGTCGTCCATTTCGCAAGTTGTCTCCTGAGTAATGTCCCTTGTGTTCTTTTATCCGAAAAAAAAAATCACATGGAATTCGTTCGAAAGTGCGTAAAAATTGTTGAATATGCCAGCACCACCGTGGCCAAAGTCAGATCTAATTTTGTCAAAATAACTGGGAAAAGTCAGAGCAAAGTCCGTTGAACAGCTGACTGGAAAAGCTAGGGATACTGTATTCTGCACAAGTAGTCGATAAACATGTTGATTCTTACAGCACAGAATGATTAGAGGTAGGCATATGCCAAAACACACTATCAAGGTGCTCAGAGCGTATGCTGTACGCCCTACAGTAGCGTTTTGGCAAGGTGGTATTTCTGTTTTACAACTCCATTTTCAATAGTCTTTTGAGACCGGCTCTTTGTCCTCCTGTTTCGCCTACTTAGTGCATAGGTAACAAAAATTGTAATTCTCGACCGATCTTGAGACAAACCAAAATATTCTCATGTCCATTCACGGAAAAGACTCTCTAATGAATGAATGACATTTCTCTCTCTCTTTGTCTGTCTGCCTCACACACACACACACACACACACACACACACACACACACACACACACACACACACGCACGCACGCACACACACTTGTAACGCTGTTTCTAAAGTGGTCTTGACACGGGAAAATCATCTGCTGTTAATCACTAACTTCTTCCTTAACAGTTCCAATAGTTTATACAGTGCTTCGACAGACTTTAACTGAATAGAATGAATAGATGTGCGAGTGTGTGCGCGCGTGCATACGTGTGTGCGCACGTGTGCGTGTCTGCATGCAATGACGTATTGTCGAGATTTTTCAAGCGCAATTTTCTAAATAGGAAATGGGCATATCCGACCATCAATCCTATTTATTCACTACACTGAGTACAGAAAAAAACAACACTGGATATAACGTTGCTGCATAAACGCAAACTGAATGGACAATGTGTGTGTCTGCATGCGTACATGCGAGGTGGGTCGACTTATGGCCTGCAATCGAACGGGATTTGGCTTTTTACTATCTGCTAAATAAGACAAAAAAAATACCGATGTCTTATGTAATACATAGGCAAACTGGGAATAGCTTATCAGGATGATGCTCTCTCTCTCTCTCTCTCTCTCTCCTCTCTCTCTCTCACTCATTCCGTTCAGTCTGTGTGAGACTGAGAAGCCACACATGACATGTGCGAAACCGTCTACAAGTGGTTTTGCACTCAGCAGTGGTGCGAGTGTTTAAACTGCTACCTTTACGACCGGGAGACACGTCCAATTTCAGGAAACTCCCAACTGAAGTATTCAACAGACTCCTTTTTCACAAAGACTCTAGGAAGTTGGTGTAAATCTGTCAATTTTTTCTCCGTGTTTCTTTTTTTTTCTCTGTATTCTTTGATCTGGGTGTAAACCTGTCAAACGACAGATGATTTTCCCCTCTCTTTTCCGTCCTCCTTCGCCCCTTCTCTCAATGTGCGGCCAACAGCATACGTTAAACTCTTTCGATACGGATCTACGGAAAGGGCTGGGCTATAAGAAATAAAACCCTTCACGATACTCCCCCCCCCCCCCCCCCCCCCCCCCCCCCCCCTCAACGCCCATTCTCCCCAAGTCTCTGTTTAGGAATGCAGGTGTCACGTCTGTTGGAAGCATCTTTCAGCTAACTAGGGATGGATGCTGTGAGATGGCGTAAATCTGTCACGTTACAGTCGTCCTCTGCCCCCTTTTTCCCAACAAGGATTGATTACAATGTAAAATAAACTCAAAAGATACCTAGTTTGCACCTTTCTCTCTCTGTCTGTCTGTCTCTCTCTGTCTCTGTCTGTCTGTCTGTCTCTCCGTTTCTAATCATTCGTAATACTAAAACGTTAACTCTCATATCCTCTTAGCCGTAAACTGTCAGAAGTTCACTATATCTGGGACAAGACATGCTGGATGGTGAAGACAATCCTCTCCCTCCGCCGCCTTTAAGCTTCCCTTGACCGTTCTTTGAAACAGACCTGAATCAGGAACTCATTTACTGCTCGACAGACAGCAAGAACTTCAATTCAACAACGTCTGGCCTCACGAATGGTTCGAAACTGACGACCGTCAGCTTGATAGGCAAACGCTCATACCGCTGGACTGAGCGCTCTTCTTCCGTTACATTACAAATTTCTTTTGAACTTTGTTCAGAACTTAATGATAAGTCCAGTCGGCTCGGTTTTTTTTTTATTTTTTTTTATGATTTCTGCATAATTTAGACTGTTTTGTTTTGACTATTGCAGTTTGATTTGTTAATGTTGATTTTTGCTAAGGATTGTGCTTATGTAGTAATTCCGCTAATATTTAAACACAAACACAGGCGCACACACGCAAGCAAGCGCGCACACACACACGCGCGCACACACACAGACACAGACAGACACACACACACACACGCATGCATACTACACACTCATACACATATACAAGTAAACACTCACTTTCTGTCTAATATCACTTTAAAATGAAAAGACGTTAAATCGAAGAAGAAGAAGAAGAAAGAAGAAGAAGAAGAAGAAGAAGAAGAAGAAGAAGAAGAAGAAGAACAACAACAACAACAACAACAACAACAACAACAACAACAACAACAACAACAACACACACACACACACACACACACACACACACACACACGCGCGCGCGCGCGCGCACGCACACAAAGAAACGTAGGAACGGAGGGAATTGGGCTGAGAGGGGGCCTGTATGTTTTCGACCAAGGCTATGACAACTAACACAGCCACTAGAGTGTGACGTCGGAGAGATGCTGCCCAGCGTTTGACCCGAAAGGGCAGTACAGCTCGTGCGTTTACTGGAAAGGGAAGGGGAACTTACGGTACACATGCTGATGTCCCTTTATCATAGAAGAGACCACTGACGACCTGCTCTCCGCTGTTCGACCTGAAAAAGCAGCAGGGAGCCATTGTACATCCTTTAGAACCCAAACCGGGCCAACTCACCAGCAGGAGCGAAAAATCCAAACTCTCTCTACCCCACACAAAATGAACTTGGACACAGGTTCGCGGGGGAGGGGGGGGGACAATGACACTCTTCAGGCCGCCGATTCCAGTCATCACGATTCCTTGTATGCCACACTGCCGCCAGTTTTGACTTAACTATCGTGGGCGACCTGACTGAGTAGGAAGAAGGTTCCGCCAAATCCTTTGAACCGATAGAATTTCCCACCCTGAAAAGAGGGTGAGGAAAATGAAATCACCTCAGAGGGCTGATCCTTTTAAGCTGTATCATGCATCTCCACAGAAAGGCAGCTGTTGGTATCGGAAGTCTACCTTTAGGTCGTCGTGAAGATAGGTCTTTAGCTTTTGCTGTCGTTGTCGTGGGAATACCAGAATCGTCTGGAGGAGTTCAGTGACACACCTTTGTTTTAGATCGCAAGGACAATGGCAGATTTAAGACGTAATTATTACAGGCACATTTCTCCCCACTCATTTAGGTCCAGATCTTCAGCGCCAGCTGACACTGAGGGATGTCAGGATTCTACAGAAGGGGGGGTTGGGGGGGGGGGGGGGGGGGGGGGGTAATTCATGTTAATTCATGTTGTCTGTATGGCTAAGAACAAAATCATTAAGATTCGGAGAGGCACCTGTATGAAGTGAGAGGCGGGATCGACGATAACAGATCCCCATTAAGACATCCCTCCCCTTTAAAAACAAACTTCGAGCAGTTGAATCAGGGTCGTTCGCGTCGTTAGGGTTGGGGCCATCACTACCCTAGTGCAAAAGCGAACTGGCCGGACCCCCATTTACAGATGTGCTCTATAGATCCCATCAAGGGCGAGCTGCTGCCAAGACACAATCTGCCCACTGGGAACCTGCTCATAAAATTTAGTCTACTGTTGGGGAAGGAGAGGGTTCCACTGACCATGAGAGCAGACGTAACAATGGAGGAGAACAGACGTTGACGTGAAAATGGAACAACAGTTGGGAAATTGATTTGCTCTGGAGGTCCACCCGGAGAAGTATCTTCCGGGGATACCTAAGACAGCGAAGGTATCTGAGTCAAAGTGCAGAGTAGCCGGCCTGATGACGGTCCAAACACTGGCATTTTAGAATCCTGTAGGAGTTACATGATGGACAGGGGCACGTATGACAAAAGACCACCGGATTAAAGGCATGCCCAGGAGGCATGACCAGACAAGGGCTGGATTCTTGATAGCAAAACACCCCTTCACGGTAAGAGCCATTAAAGCTGGCAGTCTCACCACAGTTAGCGCGCCGGTACAGCCGTTGATGGTCACGACAGCACTGACGTCATAAAAAGGCATACCCATGGTGTGCACCACTGAGGAAACCAGCCAATGAGCTCGGCAAGATACCTGGCAACACCTACAAGCCAGTGTCTGGACCGACTTAGTGTGCATCTGCGGGAACATTCAAAAGCGCTGAAGTGTAGTTAATGCTTGACAACAAAAACATCTCAAAAGACACCTGGCGTACATATCTCTCCGTCTCTGTCTCTTTGACAAAACCATTGTTCGTTCTGTTACAAAACAGCCTAGTTCACACCAAAACTGATCTTCAGGGATCTGAGGAAAAGAAGGTGAACACAAAACTGAACTGAATTCCTTACGCTTTTTTTTTCCCAAAAGAAAGAGAAAGGTTTAAGAAGGGCAATATAGAAAAAAATGTTGAAAACTTCCTAGCTCTTATGGGAATGAACGAACGAACGAACACACACACACACACACACACACACACACACACACACACACACACACAGAGCACACTGTCTCACCAGTATCACAGTCAGAAAATTAAAAGACGGTTCAATTTCACACACACACACACGAGAGAGAGAGAGAGAGAGAGAGAGAGAGAGAGAGAGAGAGAGAGAGAGAGAGAGAGAGAGAGAGAGAGAGAGAGAGAGAGAGAGAGAGAGAGAGAGAGAGACAGACAGACAGACAGACAGACAGACAGACAGACAGACAAACAGACAGACAAAGACAGAGAAGCTGGGGAAAGGAGAAATGGAAGGGATGAACAATGAAATCGTGATGTCTGAAAAAAAAACCAAAACACCCGCATATCCATTACGGCAGAAGGTCACACACACACACACACACACACACACACACACACACACACACACACACACACACACAATGTTGTTGCAACATTACTGGGCATGGAGAGACAGGACACAGGATGGAGGGAGAGGGAGGGAGAGAGAGAGAGAGAGAGTGTGAGCAAGAGAGAGAGAGAGAGAGAGAGAGAGAGAGACAGACAGAGAGCGAAAGAAGAAGAGAGGCTAAATGAATTAATGATTTATTCAATACAGGTCTAGTGACCTTCTGAAGGGGGTACAAAACTTAAAAACATGTACCACTTACATTCACAACAACAACAAAGTACATGAAAACTAAAACCCAAACACAAGAATACATAGACAGAAAAAAAAAAAAGAACCCACCACAACCCCCCGAAAAAAAAAGCAATAATCAGAGCCATAGTTCGCCACTTATTTGGAAAGAAAGGAAGAAACAAACGTCCCTCAACGTCATCTCGACCTACTATACACCAGCAGCACGAAATAATTACGGATTTTTTCAATTTTTTTTTTTTTTTTTTTTTTTTTTTTTTTTGAGAAAAGGAAAAACACACACCTGAATATGCCAGTGGGACCCACCGAAGTACTGTCCTCAACTGCCGAATCAACCAGCCGGGAGCAATCCTGCACTACCCTTAGCAGCCTGCGGCGAGCTGACATACTGCGCGGAGCTGACATAGCTGACATACTGCGCGGAGCTGACATGGAGTGCAGGCCTGCACAGTGCATTCCATTAAGATGCCAAGGGACGTAACTGTTCCTTGACAGATGCCATTGTGTGATGGCCACTAGCTGCGGCATACAAGAACCTTCGCGGAAGCGTCCTCGTGGGTGTCTAAGCCATTATTTCACGACTGCAGAGCCCACGGGCGAAAGACACAACCACCAAGCAAACTGCTGCGCGTACCCCGCATGTATTCGTGTCGTATGTCTAAGAAAGCAGAGCAAGAAAATGAAACACGGTCTTCGTCTTTCTTTATATTTTTTACTTAAATGGACAAAGCGTGCTGACTCCTTCTGTTCAGAACTACATGTTGAAAGTTTTGTACTGTGATGTCTCCTGTTCTCAATCTTATCAAACAACATCTTATATGCCTCTCCATGTCAAAACAGTTGACACTTTTCGCGATTCCCTTAAAAAATACATATTCTGAATGTGTTCATCCACTTTTGTTATCTATCATAAATTAATCTCTGTTGGGGTTCTTTATTGAAAACAAAGTTTAAAAAAAAAAAAGAAAAGGAATTCTTGATGCTGAACACTTCTTTTCCGAATTTCCATATCAGCAACATTTTACATTCTTTCAGAGGCTGCATGTTTTAATTCACACGGAGAATTTTTGACAAGATCAAATTCAATAAGTAGCATACTGATCCGTTATATCATAAACAGGATCATTGGGTACCCTCATGTTGAAGTCTGAGATTTTATAAGAGTAAATAAATAATTTTTTTTTTTCTACATACATGTCGAATTTATCAAAGCCCATAACTCAACCTTGTACAAGCAATCGCATACAGAACCAAAAAGTTTCAGGAAAACCAATCACCAACGGCCCATAACCGTTCGATCTTTTTCTCTCTCCAGCCCCCCCCCCCCCCCCCCCCCTTCTCTCTCTCTCTCTCTCTCTGCATTTCTCACTCTCTTCCTCTATAAAAGGCTTAGACCACTCTTTCTGGTGTGTATCCACACACACATCCGCACACGTGCACACACACCCACCCACACCAGGTCTTTAGCTTAAAACGGTAGTTTTGACTCTGAAAAAGAAACTCCTAGGGGTATTGGATAAATCGCTTTCCCTCTCCCTTTGCTGCGCCCCCCCCCCCCCCCCCCCCCCCCCTTTCCTCTCAAGGCCTCTCATTTATTTTCTGTCTTGTGATCCAAGTCGAAACTTCAGACAACGGTGTGAAAACGTTTGATATGATGGCAAAAGGAAAAGAACCATTTGCTCTAACTTACTACACACACACACACACACACACACACACACACACACACAGAGTAAAGGTCAGTCTGGCTGACCTCCACGGAACTAATCACCGCCTTCCGGCGACACTACCGGCGTTGATTTCCTGTCCAAACGATTGGTTGCTGCATGCGAATTAACGACGATGAGTAAAACCATGGTAACTCACATCTGTCCCTGCTTGCGCTTTGGGTATATTAGAAGAACCACTCATACCTGTAGATCCACAAGGTGTGTGAGGTCTGTCTCAAGCCAGCAGCCATTTTATTGAAAAGTCATGGCGACCGGAAGAGGACGCTCTTGTGAGAATCACTCGTCAGATTTTCTTGTTTCAAGCGTAAAGAAAGTCTATCCGCTTCAGTGACGGCACCATTCCGAGAAATGGAAAACAGCGAAATAAATAACACTGACTAGACAGAAGATATTTTCATTTAATTGAGCTTTAAAATAAAACTCCATTTAAACGTCACATTTCTAGTTTCCTCCATCTTTGCGCGCCTGTTTCTGTCTGTCCGACTCTCTGTGACTTACGGGAGAACGCACACATACTACATTTTGCTAGAGCATATCACGATGCACCAATTTCTCAGCTTTCATGTTGATTTTTCCCCTGTGCAAAAATCACCAGGGCCTTTGCCTGTCCAGGTCCTACTCCCTTTTCGTGTCTGTGTGAATGAAGTCGGCAGTTCTTGGTGAAAAATCGTTCCTGTTTGAAGGCTATACGAAAACAACCGTCTGCTGATCCGCTTCCATGGAACGAATAATCGTCTTCTGGTGACATACGGCCCGTATTGACCGCTTTCCTGATGAATCGATTGGTCCGGGTGCACGCTGGGTAAAGACCCACGAGCATACCACTATGGTTATTATGACGTCCACTTGTCCTTATTTACATTTTTGTCAGTATCTATTTTCGCTAGTACCTAAATGCCGGTACGACGGTATACAGCTAGAGGGGGGAAAGAAACAAAGACGAACAAGAAACATGAAATCATGGAGGAGAAGAACATGAAGATGACGAAAAAAAAGAAGAAGAAAAGAAGGAGACGGAGGAAGAGTAGGAGGAGAAGAGCAGAAGAAGAAGAAGAAGAAGAAGAAGAAGAGGTGATGGTGGAACAGATGAGGAAGAAGAGGATACAGTTGATCTGATATTAACTAGACCTGCAATTATGATTCTTCCTCTCTCTGTGCTGGTGTGTGTATGTATGTGTCCATGTTACTGAGAGAAGGTTTACCGGGGTCCTTATTTTCCTGCACGCAAGTAAACCACCAAATATTGTTTTCAGTCATTATTGTCTGTCAATCAGTCTGTTAGCAAAAAAAGTGGGGGGGGGGGGGGGGGGGGGGGGGGGGGGGGGGGGGAGAGCAAAGCGAATCTGTATTAAGTAGAACAAGACTGTTTTATAGAGTCAAGGTCCACACAAACTACTTCGCAACCTGACTGTTCGACGCACTGAAATGGGAATGTGGCATTAGATCTCGCACACCCTTTGCATCCCTTTTTCTCACACTTTTGGGACAGAAGGGGATCGGGTGATCTATTTTTCAGTCAAGCATTCTCCCGTTCCTCCTGCCCATGCGCGTCCGCCGGTACATACGTGTACAGGCCCACACTCGGAAACACAAACGCACACTCACCTTAAACCATTGAAAACTTCATTCACGTTTGTTTCGTCGTGGAGAGGAAGCACGCAAGACAAAATGAATGAGAACGAGAACAGCCAACAAACGAGCACACACAAAGTTCATTCTTGGATGGCTGGGAGACAGAAACACCGGGGGGGGGGGGGGGGGGGGGGGGATTTGCAAGAGAGATTTGGCTCTCCATTATTACGTGGGTCAGTGTAACAAGACGAAGGCGTGGAACGGATCGCCAGCCACACGCTGGATACAGGTGCTGGTCTGGCCGACTTCCGCAGGTTGTTTGCCTGCTTGATGGCTTCGGAGACCGCCCCGTCCCCGCCACCAGTGTGACGATCATGCCGTGCTCGCGGGTCAGACATCAGATGATTCGTTGGGTTTCAGGTCTTTCCAATCATCCTAATGATGGCAGGGACGGTTCAGAAATCTAGGGAGGAACAGTAGGTGACGAACAACTGTTGGCTTACAATATCTATCTGTTTTTCTACCTCCTTCAGTGCGCACGCGCATGTGTGTGTGTGTGTGTGTGTGCGTGTGCGTGTGACAGCAGACCGAAAAATGATGATGATGATGATAATATGATAACAATGACAAACTCATCGAAGTTTGAGAAACATCAGAAATCATATGTACAGAACACACGTTAATCTTTTTTTGTGTGTGTGTGTGTGTGTTGTTTACGCTGTCTCCAACATTCTTTTACATGTAATGAAACTATTCAAGAATAGTAAATAGGCCTAGATCTGTAGACCAACCGCGACGTCACCGTTCCTGGCAGACGTCACCATAACGACGTCATCAAAGAGAGTGGAAGAAGGCAAAATGGAAATGCACTCACAGAGAGCGTCGCGCGGAAATACACAATAATTTTATCAGAGATTTCTGGGGCCAAGACTGAACGGGCTGGGTGTAAGATGGATCAAATGACACCTTTTAGAAAGAAGCCATAATATCTGTATATAAATCGTCCCCAATGTTATGTTGTGCTTTCAATATGTATGCAAAAATATTCCAAGAATGTTCATTAGTTCGAGACTGTAACAAGAAAAGAAACCGATAGTCTCAACCATTACAGATATTTCTATTAGCATCATGATGGAGCCGAGAGTTATGAAGAAACACTGACGGCCGTTTCGTTTTGGTTTTGTTTAGCCAAGCATTTAATTAAAGAGTCGCCAAAACGATTTATCATTCGCGCATGTAAGCGTCAACAGAAATCCACCGCGATATGTAGCTTGCAGTCTTTGAATTAACATATGATTAACGAAAAGCAAAAACAACCAACCCCTCCAAAACAAACATCATTTAGATTCTTTAAATCTCATCGATTTAATACAAACATCATCCGAAATAGCATAGATCACAATTATAGAATTACATTTTCGTGCATGAGATTTTCGAAAAGTGAGATGTAATAAAAGAATAAGTAACGAAAAAAAAAAAACAAAGAATAAATCCGTGGTCAGACACGACAAACAAAACAAAAAAAAAAACAAAAAAAAAAAAAAAAAAAAAAAAGGGGGGGGGGGGGGGGGGGGGGGGGGGGGGGGGAGACGGGGCGAGCTAAACAGACAGCGGAAGGGTAAGAATACAAAAGCTTCAAATCTTGTCAGATACCATTATACCAGAAAAGGCATGTATGTCTAGTGACACACCCCTACAAACCTACATTCTTAACATACGCGCGCGCACACACACACACACACACACACACACACACACACACACACACACACATATCGCATCACAACAACAATGCACGCACATACGCGTGCTTTTGCAAGTGTACAGTTTTTTATTCATTTATTTATTTTATTTTTTAATGTGGATCGCTCAGTTTTATATGCACAGTATGCTCTTTATTCAGTTAGTTTTATTTCTGTTCTTTTTGCATACCACTTAGAATTTTTATGACAAAACGTTTTGCGTGCTTGTGGTCGAGAACATCACGTCCTAAGCACCTGGCAAGATGCCTTTTCACCGATGCAGGATCTGTGAAAAAAATGCTAACAGGTGAAGTGAACTGATGTAATATGTAGAGGTAACCACATGTTTTAAATATACCAGACACGAGCCCAAATCTGAATCAGTCATAGCTTTCCTGGTTACAAGTGAAAAACACATCCACACACACAAACACACACGCGTGCACACACACACGCGTGCACACACACACACACACACACACACACACACACACACACACACACACACGTGTCGTGTGTGTGTGTGTGTGTGTGTGTGTGTGTGTGTGTGTGTAGAGATATCGGGAAACTGGTGTTCAGGTGAAACATGATTAGATGAACAGTGATCAGGTGAACCATGATTAGTTGAAACGTTATCAGATGAAACCTGACAAGGGGGAAATGGTAGATGGAAGGTGACTGGGTAAACCATGATGAGACTAAAACTAATTAGGTGAAACATGATTACATAAAAAAGTATTATGTGAACCACAATGAAATAAATCGTGATTATGTGAATAGTGATCTGGTGACATGTAGTTCCATCCATCAGAGCTACAACCACGTATCTCTGAACTGATTCATGTGTACAGATACACGGTTGTGACGTCGTATAAACAAAACCGTATTTAGGTGGAACGTGGTTTGGTGACATGCGACTAGATGAAACGTGATAATGCGAATTGTGATTATGGGAAACGAGATTAGATGAAACGTAATTAGCTGATCCGTGATTAGGTTGAACGGGTTTAGGTGAAACGTGATCAGACGAACGGTGATGAACCGAGCTCTCCTCTTTCGCTGACACTTAAAAGTGCAATCATTCATAAATATCCTCAACTGCCAACTCTCTCTCTCTCTCTCTCTCTCTCTCTCTCTCTCGTTTCTGTCAAATTAAAGGGTCTGAGAAGCTACACCTGACAGGTGCGGTACCATCTGCAAATGGCTCTACACTCAGCAGTTGTGCAGTGGCCGAACTGCTACCTGTACGACCCGAGGGCAACGTCCTATCTATGGAGATTCTCACTTTGATTTCAACAAACTCGTTTTTGACACAGACCCCCGAGAGCTGGTATATATCTGTCACACGCTTGACTGATGTGCGTGCATGCGTGCGTGCGTGTGCGTGCGTGCGTGTTTGTGTTTGTGTGTGTGTGTGTGCGTGTGCGTGTGCGTGTGCGTGCGTGTGTGTGTGTGTTTGGATTCTTTCAGAAGCTTGTAAATCGGATAACGACCGACTTTTTCTGCCCTCCACCCCCGCTCCACCTCCCTTCCTGATCATTCCCCTCTCAGCATAACCAGAATACCCCATGTCTTAAAAATGACACTCTCTTACCTGGATATGAACCAACGTGACTGGCTGAGCTACACAAAATAATGAAGATAAACAAAACAAACAACTCTCTGTGTGGGAATGCAGGTATCAGACCTGCTGGGAACATTTTTGAGCTAACTTGCTTTTCCTTGGAGAACTGCCCGAGACCTGCCATAAACCTGTCACATTAAAGTCGTCCTCTTTTCCGAACCAGAAGGCCTGCGTTGCATCAAGAAACACTTTAAACTCAAAAGACATCTGGCGCACAACCCCCCCCCCCCCCCCTCCCCACTACTCCACCCCACCTCCCCATTCAGTATATTACAAAACAGCTGAACTAAAAGCATTAAAAAAGTAATTACAAAAAAAAAAAAAAAAAAAAAAAAAAAAAAAAAAAAAAAAAAAAAAAAAAGACGTGTCTCTCTCTCTCTCTCTCTTCAAGCGCTCTTTTTTTTTTTTTTTTTTAATCATAAAACAGTCCGGACTTGACAGACTACTGGCCAACAGGAAACTGGAAAAAAAACATCGTTCATAAGAAAGTTGACTGGCGGACATTCGTTGCCTAGTTGTATCATCAAAATAACTACTTCGCCATAGTTAATTTACTTTTCGTGATAGCTGGTTAGGTATCGCAAAACCTGGTTCTGGTGGTTGTGTTCAAGGTATGTCTTGTAGGTTTCACCTGGGACACACTTTGTGTTTCTTTTACATCAGCTGCAACTGAACTGGACGACTCCCAATGAATATTCAAGTGGATTAAAATGTACATCAAGGAACTGTGAACCGTGCGTGGTTGTCAACAGAAAACAAACTGTCGAACGGTTGGAGCGGTTTTTTTTTTTTTTTTTTTTTTTTTTGTTGTATATTTCATTTTCTAGCGGTGGATTCTACGTGCGTTCAATGTCGACCTCTTATTTCCTTTGGAGATGGGGCTGCTTCCTTTTTCGTCTGGAATTATTGTGGATCTTACCGTGAAGCTCAGTTGATTTCATTTTCAGTTGATCTTTTTATATGTACTGGATAACACGGGAAGGGCTCACGAACTCGGCAAGGTGTCCTAGGGGCCAAAAAATGAGATGTGCGTGAAGCTTGTTTGTTTTCACGTCACGCAAATTCAACTCCCGTCATGAAAACTTAGCTTTTGTCATGGAAATTAAACCTTCGTTATGAAAAACTCAGTCTTCGTTTTTGTCATGAAAATTAAACCTTCGTTATGAAAAATTCAGTCTTCGTTTTTGTCATGAAAATTAAACCTTCGTTATGAAAAATTCAGTCTTCGTTTTTGTCATGGAAATTAAACCTTCGTTATGAAAGATTCAGTCTTCGTTAGTTATCTGGTATTGCTTTTCAACTCACTTCAGCTTCAATCTGTAGTTCACATCTCACCACCGTGAACCATGACGTTGTTGATATCAGTGTTTGTCTGGACAAAATGTGATGACATTTGCTACTTCAGCATAATTTGCTACTTTGGTATAATTTCTGACAAGTGTGTGTGTGTGTGTGTGTGTGTGTGTGTGTGTGTGTGTGTGTGTGCGTGCGTGCGCGTGTGCGCGCGCGCGTGTGTGTGAGCATGTCTGTGCTCATTTGGGTCTTAATGTAATTATATGCTACAACCATACATTTTATTCTGCATGTGGTGCCTATAAAAATGTAAAGTAGTTTACCAGTTTATTCTCGGGTTTTATGCACATGTGCCCTTTGAGCATTAATTATGATAAATGAACTCACACACTTACACAGACAGACAGACACACACACACACACACACACACACACACACACACACACACACACACAGAGAGAGAGAGAGAGAGAGAGAGAGAGAGAGAGAGAGAGAGAGAGAGAGAGAGAGAGAGAGCGAGAGGCATGTTCTTCAAGTTCTTCAAATTTTGTGTCAAGAAAATCACGCGTTTTTTCTTTTTTTCTTCTTCTTTTTTTTTTATTTTTATTTTTTAATATATATACAGAAAAAGAGACACCTGACAACTGGTGATCCAATTTTTTCAACAGTTTGATGACAGAACTGGCGTGTACGCATTCAACATTACGTATGAGCCTGCCTTATCAAAACAGTTCGAGTTTTGTTTTTGGTCTCTGCTAATTTTATTGCATTCGCTGGGTAGTAATTTGGTATCAAAAGGGTATTACCATATTGTCAGAACACTGAATACATATGTTTTCGTTAGCAAAATGGTGAGAACCGAACAAGTTCAAGCCTTTATGGTTAAATCCTGGCATACTTTGAATAGTGACTTTTCGGTAGTCGCGGGGAGCCATTATTTAACTTTAACAAGTAAAGACAAAGACATGGGTATTGGTTCTGTCATTTAAAAAACTTACTTCATAGTTCACTGAAGATATCAAGCCATTTGGGGACAGGAATAGCTCGGCTGGCAGAGCGCCGGACTCGTGATCCTGGTGATTACTGGGTTGTGGGTTCGAGTCTCTGCTGCGCTGTTTTGGATCGACAACAATCACAAGATGGGCAGGCAAATAATGATAGTCCCTAAACACATTTCAACGTGCATTCAATGCAGTTAGGATGAATTCACAGAGCAGTTCAGAACTACAAATCCAGTAGCCGGAGAAACGATGCAAACATAATTTCGCTCTTCTCAAGCGCTCGCTGCATCGAGCTTCTGATATCAACAAGAAGTTTGAGAAATTTAAAAGACTCGATCTTGCGTGAGCAGTTCAATCAGGCTCGTTCTGCTCGTTTATCAGGGTTCTTTTGAAGACCAGAATTGTTTAGTGGAGACAGCAGAACATTTCAGACTCGCAAATCTGTGAATCTGGCAGCCAATGAAATTGCTAAGGTGGATGCAAAACTTGTGTGTGTGTGTGTGTGTGTGTGTGTGTGTGTGTGTGTGTGTGTGTGTGTGTGTGTGTGTGTGTGTGTGGAGGGCACACCTGGCATTCATGAATCAGTCCAATCTTTTCCGGACAGCTTGGTGCTTTCTTCAGCGGTCCTTTCGACAGACTTTTTTTTTTTTTTAGTCAAGACTTGTTTGTCTACACAGTCAAAAAAAAAAAAAAAACTTATAGTAAAACTTAAGTTCCACGAACTATAGAGGATTCTAAATTCAGGCCTCGCAAAGTTAACTCGGAAACAAAAAAAAGCTGGCGGTGCAACAAAACAAGGCATTATATTATCTAAATGAAGAAACCAGCATAGCCAGTTTAACCAATGAAGAA
>JADBJO010000164.1:548700-563700 GCA_016801955.1 Conus betulinus
CCCTGAGACGAGTCGTGGGAAATAAAGGAATCAAGAGAATGAAAAAAATCAGACCTTTTTTGTGCATTAAAGTTTTATATATTTAAACGCAAAATATTTTTCCATTAAAAGAGTTACGCATGGTTTTTAGTAGACAGACAACAGTTAAATCGTGTTAAAAATCGCGCATTACGCAAACGCTTTAATTAACAAGACACCAACAGTCCGGAAACGGTTTCTTACTCCATGCTCCACATCAACTGCAAAATGTACAGGTAGTGACGACCCCAGGGATGTATATACGTTTCTGTTAAATTCAGTTTCACCATGAATTGGTTATTTTCTGTCAATGACTTCTTTTGCAATACCGATTATGATTAAAAAACAGTTTCTTAACTTCAGACCCAAACTGCAATCGTCGCAAGCTGTGCGCAGTTTGTATTTTGTTTGGGCATACCCCATGCAGGCAATTTCTTCTAACATAATTTTCAAAACTCGTATGAAATTACGAACTTACAATAATTTCTCCTTATTGTTGGAGCCGGTTGTCACAAATTCTAGGGAACATTGACACTGATTCAATTCAAGGGTTTTCATTCAAATGGAACTCGACATAAAATGAAAAAACTGTCTCACGATTCTGGCCAAGGAAAAATTATGTGCCCCTGCAAAGCATAATTGTGTTACAACCAACTTCAATACGAATAACCTTGACTACATTTATCTATTTTGTTCACTGTCAGACATATGCATGATCTTGGTTATTTGTTTGTTCTAAGACGATGCTATACAAGCACTGGAAAAAAAAACGTTGGCTACACTCATATTGTCTTTCAGTTTTTATCGACGTATATGGTCAAAACATTGATCAAAAGCACATGTCTTCATCTTGAATTTTTGACGCACGTGTTACATTCCCGAAAGTAAAGGACAACCCACACGTATCACTTGACTTATCACCATGCTCAAGCGGTTGTTGGAAGCAGCATGTTTAAGGTTTCAACAAATTGTGAAACAGATATTAGATATGAAGGTGAATTTTGAGCGTACGTGCGTGTGCACGTGTGTAAGCGAGCGTGCGCACCCCTGTGTGTGTGTGTGTGTGTGTGTGTGTGTGTGTGTGTGTGTGTGTGTGTGTGTGTGTGTGTGTGTGTGTAACTGAAGGTTTCTACATGTGCAGGCTAATGCTTGTTTTTGATGTGCCTTTAACTTCATTAACATGAGGCCATCCTTTTGTACAGACTGGCATCAATCGCCTTGATTTTTCATGATGGGTTGCAGGTAACGAGTTCACCACTCATACACAATTCTCCATTGCTATGAAAAATCTGGGTAAGGAGATCTCAGGTACTGTCATGATGTTTTAGATAATTTTCAAAACAGTCTTTTCACGTACCTTTTTTTCAATTTATTCTTACCTTTTGTGCCCAGTGCCGAAGAAAAACGCAATACATTCGAAGCGCGGCCCAATTTTTTTTAAACTGCGAGGAGAGCCATTTTGAAAATCGTTGACGCCTCACATATTTTTATCCTACAAAACCCGGCGTAAAGATGATAAACATGCGCAGATGTCTATCTGTCCGTCTCTTTCTTTAAACAGAGTTATCAACAGAAACAAAATCTTAATCTCCCTAGTCTGGATACAAAAGGGACGAATTCTTTCTTTACTTAATATGCAGCTCCTCCTCCTCCTCTCTCTCTCTCTCTCTCTCTCTCTCTCTCTCTCTCTCTCTCACCCCCACTCTCCCCTCATTCCTTTGTCTCGTAAATTTTAAGTCTGGGATGAGTAAAACAGAAATCAGGTGGAAAATCTACTGCGTTTACTTCAAAACTCAGCTTACATTCTTCTCATTTCTTAGTGAAGGTGAGAGGAGAGGAGAGGAGAGGAGAGGAGAGGAGAGAGAGAGAGAGAGAGAGAGAGAGAGAGAGAGAGAGAGAGAGAGAGAGATTCAGAGGGAGAGAGAGGGGGGGGGCAGAGGGGGAGAGAAAAAGACAGAGGGAGACAGAGAAAGAGAGAGAGAGAGAGGAAAAGAGAGAGAGAGAGAGAGAGAGAGAGAGAGAGAGAGAGAGAGAGAGAGAGAGAGAGAGAGAGAGAGAGAGAGAGAAGGGAATTACAAAACACAATGACGTGACACGTTAAACTTGGAAAAAAAAATGAACTAATCAAAACATACCTGGTCAGAATAGACGTGCTGCTGACCATCATCAATTATTCACCGACTCCGACACTGACACGGACACACTCGCCGTCGATCACGTCCAACAAAGCTTTCTATACTGGGATTTCCCGGCTTGGTTTCACTCATACCACCTCACACTTTCCATCGATACTGATACATCTTATTCTTTCAGCTCTCCCTTTTTTATCGTTAAAAAAGGGTTCCTTTGTATGTAGAAAAATGACCAATGCATTTCTTTTTTTTCCCACTACTAATAACTTCTCTCTTCAGTGCTAAATTTCCATTGCTAGTGTCACATATGACCGTAAATGAAATCTGTAAGTTGATTTTGAAATCACAAGAAAAGAAAAACGTGCGTGATGATTTAACAAATTCTGCAGACAGAATACACTACACACCGAGCTGAAAGTCCCTTACATCTTGAAAAAATTAAGATTACTCTGTTTTACAATAGGGGAAAAAAAAAACGAACAAAATCACACTTTTTTGTTGTTTTCAAACACGATTTCTTTCCTTCTTCAGCCGGAGAGAAAAAAGCTGCTGTTTTTTTTTTCTTTCTTAAAGGAAAAAACAAAAACCCCTCTGTTATTTTCCCCTCCTGGTAAGTGGAGTTTCACTGCAGCAGACTTTGTCGTCGTCCACTCTATTTCCAGCCCAGAGTTACTGACGTCAGAAGGCGGGCACGGCACGCGTGTGATCGCCGCCCCCTTGGATTCCCGGTGTCAAGGAAAGTTTTAACTCCCCGAACGGTTTTAACTCCCAGGGAGTTAAAACTGTTCATATGTAGATTTTTAACTCCCCGGGAGTTAAAGTAGAATATAAAAAATCTAACTCCCTCTGTGTTTCAGTTTGACTCCAGGGGAGTTATTCTGACATACCACCAGAATGACTCCCACTCACCACCCACCACCCTCTCCCTGCACTTCGCTACCACCCATGCATCTTGTATATTTTCGAAATCTGAGTGTGTGTGTGTGTGTGTGTGTGTGTGTGTGTATTCCTTATGCACGGCCACAGTTCTCAACCGATCGACACCAAATTTGGTATCAAGCATCCTTAGCACACCCCGGAAAGGTCATGAGCTATTTAGTTTTTGGGCGGCACTGTTTCTAGGGCGCATACAAGTTAAATATTAAAAAAAAATTCGGAGCCATAGTTCTCAACCGATCAACGCCACGCCAAATTTGGCACAAAGCATCCTTGGCACCCTGCAAGTGTCATGGGCTATTTAGTTTTTTTGGGCGGCACTGTTGCTAGGGCGCAGCAAAATCAAATATTAAAAAAAATCGGAGAGCTCCACTCTTCCAACTGAATTCAGTTCTCAACCGATCAACACCAAATTCGGCACAAAGCATCCTTGGCACCCTGAGAGTGTCATGGGTTATTTACTTTTGACTGACACTGTTTCTAGAACGCAGCAAAATCAAATGTTTGAAAAATAGCTTTCTGCATATAGTAAGTAAAGTGAGCTTAGCGAAGTGAACCACCAGGGACACAAAAATTATAATGCTTTCACTTCACGCGGCAGAGTGGGAGTGGGGAGGGGGGGGGGGGGGGGGGGGGGGGGGGAGGGGGGAAGGAGGGGAAGAGGAGGGAGAAGGGGAAAGGAGGGGAGAGGAGGATGGTGGGGAAATCTATAAATATATCTGTGTGTGTGTGTGTGTGTGTGTGTGTGTGTGTGTGTGTGTGTGTGTGTGTGTGTGCGTGTGTGTGTGTTCCTTCTGAACGGCCACAGTTCTCATGGGTGGACCTTACATTTTGTGCACGTTTGTGTAAAATTTTCTTGACACTGGATAATAAAGACGCGAGTTATTGACACTTTTGTGTCGACCTTTCGGGGTCCCTGTGACCTTGACCTTTGGCTATGGCGAATTTGAATCTGCTGCATAAGCTAGAGAAGTGAAGGCTAAAGGCACCCAGTAAATTTGGAGGAAATCGGTTGAGAAACGCAGCTGTGGTTGGCAAGTAAAGATTTACTTCTCTCCCAAGGTAAAAGTCGCACTCGTGACCTTGACCTTTAACTCTGGACTTTGAAACGCATATTGTTGGTGGACCTTATAGTTGTGCACATATGTGTAAAATTGTATTGACATTTTGATAATAAAGACGCAAGTTATCAACACTTTTGTGTTGACCTTTCGGGGTCCCTGTGACCTTGACCTTTGCCTACGACGATTTTTGAATCTACTGCATAAGCTGTAGGGGTAAGGGCCAAAGGCTGCCAGCAAATACGGGGGAAATCGGTCTAGAAACACGGCCGTGGCTGTGTCGATGGAACATTTCATTCTCTCCGGATTTCCAGTTTGCGTAAATTTGGTAGCGATCGGCCGAAAAGTGTGGCTTTGTATAAGCAGTAGACAGATACAGACAGACAGACAGACACACGCACATAACGATATATAACAACCACGATGGCTAAGACGTTGTTGTTGTTGTTGCTGCTGCTGCTGTGGTTGTTGCTGTTGTTGATGATGATGATGATGATGAACATTAAATCCCCTTCTCCATTCTCTTACAGAAAGACATCTGGGAATAGGTGGGTGGGGAGTCATCTTAGTCATGATCAGATGAACTCCCCCTCTGTTACAAAGTAACTCCCCTGGAGTCGTTTCATGTCAGAAAAAAACGTGTACACATTAACTCTCAGGGGAGTTATTCTTCTAAACTGTGAAAACTGACCCCCTGACCCCCCCCCCCCCCCCCCCCCCCCCCCCCTTAGTGGGCAAGGAGTGAAACTTTAACACACCTGGATTAACCCTGGGAGTTAATCTGGATACAGTACAGACTAACTCCCATGGGGGTCATTCTGTTACAGGGTAGGAACTTAAGTCTGATATATGTACGAAATGACTACCCCTTAATGTTTTCAAGAATTTGCTGAACTTGTACAAAAAATATTTTACAACATTTTGAAGTTTTACTGACTGGAGTTATTTTTGCACAGGGTGGGAGTCATTCTAGTTTAAACTCCCGGGGAGTTAAAATTTACATATGAACAGTTTAACTCCCTGGGAGTTAAACCATTCGGGGAGTTAAAACTTTTCGTTACACCGGAGCTGCCTCGTGTATGCAAATCGCCCCAGCGCACCGTAAAACCACCACCTCAGCCAGAAGAATGAAACTGTGTATCTTCTGTATGCGCAGGGTGTGACTCGGAGAGACCGAGAGAGAGTAGGCAAAGGTGTGTTCAACCAGCGGCACACGTTCCTGTGTTTTTGTGGCACCTCCTCCTCAAACCAGCATTTTCCCCACCTTTTAACCAGCCTTTCCTCCCACCTTTTAACTTTTTTCCCCACTTTTAACTAGCCTTCTCCACCTTTTAACTAGCCTTCCCCCCACATTTTAACTAGCTCCCCCCCCCCCCCCCCCCCAAATCTATTAACTAGCTTTTCCCCCCCACCTTTTCACTAGCCTTTCGCCCACCTTTTCACTAGCCTTTCGCCCACCTTTTCACTAGCCTTTTTCCCCACCTTTTCACTAGCCTTTTCCCCACCTTTTCACTAGCCTTTCCCCCACCTTTTCCCTTTCCCCCACCTTTTCACTAGCCTTTTCCCCACCTTTTCACTAGCCTTTTCACCACCTTTTCACCACCTTTTAACTAGCTTTTCCCCCACCACCTTTTAACCAGACTTTCCCCCACCTTTTAACTAGCCTTTTCTCCACCTTTTAACTAGTTTTTTCCCCACTTTTATGCCTCTTTCTTTTTCTTTTCAAGAGTTCCCTACCTTTCCCTGTTTTAAAAAAACCAAGCACTACCTACTTTCGCCTACGTTCGCCTGCCTTTTGCTAAGGTCCCCCCCCCCCCCCCCCCCCCCCCCCCCCCCCCCCCCCCCTTATTCCTCTTTTTCATCTTCTTTCCCTTTCAATGGCTTTTGAAGGTGGTGGGAGTGGTTTGGAATGGCGCAGCCCCCCCCCCCCCCCCCCCCCCCCCCCCCCATTGACAGAAGCTGCATTTTCGCCATGTGAAGGACCTTCAAAGTCGGCTTAGACCACTATCACCATCCCCACCACCCAATCCACCTCCGACTGTCAACAATGTTATCCACCGAACCGTTTAGGTCATACTGATTGAAAATGAAACTCCTGCTGAATAGTCCTTCGCTACAATGCAACCGTGTCCCCCCACCCCTCTCCTTTAACAAAATTTTGGAAGATGGGAACCCTTCCCGATTTCCTATGCTCTCTCTCTCTCTCTCTCTCTCTCTCTCTCTCTCTCTCTCTCTCTGTGTAAATGATCGGGCCTTGCTTTCCCTATGTTTTCCAGTCTTGTCCTAAACTTTTGAAACTTTTCCCGTTTTCCTACGCTTTAGCATGACTAAGAAACTTGGCTGCATGAACAGGTACATCATATTCGCAGAACGAGTTCAGTGCACATATTTTTTTTTATTAACTATAGTAGTAGTAGTTGTTGTTGTTGTTGTTTGTGTGATTCCGTTTCATGTCTTTCCACAGAGTGTAATGCTAGACGGTCTTTTACGCGTTCTTAGGCTTGTTGTGTGCAAGTTGTTGGACGCAAATCCTGCATCTGAACACGAGATTTCTTGTCTTTTTGACGTCCAGAGGCGTAGGAGAAAAAAGGAAGGATGGTGGGGTCAGGGTGCCAAGGGGGGTGGGGGTGAGATGGAACTGCAGAACGAAACATGCAGTAACAAGTTGCAAACAAAAAGTAGTGAAAACGAAGAACTGGCTGAACGATACTCGCTACAGGGCCTGTCTGCAAACACAGACAACAACATCATACATCAACGTCACAGGGAATGCCGCACAGCCTGCTGGGTAGATTAAGTGAAATGCACACAGGCGACTGAGAAATGCTCGCTTCGCCTCCTATCCCCTCCTCCGCGTTTCATAAAGCAAACCCAAAAAAAAATGTGTGGTGAAATGATAAACGCAACGCAAGCTGATCAGAAACTGACAAAAGGCAATTATTGTATCAGGTATCTTTGCAGATCTTATAACATGTTAGTGCTTCTGTTACCTGTACCACTTCTAGGCCTAGTACTACTATCAACATCTCATCACAGTTACCGAACAGTTCATAAGTAACAAACAGAATTACCTTATGAACTCATTTCGCCCCATTCGAAAGACCATTCATATATCTTTAGGAGCAGCTGATATATCTTTATTCACTTCTTCTTTCCGTGTGTACAAGAAACAAATATTCAGACAGGAGTTTTGTGTGTATAAAAGAACAGGTGTAAACAGTTGTAACGTTCTCTGAACAATGGAAAACAGTAGATCTGATTCTGCATTCAAAAGGAGATAGTTCAGATATGAGTGTTAAAGAAGAATTACTAAGACCAATGCATTTTCATCTGTGTACAAGTAAATTTCTTTTTCTTTCCTTCTTTCTTTTTTTTTTTCCCCCATCGGCCGAGGATGTACAAACGGGTACATTTTTTTGATGGACAAGAAGAAGCATTCAATGCAGCAATGTTTATCTTAGCTTTCTTTCCATCTGCAGACGAAGTATTTCAGACGACACGTTTAACTGCGTACAAGAAACATTCCAGACAGAAAGTTTTTTCCCCCACCCTTTTACTGTTAATCTGTGCGCCAAACAAAAATTTCAGACATTATGTTTCATTGTATACATGCAGCAGCATCCCAAACAGCAAATATACCCCCCCCCCTCCCCCCCCCCCCCCCCCCCCCCCCCCCCCGCCCCCCCCCCCCCCACCCCCCCCCCCCCCCCCCCCCCCCCCCCCCCCCCCCCCCCCCCCCCCCCCCCCCCCCCCCTTTTTGTCTGACTGTGCAGAAAAAGAATTCAGAAATTAAGTTTCACTACGAATAAGAAGAGAGATTCCGGAGGCAAAATTTCTCCCTCCACCCCACTTTTTTGCCTGTGAGCAAAAAATAAATTTCAGACGTATTCTTGAAAGCAAACGCTTTCCATTTTTCCTCCTTTTTGTCTGCGCGGAAGAAACACTTCGTACTGCACACAAGAAGAAACATTCCAAACAACAATTCCCAGCTCAGCTCCCCACCCCCCCCCCCTTTTTTCCTGTGTGCGGAAAAAACATTTCGGACAGTTGTTTTAATTGAGCACAACTAGAAATACGTAAAACAGCAAGTTTACCACCTTTTTTTCTGTACGCAGAAGAAACATTTCAGAGAGTAAATTCAATTGTGTACAAGCCAAACAAAAAATCCGCACTGCCGCCCCACCCCTTCCAAAGGCAGGATGAATGGTTTAAAAGAAGAAACAGTCCAGACAACAAGTTGTCTCTTGAGACGCATTCCAATCAGCAAGCTTTCCTCCCGTACCCCCCCCCCCCCCCCCCCTTTTTTTTTTTTTTTTTGTCTTTGCGCAGAAGAAACATTGCATTGAGGAAGAAACACTCCAGACAAAGACCCCCCCCCCCCCCCCCCCCTCCCTTTACACACACACACACACACACACACACACACACCCACCTTCCTTTTTGGGGCTATGCGCTGAAGAAACATTTCTGACAGCAGTCTTAACTGTGCACAAGAAGTCACTCAAGACAGCCGGTTTTTTTTTTCTCTCTCTCCCCTTTCTTGTTTGCATTCTGATGAAACATGTCAGACGGCACGCTAATTTGAGTAAAAGAAATATTTAAACAGAAATTGCAAGCCCTCCCCTCTCATTTTTGTCTGTGCAAAATAGACACTTCATATGGCAAACTTTTTTTTCCTCACCGAGTTTAAGTAAAACAGGCTCTGTGGTTTTTGAGTCATCTTGTCTACAGGCAAACCAACTTCCGTACGGGGTGCAAATACAGTTTTTTTTTTCACTATTCATTCACTCATTCCTATATTTATCTTTTCATTTACCTATGTATTTTTGGTTGTCCCATCTCGTACACCACTCAGTGGTACTGCACCCACGCCGCTCATTCTGACCCTCGTCAACAGCCACAGCCGTCCTGTCCTGCCGCGTCCCGGCACCAACAACCCACAGGGAGCAATCAGTGTCAAGTGGTCGTGACGCAGCCTACCAGAGGAGAAACCCTGCACCGCTGCCGCGTCACTTCCATGGTGCTTGTTCTGATGCGACATACGCTGGACACCATTTACTAACACTGACAACAATGACTGCCCAATCGCCGAGCCGGCATGAGCGAGCTTTCCCTCCGGAAGGCGTCCACCCAAAGATACTGGTGAACCCAAAGGAGTCAACCACGGCCACAGACGCAGACAGGCACTCGAAACTGAGTTCACTATGAGAGCACGACAGGAACAGCCACAGAATTTGAGACATGATCAAAAATGCCGCTCGATGAGGATGAGGATAAAGACGGTGATGCAACGGTTTTCTATTCAGGTGTGAGACTGCATGACAGCGCTGTATTCTCTATGCTTACTTTCATGATAAATCCCGGTGTCAACCAGGCCGGAGAGATTTAGACGCTTACAGTTTTGGTAAGAAAATTCAAGCAACACTGAGATGCACCCAGAAAGTGGATAAAACTCGTTTGTGTGGTCGCTTTCTTCCTTACTGAGCCCACAGCAAACTCAACTCCGGGTAGCAGCCGGTCGGGGCAGAAAAACCCCCACAAATAAATGGCTGTGACAGGAATCGAACCCATGACTTCCAAGCCCGGCGTCTGTGACGCCAACCGCGCGGCTGCTCTCAAAACACACAGTCTTTTTGTTTTTTTTCGTTTCTTTCTTTTTTTTTTCTTTTTTTTTTTTTTTTTTTTTTTTTGAGAAGATAACTAAAGTTATCAACTTTGTTCAAGAAGATGGCAAATTAAGTAGAACAAGAACTCCATCACGTCATCGACACTACTTTAGGAAATAACCACTCATACGACGGTGGCATCTGAAGGAAAACATCTTACGCCTGACCAGTTCCTGCTGAATTGTAAGCCCAGGGATGTGCGCGAGAAGTGTCTCCACAGACCAAAATCAGATTGTGAAAATGCACCTTAGAACATATGCCAGTTAGGAAACGTTTCCAGATACCGTTTACTGATTAGAAAAAAAAAAATAGAGAAAGTACAGCTGAACGGAATCAGACAAAACTCTTTCCGATTCTTTAACCCTTTAGAAACATATATTTTGTATGCCTCGATCATGAGCGAAAATAAAGGGAAACTGAACCAGAGACAGATATGTTTAGGCAATCTCTCTCTCTCTCCACCGATATGTAGCTATGTAAGTGTCCGTCAAAGCCAAGCGGCGAGTACAGTAGTTTTTTTTTCGCCGTGGTGTCAACTCGGCGGGACGGCGTTCAAGTGTTAATTCTCGTTACAAGCCCAGTCTCAAGGTGACATCAGCTATCTTCACTCAAACACAACAGAGGACAGAAATAGAACCTAAATGACTATTGGACTCTCCTTTGACGTGACCTACCTGCCGTCTTTCTGGCAACACAGGTAAAATAACTTAAGGCACTCCCATCAGCTCAATCGCCCCTCGTCAGGTGTCTGGCCTTTCTTCCTCCATGGAAATCAATTAATGACTTCGGTCTGAGCTGTTGCTTGCGTGCGTCACTGGTGTTTAGCATGTATACTGAACGTAGAATTCCGGGTAAAGCCCTTTTTTCTCATTCTTATGTATTTACTTATTTATTTATATTTGAGAGAGAGGCGAGAGAGAGAGAGAGAGAGGGAGAGAGAGAGAGAGAGAGAGAGAGAGAGAGAGCGAGAGAGAGGAGACAGACAGCCAAAGACAGAGAGAGAGAGAGAGAGAGAGAGAGAGAGAGAGGAGAGAGGATGAGAGAGGAGAGAGAGAGTATGCATAATCATCATCAATTAAAATCGTGAGATAATACTGCTCTGATCATGATGATCCCTTCTCTCCCACCCACGACTTTGACTCGTGTCAGGAAACAGTAACCCCATTATGACACACACGCATGCATGCACACGTACGCACGCATGTGCACGCACACACACACACACCACACACATACGCGCGCGCGCATGCACGCACACACATACACACACACATGCATGCGCGCGCTCCAATGCGCACGAACGCGCGCGCTCGCGCGCGCACACACACACACACACACACACACACACACACACACACACACACACACACACACTCACACAAACACACGTCAGCAAGCCATTTCGCTTTCAAAATCCGAACTGATTTAGAACAAAACAAAACATACAAAAACAACAACAAAAAAAGCAAAACAAAACAGAACAAAAAAAAAAACAGAACAGGGGGGGGGGGGGGGGGGGGGGGGGGGGGGGGGGGGGGGGGGGGGGCGATCCTATTGTACTCAGTAGCGAACACAACGACACCGTTTGAAGTTTGTGTCTACCTTTTGGCGCTCCCGGGTACATAATGTATTCAGGGTGACGGTTTTTTTTTCTTTTGTCGATGTCAAGCTGTTGCAGCGATCGATTTTTCGAGAGTTCAGAGGCAAACAACTCAAATTAGTCGACCCACTCACTCGTGACGACAAACCACAGCGAAATCATGTGTTCACAGCTCAGCCGACCGCTAAATCCTGTCACAGCTCAGCATGACACGTGCACAGGCGGGGCGGGTGACAAAGTTACCGACTTCGCCGTCGTCGACGTTTCGAGTTCGAATCCTGCCAACGCCCAACAGCAGGTCTCACACTGAGGAAAAGCACAGAGCAGCTGAAATTCTATGAGGGGCGAGGTGGACGGAAGCGGGGGGGGGGGGGGGGGGGGGGGGGGGGGGGGGGGGGGCTCGGGGGGGATGAGGGGCGAGTGTGGATGGAAAGCGGGGGGGGGGGGGGGAGGGTGGTGGGGGGAGGGGGGGGGGGGGGGGGGGGGGGACTGGAGGGTTTGCGGGCATACTCCCCCTCTCCCAACTCCCCAAAGAAGAAGAATTCTTTCAAAATCGTGGAAAACGCTGCAATCTGACAAAAAGTTAAGGAAGGATTCGCCGGTGTCTTGTGCGCCGTTCGGTCCTATTACAAACCAGGACCGTTTGTTCGTGCAGCTCAGTTTGTCGACAGATCCTCCTGCCAGTACTTTGCCGACGCGAGCGTGAGACTACTATAATCTAGAAAGGCTCGTTTATTTCAAAATCTTTACGGACAAATTAGAAAATAAAAGAAGATATTGAAAAAAAAAAATCAAGAAACCAAACTGGAATATATTTGAAAGAGGGCAACTCATCATAAAAACCAGACGGAAACGCCTTCGTAAAACAGGCAAAAATGTATCCAGAACATAGTCGACTATTGTGGAAAAAGGGGTGTGCTGAAAAGAAGGAAACAAGAACCAAGAATGGGAGAGCTACGACAGACGACGAGAAAAAAAAAAAAACAAAACAAAACAAAACCCGAATGGAAGCACGAGGAAACTCTCAGACTGATTCCTAATGATACTTACCTCCCGTAAACTGGAGACGTGGACGACCTATGAACAATATTCAGGACAACTTCCACATGCACTACTGCTCGGTTCACCGTAATAAATATTAAACAAATAATCATAACCTCTTTAAAAAGGGTGTGAAAGATAAATTATATAAGTATGGGAACGAGAGAGGGAAGAAGCACAGTGTTGCTGCCGAAATACTTCAATATTCATTTTTTTATAATTTTTTAAGGGGGGGGGGGGGGGGGGGGGGGGGGGGGGGGGGGGGGGGAAGGGAAAGGGGGGGGGGGGGGGGGGGAAGAGGGGGGGGGGGGGGGGGGGGGGGGGGGGGAGTTTCTAACGGTGGGGGATAAAGTTCTGATATGAGTCACACGGGGGCATCATGTTATCAGTCAGTATGTAAAACTGTGTCGGCAATCCTCCAGCTGATATAAACCGGGGGGGGGGGGGTTCTCTGGGCATACTTTCAATGCAGTGCAAGCTACACAGGTTTCCGGGGGGGGGTGGGCCACAAAGGCACGAGAGGTTGGGGGGGGAATTTCTTCTCTTTTCAAACACTTGCATAAGCACTTTACGTTTTTCAGTTCGAATCTACTCTTTTCCCAATTCTTGTAGGTGATAACTTGATATGAGTCACACGTCATCATGTTATCAGTCAGTATGTAAACTGTAGTCGGCCATCCTCCAGCTGATAAACCGATCACCCCATGTTCTCTGTGCACTACTTTCAATGCATGCAAGCTACACAGTTTCCCGTGACTAGGTGGGCCAAAGCACGAGAAGTTGGGTATGGAATTTCTTTCTTTTCAAACACTTGCATAAGCACTTTACGTTTTTCAGTCGAATCTACTCTTTTCCCAATTCTTGTAGGTGATAACTTTAAACCTGAACACAACCAGACACTGGTATTGTGCTCAGGGATTGGGTTTTGTCAGCTTCAAGGAACCGATTCTCCCCCCCTCCATCCCCCTTCTCACCCCCCCCCCCCCCCCCCCCCCCCCCCCCCCCCCCCCCCCCCCCCCCCCCCCCCCACCCCCCCCCCCCCCCCCCCCCCCCCCCCCCCCCCCCCCCCCCCCCCCCCCCCCCCTCCCCTCTTCTTCTCCTCTCTCAGTTCTCAGTTCTAGAATTCTGCTGTTTGTAAGTATTAATGTAAAATCAATTTTGTATGGTGTTCTCCATGGTTCGAATACAGCCATTCCTTAAATGCCAATGTCCGGACAATCCATCAACCTAAAAGATGTGGGATCTGCGCTCTCGAATATGCTTTAAAACACACAAATTTGAAATCAAGTTCCCGAGAAAAAAAAAAATCACACAAATTCAGTCTCTGAAGACAGTTTTTTTTTTTTTTTTCTTTTTTTTTTTAAAATCATGGTTCTCCAGGAGTAGCGGAACGCGTGAGTTAATGCCCCGAAAAAAGGGACACACACACACACACACACACACACACACGCACACGCGCTTAAAGATCTTTATGCGATCTGAACTGCTACAGTGAAAGACAGTTCAGCAGCAACATTTTACACGGTAGGAGGCAGCATATCATGGTCTGGTACAGCTGTGACTCTCGGAGCGTGAAACCAGATCTCTCGAGATCACGCTCTCTCAGGGGAGAGAGAGAGGAGAGAGAGAGAGAGAGAGAGAGAGAGAGTTGGAGAGAGAGAGAGAGAGAGATTGATTTTCGGTAAGAATGATAAAAGTCCAAATATATTACTCCACTTAATTAGGTTAATCAAAGCATACGTTTCAGGCTGAACTCACTGTTATTATAATGAAAGCGGCATGGAAAAGCCCATCGTCCACGAGACTTGGAAAAAGTATGCCAGCCAAGCCAGAACCTTCAGAGAATCTGGCTTCCTCGCCATGGAGGTTGGAACGAAGGTGCTTGTAGGCACATCTACCTACGATATCAAGAAACAACTCTCGACTTCCCGTGAGAACAGCACCACAGCCCCGAAGCCAACTGCAAAAGCAGCTGAAATTCCAGTCGGATCTGGTCGAGAAAAAACAACAAAAAAAAAAAAAAAAAAACAAAAAAAAAAAAAACAAAAAAAACTCCACTCAGCTTTAACTTCCCAGTTTGCAACAGTTGCATGGTAGCTACATGGTTAAGACAGCCGTTACAAAGCGATTCGGCCATCAGATGTTTCAGGTGTTTGACCATGCAGCAGTGGCAAAAACAGCTACAGGGCATCCTAATGTCATGACTGACGCAGTCCAGCCCCCTGGACGATTATTAAAAGGGTTGAGGGCGGAAATGTCCGCATGGGGGAGGGGGGGGGAGGTGGGAGAGGAATCGGGAGAGGGATGGGGGTGTTTAAGATCTGTTATCCACCTCTCTTTAAAGTTGCTTCCGACCAAGGTTCTGAATTTGTTTTGTTTGCACTGAATATATGCGCGAGGCACACACACACACACACACACACACACACACACACCATGTTCTTTTTCTTGAGCCGACTTCTACTTATTCCAGACTCTCTTCAGCCTGGTGGCGATATCTTGGAGGTCGCGTTGATCAAGGTCTAGACTGCAACAAGGCTACTACG
>JADBJO010000164.1:566200-573700 GCA_016801955.1 Conus betulinus
TGAAGGACATCATCACCCAATGGATCGATTATCAACGATGCAAGACCAGCGAAAGGGTGGCAAACGTAATGAGACTGTGGTTATGACAGCTGTCTGTAATGTCCAGACAGCTGGGGGGGCAGAATGACGGTGAGAGGAGACAGCAAATACCGGAGGGGGAGAGAGAGAGAGAGAGAGAGAGAGAGAGAGAGAGAGAGAGACAGACAGACAGCGAGAGAGAGAGAGAGAGAGAGAGACAGACAGACAGACAGAGACAGACAGAAATATTATCCTTAAAAGGAGAAAAAAAAAAAGTGAGTGAGGATGTAAGGGTGGGCGCGGGGCAACAAGTAGATACGAGTAATTGACGAATCTGTTTTATTGGTGGATGTCAAAGCAATTAAACAGATAATGAAATTAATCACGAATTGATTCATACAAGGTCTTTCTTTTCTTGCAATCTCCAATTGTCATTATGTCTGAATAGGTCAAAGCTAAAAATGTTTCTTCTTGCGGAAAGTTTTTGCCGAACGTCTTCAAGCAAAAGCCGTTTTTATTCATTTTACATGGAACACACTTGCTGCTTCTAAACTGTCTCGAGTGTCAATGCTGTGAGACTTGGTCTTATAACCTTAACCTAAAAAAAAAAAATAATAATAAAAGTCAACCGTACACGTTGCACTTCCCATTACTGAAATTAAATACCAGCACACGTTATTCAGAAGTGAACAGAAATCCTTCCACTGGGTGAGATTTAACACAAAAGAAAAAAAAACAAAAACAACAGATTTGAGGGATAGTTATCGTTTTATGTTTCTGGTACTTGTTCAGCACAAGAAACTCCACTTGATCTTCGGATAAGAGCAATAATGTCATATTCATCGCGCACGCTACAAAGTGTCAAACCGCTTTCTCATATAACTAATCGTACGTTTTCTCACTCTGTGTCAGAAGAACAAAATGATGTCTTCAGAAGAAGAGTTGATCCTTAAATGCTAGCTGCGTGATCATGCCCTTAACACCGATTCCCCCCCCCCCCCCCCCCCCCCCCCCCCCCCACACACACACACACACACACACATCCATCCTTTCTCCCACTAGTCTGTTCAAACGACGCCAGATGTTTTTCAGATTGTCGTAAAAACATCTTTACGTCATCATCTCTAGTTTGAAGAAGCCCCTATATGGGACGAAACTCTGCGTTTCTGTTCTTCCATAAACGATCATGACTTCACAACCTTTTGTTAATGTACATAGGCTACATGAACCTTTTTAATACTTTTTGATCAAACCCATTTCCTCCCCAAGAACTATGTTATCTATCTTTCCCCCTTTACTTAGAAATACTTTTTCCTTCGTAGTAGGTTCTACTGTTCACTACATTTCCTACCCAGTGTTAACAACTCAAGAGCCTGCTTACCAGCGCTGCTTTCTTCTGCCTATTTTCTCCCCTCCTTAGTCCCCACGTTTTCCTACCCAGTGCTCCATTTCAACACTGCTCTTTTCTTTTCCTATCCAAATGCGTGCACGTTTGTTAGTAAGCGCGCGCGCGGTTGTGTGAGTGCGTGCGAGGATAGGAGGGAATGGAGGATGCGTGGTTGGGGGGTGGGGGGTGGCACGTGCTGTGGTTGGGTGGAACGGGTGGTGTCGAGGGAGGTAATCTGTCCGTTATTCCACTGAGTGGCTGTATGACAGGTCTGTGTCAATGTGTGAGGGATCCTGTACAGTGTGTGGAGATACTGTGTGTGTGTGCGTGTGTGTGTGTGTGTGTGTGTGTGTGTGTGTGTGTGTGTGTGTGTGTGAGAGAGAGAGAGAGAGAGAGAGAGAGAGAGAGAGAGAGAGAGAGAGAGAGAGAGAGAGATGGTTTAATGTTCAAAAGTGATTAGACTCTTAACGTTTCCGTTGAATACAAATATACAATCAAAATACATCACGCATGGACTCTGCAAATAACACAACTTCTATTCTCTGAGAGTTAAACAGGCAGCAAGGCTGTGAACTGAACTCCAAAGAACTAAACTCAGCTGCGCCTTCCCACTATCCAAGCCCCATCTGCCCCGATATCCTAACATGCGCAATGGTGTGAGAGAGAGAGAGAGAGAGAGAGAGAGAGAGAGAGAGAGAGAGAGAGAGAGAGAGAGAGAGAGAGAGAGAGAGAGAAAGAGAGAGAGAGAGAGAGGGAGAGAGAGAGAGCACCTGGTAGTTTTATAAGTCAAAGTTGTTTGCATTTCATTTTATCTACAGATCAGATACGAGTGACACTACATCACCATCCTCCAAACAGTCATTCAACAGTATGTCTATCAGCATATAAGCAAGCGCACATACGATACGTATGTGCAGGCACACGCGTGTACGCTCTAACACATGCATATATGCGCGACCGCATGCTTTCACACACACACACACACACACACACACACATATATATATATATACACACACGCGCGCGCGCGCGCGCACATGCATGTGCAAATGAGCTCTCTGGCAAACGACAAACAGCTCGTCATTTCCAGCAAAAAGACCAGAAACGTAAAAGAAAAAAAACAAAACAAAACAAAACAAAACAAAAAAACTGGAGGCAGCTGAAACAGAGTTTCCACCGGATAGGGTCGCTGTGGAACAAAAGAGAACTCCGTAAGGCGTGGGTTTCCCCACCTGAGATTAGGTTTTCCCTAATTACGTCTAAGAAGACAACGCCTCAAGACACCCACCCATTCGGAATGTGTAGGTTCGAATCTTGGCAGCGCAAGGCGAAAACACACACACACACACACACACACACACACACACACACACACACACACACACACACACACACACACACACACACACACACACACACACAAAAACAAACAAGACAAGATGACTGCAGAAAGGGAGTCATGGCCATGATGCGGCCAGACCGTCTTCGAGTGTAAGGAATTCATGTCCGAAACACTTTTACTGAGGAGTGATTTCTTTTTTGAAAGACCCTCCGCACTCCAGCTGTTCCGCGACATCTTTCATAATGTCCATGAGACTCTCTTTCCAAATCTTACTGTTTTTATCGATTCGTTTAGTTATTTTTATTGTTCTAAAACCCTGCACACCGTGTTCTCACGGCTTAGTACACACGGTGTAGCGTATACGGACTAGTCTGCAAGTAGTGAAGCTTCGTTGATGAAACTACTTCATGCTTAGTACCAACCTTTTCCCACTATGACGCTTTGTCAATGAAACTACTTCATTGTTAGTACCACCTTTTCCCACTATGACGCTTTGTTGATGAAACTACTTCACTGTTAGTACCACCTTTTCCCACTATGACGCTTTGTTGATGAACTACTTCATGCTTAGTACCATCTTTTCCCAACATGACGCTTCGTTATTGAAACTACTTCATGCTTAGTACCATCTTTTCCCAATATAACGCTTCGTTAATGAAACTTCTTCATGCTTAGTACTACCTTTTCCTACTATGACGCTTTGTCAATGAAACTACTTCATGCTTAGTACAATCTTTTCGCAATATGACGCTTCGTTAACGGAACTACTTCATGCTTAGTACTACCTTTTCCTACTATGACGCTCCGTTGATGAAACTGCTTCATGCTTAGTACCAACCTTTTCCTACTATGACGCTTCGTTAATGAAAACTACTTCATGCTTAGTACCATCTTTTCCCAATATGACGCTTTGTCAATTAAACTACTTCATGCTTAGTACAATCTTTTCGCAATATGACGCTTCGTTAACGGAACTACTTCATGCTTAGTACTACCTTTTCCTACTATGACGCTTCGTTAATGAAACTACTTCATTGTTAGTACCACCTTTTCCCACTATGACGCTTTGTCAATGAAACTACTTCATTGTTAGTACCACCTTTTCCCACTATGACGCTCCGTTGATGAAACTGCTTCATGCTTAGTACCAACCTTTTCCTACTATGACGCTTCGTTAATGAAACTTCTTCATGCTTAGTACCATCTTTTCCCAATATGAACACTTCTTCATGCTTAGTACTACCTTTTCCTACTATGACGCTTTGTCAATGAAACTACTTCATGCTTAGTACCATCTTTTCGCAATATGACGCTTCGTTAACGGAACTACTTCATGCTTAGTACTACCTTTTCCTACTATGACGCTATTTCCTACGCAAATTGAGGAATCTGCATGTCCAGCCAAAATTCTTAAAACATTTTACAGGAGTTTTATTGAGTCTGTCTTGACTTTTTCATGCATTTGCTGGTATGGAAATCTTAATTTGAAAAACAGCAAACTCTTGGATAGCGTTGTGAACATCTGCGGCAAGATTGTTGGTGAGAGACAGGAGAGTATGAGTGAGTTGTATGAAAGGCGTGCGGTCAACAAGGCTCGTGCGATTTGTTAGTGACAGTGGGCATACGCTTGCGCGACAGTTTGAGCTCCTTCCATCAGGCAGACGATTTTGTGTTCCCAGAGCTAAGCTGATGCGCACAAAAAAAGAGCTTTGTGTTCAAATCCATTGCGTTTTTAAAACAAACACAGCGTGTAAGAAGAGGCGATGGATCACTGTGACACAAGCATGTGCGCGGGTGTGTATGTCGTGAGCAAGCGGGAAAGTATAGATGCTGGAGTGTGGGTGTGTTTCTGTTTTATGTGTGCATGTCCTGGAACAGTGAGGAATAGAAATGTCTGGAATATGTCTCATCTTAATGATTTTTAATGATAAATCACCTCTCTCTCTCTCTCTCTCTCTCTCTCTCTCTCTCTCTCTCTCTCTCTCTCTCTCTCTCTACTCTCTCATACGTGCACACATTTATGTTATAATCAAGAGTGGCTGAGTGTGTACTTTATTTGCACTACCAAAAGGAGAAAGATTGAAATTCCCATTTTGGTGTTACACGCATGTTTTATTGTTTGTAAGTAATTTTAATTTCCAGTGTCACGTTTGTAACTATAAATATGTATGTCTTAACTTTTAGGGCAGCGGTCACAAATGTAATTTTTAATGAAACTTCTTCATGCTTAGTACTACCTTTTCCTACTATGACGCTTTGTCAATGAAACTACTTCATGCTTAGTACCATCTTTTCGCAATATGACGCTTCGTTAACGGAACTACTTCATGCTTAGTACTACCTTTTTTCCTACTATGACGCTCCGTTGATGAAACTGCTTCATGCTTAGTACCAACCTTTTCCTACTATGACGCTTCGTTAATGAAACTACTTCATGCTTAGTACCATCTTTTCCCAATATGACGCTTCGTTAACGAAACTACTTCATACTTAGTACTACCTTTTCCTACTATGATGCTTTGTCAATGAAACTACTTCATGCTTAGTACCATCTTTTCCCAATATGACGCTTCGTTATTGAAACTACTTCATGCTTAGTACCATCTTTTCCCAATATGACACTTCGTTAACGAAACTACTTCATGCTTAGTACTACCTTTTCCTATTATGACGCTCCGTTGATGAAACAACTCGATGCTTAGTACCACATTTTCCTACTAAGTACAACTTTCAAGTATTTTTCTTTCCAACAAAGTATTATCATTTAGTAGTTCTTCTTCACTACGCTAACTCGCCTTGCTTGTGGTAGCAATTTTCCTTTAGAGAAATGAAAGACGGAATACCCCCCGCAGTACACCGGAGAGCGGTCGCTTCAGGTGCCACACCGAAGATTAAAATGCCATGGAATGAAAGTCAATGAGATTGTCAGTCTCTCAGTTTCTTGCGCGGTGTGTCTCAAAGTTGATCCCTTTACTTTTTTCACGAATGCCATCAACGCACACACATATAAGCAAGCAAGCGCGCACGCACGCACACACACATAACACACAAATACATACACACCACACACACACACACACACACACACACACACACGAGAAAAAAGTTATACATGTCGGCACAACGAAAACTAGACAGAAGAAGGCGCCTATAAAAAATTCTCACACATTTAGAGACACAGGCGTGCACACATAAGATAAAAAAAGCAACAATCTCTCACTCTCTCTGTACACACACACACACACACACACACACATATATATATATATATATATATATATATATATATCATATTCTCAGTGCGCAAGCACAGTCCTGATGTGGCCCTTTGCGGTCGGCTAGGCTATAAGCAACATTACCTTACCAGTGCGCAATCAGTTTGTCTTTAGAGTAATAATTCCCACAGTTTTTCCTACCAACCAAGTGATGTCACTATTTTCAGTGCACAAGGGAAGAAAAGGTAATGGCCGAACGTGGAAAGAATGTTTTTTAACCTCTAGTCCCAAAAGTCAACATCTGTCTCGTCTGTGTCGAAGACAATGGGATTTTAAACGTAAGGAAGCTGAATGTTAAACAAGACTGCTAAAACTCTTGTCTGCGTGTTTTCCCCCCATCTCAATCTCTTTAATATACGATGAATTCTGTAAACGTCTTCATGATTGGCTGATGTCCACCATCGATATCAAACTGTCCCCGACAGCACGAACATACCTTGGAATAAAAGTTCCAGACGCCATTTGCAAACCAGGTCCGACATCTGGCGACAGATAATAATTCGGGTGCAACGTATTGGGTCTGATCTCGATTCATCTGCTATCCCCTTTCTGTTCAAGTGGAGTACGGTTGACTTAGAGGAAATCTCTTGATTGGCATGTGTTCCCCTGGGAGTTTGTGAACACACTTGATGTTCGTTGTAATCAAGTTACCGATACTGACCATAATCTTTGATGGAAAGGAGGCAGAAAACGTTATCAAGTCAAGTCAAGTCAAGTCAAGTAAACTTTATTATCTCAATTTGAGAAATTAATTTGTGGTCACACACATTCACAGCAAATAAACAATAATTTAGCCACATTACCCATTTTCTCACATATGACATACATTCATATAGAGGAATTTGGATTTCAATTAAACATCATCTTCTCGGTTCAAGAAATCAATGGACAGGGGAATAAAACTTTGTTTAAATCTGACACTTCTGCATTTAACCGATCGATATCTTCGTCCTGACTGAAGAAGGTCATACTGATTTGCAAGGACGTGGGTCTGGTCACACGTAATCTTCTTCGCTTTACAACTAAACACGGCACCTATATAGCTCACTCACTCCGACTTTTTTGTCTCTCACCAACGATTTTTTTCCTCCCACGTTCACCACTTTCTCAAGCACATTTCTGCTCTTCACAGTCAACCCACCATACCAACACATAAATGAGAAAGTTAGAACAGATTCCAAGAAGCATGAATGAATAAATGTCCGAAGAATGTCAGTATTCACATGAAATGATCGCAGCTTGCGAAGACAATATAATCTGGTTTGACATTTTTTTGTGGACATACTCAACATGGGATTTAAAATTCAGCTTATTATCTATAAAAGTTCCTAAATATTTGTATGATTCAACACGTTCTACTTCAGCAGCACCTTTGATAAAAAGTGGTGGTACAGCTTTTGGATTCTTTCTAAAATCAATCAACATTTCTTTCGTTTTTTTGTTACATTCAGATCAGATAGTTATGATCGCACCAGTCA
>JADBJO010000164.1:578700-596200 GCA_016801955.1 Conus betulinus
ACAACAGCAGAGATTTTTTTAATTGTCGAATTATGATTGTGAACCACACACAACATTCATTTTTTTTTTGTACAAACGATCCGTAGATGATGCTATGTGGAGGCAAACACGGTGTCAGCAGCTTCAGCTGACATATTCATGTGGAGGATCGCCCGCAGCTACCGAGTCCCTATGCCCCTCTCTCCCACTGCGGCTAAGCCGGTAATAGATACTTCTTCGGGTGTATCTACAAGATCAAGACCAAGGACGATTTCCGAATTATATTGCCAAGACTCATTCAAAATTCAATGGAAAATCAAGACAGTTTATAAAGTCTGATCCACAACAAAATTCATCACCCACTGCTTTGAGTCGGCACGGACGAATTCTCCAGTGTTACAGGGCTCTTCTGTAGTTACATAGATAAGAATAAAGGAATATTACTGAGTTCTCTGAATGATCCAGCATGCCACACTATCCAGTGCTATTCGCACGTCAGCGCAGTTTTAAATCTCTTATGACCCACCACCACCTACTGAGGCATCTACAAACTATTTCCAAAAAACATGAAAATAAATGCTAAAATACTGGGTCCGCCGATTTTACTTACACCAAAATTAAGAACCTCGACTTCTTGGTCTCTTTGAGGCAGAAAAAGAGAATGATGCAAGTAAATAACGAAAACAAAAAATGTGATGGAAAGAAATCGAAGCACAGATGCTGGTTATCAAGTCCTCAGTTACCATGTGAATGACTTGACAAGGATCTTAAAAGGAAGAGAAGGGGGTGGGGGGAAGAGGGCGGGGGAAGGGAAGGGCCGGAGGAGGGGGTGGGAGAATGAGGATAGGGAGGGATGGAATGAAGGAAAGAGCGTTAAAGTGTTCACAGTTATCCTCCACCGACAGCGCCAGGAAATCGCCGAGTTCTGTGTTGTGTGTTTGTTCACGCCTGCCTGGAGTCGACGTTCGTCTACTGAGTGAGACTCCTCAGCAGATATGGCTGGTTGTAATGGCGGCAGTCCTACTGACAGTCACCCGGGGAATTTTGTTTCATACAGTTTCATGACTACTATTCGTGTTGTCTGAAAAAAGACGAACCAGTCTAAAAAATCCACTTGTCTGTTTTGCTGAGAGCACATGATAAGCTTGCTGTATACTCTGGTTTATGTGCTTTATCTGTATTTTGGTTCCCATGGTATGACATTCGAGAATAACCACCTGAAATCAGACCTTTCTGCTCTTCCTGTTGCATACTGGCACGTGCTGTTCGGACGGTTGCGGCCCTTGGCATGCTGAGCAACCCGGCGGACTTGGAGCAAGCTCGATTTGTTTTTCATGAGAGCGGAAACAGCTATGACAAAGAACCAAAAACCTGGAAGCATTTTGTTCTCAGTTGCTTCATACACACGCCGGTATAAATCAGCAGCAGTGTCTCATATCAAGGCTTCCTTCAAGCAGTTCCTCTCCGCCCGTGCTGCTTGGTGTATGAAGCCCAGACGCCCCCCCCTCTCGCGTGAATTTCACATATAACATCCTCCACGTTAAACGCCGCCATACTGTCTCCAAGGTATCCCAGTACATCACGACTCGGTTCTTCATATAGACATGTGGATATATGCCAGAGGAGTTCTCTAAAAATGAGACCTGGTCCTGTCATGTCTATGCTTGCTGCGTCATTTATCCACACTCAAGCTTGCCTTGCTGCGTCATTCGAACACACAGTCTATATAAAAACGAAATCACGAAAGCAGCAAGTGGGGGGGTGGTAAGCCTTCATAAAACCATCCCAACTGCAGTATTTTCTATGAGAAAAAATAAATGCTTCCTTAGTAAGCATATAACCATCTCCTGGTCAGATACCGGTATTTCGTCAGAAACCGGTATTTCGAAACCTTCTCTCCTCAGTGACCGCGGAAAGTGGTAATTTGACTCCTCTGCCTTTTCGGTTTTAAGAAGAATGCTATACCAGAAAAAGGCTGGTGTGCAATACCATAGTATGTTTGTTGAGTTTTCAAAACACTAACTGACCAGGAGTTATATGTTAGTGAGCTTTTTCTCCCCATTGGAGATGGTCTCCCTCTTTGGAGACTATAAGCTTGCTGAAGGTTCATTTTGAGAATCATTTATTTATTCCCCATTCACCCACTCAAGCACATACTGTCAGTTAGGCAGAATCATCTACCACTGCAGATATGAAGGCTTACCACCCCCCTATTTCTACAATCTGAGACATAAGAGCAAGCTTTGTTTATAATTCAATATTTCTTGCAGTCATTGCAACACCTAGCTGCTCTGTAAGTTGCTGGAACGGTGCTCGGTACTTTATCCTGGAATTTATTGTTTCATAGTCATATATATATATATATATATATATATATATATATATATATATATATATATATGTATGTATGTGTGTGTATTATGTTGAACAGCGCGCGCACGCGCGCGTGCGTGTGTGCATTTGTGTGTGTGTGTGTGTGTGTGTGTGTGTGTGTGTGTGTGTGTGTGTGTGTGTGTGTGTGTGTGTCGTTCCTGGGGGGAACGTAACCGACCAGAAGAGTACAAGAAGGCAATGAAATGTGGACTGAACAAAAATTATAATTCAGTGGGTTTTTTTTTTTTCGAGAAATATAATCTTCCCTCATGCGCACCGACTTTTACTTCCTTCTTGATGTAAGCCTTCCCAACCCGTGGCACCAGGAGGATGGCAATACCAATCAACTTTTTTCAAACATTCAGTCTGGAAGCTGAAGGGGCTAGGATCCGACCCATAAGAGGTGTTCAGAACGTTTCGAGTTTGATTTTTCAAAACCACAGAAGCATACTGAAGACATGAAGAACAGTCAAGCAAAATACCTACATCCTTTCATAAGGCACACACACACTCACGCATGCGCGCGCGCGCACACACACACACATGCATGCGCGCGCACGCACACATACACACACACACACACACACACACACACACATTACACCCGCACACACACACGGGCGCACACACACACATACACATACACATACACAATCACACACACCCGCGCGCGAATGAGCGCGTGATTAAGAAAACCGTCACATCAAGAAACGATCTAATATTCCTAAGGAAATGAAAAATGCACACACCGCCCGTTGATGAATCTGCCAATAACAGTAAGGAATTGAAAACAGGGGAGGTAAAAGGAGACGGGGCAGGGCGGGGACGAGGGAGGGCACGGAGCAGGAAGGACGGGAAAGGATTACTGAACGAGCAAAGAAAATAACTTTATGACGAAAAGCAACCGCAACGTTCTACAACGTGTTTGCTTTTCATCTAAGAAGTCTTGGCTTCGGGTTAAAAAGAAAAACAAACAACAAAAAAAAAAAAAAAAAAACAAAAAAAAAAAAAAAAAACAAAGACAGCTCTTTGATCCACTCTTTTGAAAACGAAGCATACTAAGCGAAAGCAATTAAGGTACCAAAGACCGGGTTTCCTAATTCAGCGAAGGAACACGCCGAGACGACACTTAAGGCGTGAACAAAATCAAAGAAAGAAGAGGGAAACAACGGAGAGAAAAAAAAAAAAAAAAACCTTGAAAGAGGACCGGGCCCTTAGAAGGCACAGCAGCTGAGCTCATGAATTACAAGCACAAGCAGGGCAGACACACAAACAGCGCAAAGGGAGACGAGGGAAATACGTGATTTGATCGACGGTTAGCTTCGCGTGCTCAACATCTGCAGTCCATACACACAAGTTATGACGGAAACTAACATCGTAGATAAAATAGAAATAAATTATCAACCCGAATATTTTCTATGTAAACCATTTTTCCCCCCCCCCCCCCCCCCCCCCCCCCCCCCGCCCCTCACACATACACTCGAACCGAGTGAACAGTGCGTTGTGTTACGTGTAAATCGACAGCAGTCTCCTGTAATAGTCCCCCCCCCCCCAAAGCTCTGCAGCCTGTTAACTACGCTTTGTAGTGCTAAGGCCTCCGCACTACACGAAAGAAGTCGTGATAATAAGAAAATAAGCTCTGCAAGTTAGCTTTATTGGTAAGAAAAAAAATCGCTACTGATTTTAGGTAACAACATCTCCTAGCGAAAATAGTAGCATGATTTCGTATGTTCACTCAGATGTCTGCAGATATGCTCCAGTGAAACACGCATCGTTTGCATCTACAGGCAAATTAGTCTGCTATTAAAGCAAAAACACCAGCAACTGGAGGCCGCACGAAAACACCCCAACCCCTTTTCCCTCCACTCTCGCCACCCCTTTTGGGCAGATACTGAAAATTAGACGGCCAGCAATGCGTCCTCTATGATACCTTCGATTTTTTTTTTTTTTTAAAAAACATGCAGGGAAACATTTAGTGTCAGCAGGCCAAAATACGGTTGGTCGGGTTACCTTAACGACAACTTTCTGGGGGGACGCGCGGGACAGGGGTGGGGGGGGGGGGGGGGGGGGGGGGGGGGGGGGGGGGCTTGGCTACACCGCAAAGCAGAGAAGCACGCAGCGCTGAATGTTCTCGCACCACAGATGTCAATATTCAAAAGTAAGTGCTGGGACGTGTTTACTACATCTCAGATTGGAAAGAGCACAGTAAATCAATGATATACGGACACGCGCCATTGACTTCTTACATAATACACAATTAGCTGGGGCTTGCATAAACTGCGTCCCTGGGTGAAAAGCACACAGTGGAGTATGGAAGTCTGTAAAAGTCTCCTTTAACGATAACAAGCTAATCAATGTGTGAGCTACGTCCCAGACCAAAGAAGCATATAGTCCCACATGGGAATGTGAAGAATCCTCCTGTAACAACTTAATGATAACAATGCGCTATATGTAAGTTGATGGAATATGAACATCTACGAAAAAAAATTCTTCTTTAGTAACAACATAAGTAGCCTCCACAATGTGTGAACCGTACCCCACGGCGAAAAACAGTGTGCAATGTGGAAGCCTACAGAAGAGTCCTTTAATAACTGCAACAGGCTTCGCCGTGTGCAAACTATGCTTGGGAGTAAAAAGCACGTGATATGGCGTTAAAATGTGCGTAGAAGTCTCTCTCTCTAAAACTGTCCAAAAATCTCTTCAACGAGTGAACTACGTGCCAGAGTGAAAACACTGAGAGTGGAGCCTCCGCCCCGCCCCCCTCCCCATCCCCACCACACACACACACCCACTTTTACAAAATTTTGGAAAGGAGAGTACCCATCTTTCTCCTCCACCCCTTTCCGCTCTTACAAAATTTGGAAATCCCTCCTCCTCATGTGAAGGACTGGTCCAGATCTGATGACAACCAACGAGGTCTTTGTTGCCGGACATCTCCATGACTGTATGTACAGCACCCAGACATTATTGCGACCTATTTAGGACATACTGGTTAAAGTAAAAACCAAACGATCTATACTGCTCATTCCGTGCATTTGTTATCGGTCGTGGCGATAGATCCATCAGACTTCCTAATGATGGTCAAAACCTCCTTCCAATGAAAATTAGAACAGAAAAAGTAACATGATGGTCAAAACCTTCCAATCAATTTTATAATAGAAAAAGTAAGCTTGTTAAATGTCAATCCCCAGAGAGAAAGAGACAACGAGAGATTAAAAAAAAAAAAAAAAAAAAAAAAAAAAGAGAGAGAGAGAGAGAGAGAGAGAGAGAGAGAGAGAGAGAGAGAGAGAGAGAGAGAGAGAGAGAGAGAGAGAGCAAGAGGTAAGTCGTTTCATGCTGTCTTTACATCCAGCCCTCGCCTCACCGAGACATGAATGTGAAAAAAGAAATTGCCAACGACAAGGTATTTTTAAAAGCCCACGATGTACCGGATACGTCACTAAACAACTCATTTCTCCATCTCTCCTTACCAGAAGTAAGTGTATATAAAGTAAAGAGAGGTACGCTTTCATTCACACCCCGTTTCTTAACCCCTACACCTTCGCTGCCAACGTTCCCTCACATATACGTTTGGCACACACACACACACACACACACACACACACACACACACACACACACACACACACACACAGAGAGAGAGAGAGAGAGAGAGAGAGAGAGAGAGAGAGAGAGAGAGAGAGAGAGAGAGCGAGAGCCAAACACAGAGACAGAGACTGAGAGAAACAGAGACAGACAGACATACGGACAGACAGACAGAGACACAGACAGACATACAGACAAGCGCACAGACCAACACACGTTCGGATGAACAGAAAAGACATGCACCTCACCTGGGTTCTGATGAGTGGTAGCGCGCAGTCCGTCCAGCGGAAGGAACCCCTTTAAGAGAGCCGAGGCACGGGAAGGCACGGATGCCCGCCGCCACGTCTTCCCGCCTTCTCCGCAGGTGAACACAGCTACACTCCCGTCAGCTCTCTCTCTCTCTCTCTCTCTCTCTCCTTTTCAGCTAAACCATTCACGACTTTTTAGTTCTGCCTCACAGTCCTTTCACGCGAATGACCAGGGCTGTCCACCCACCCCGAAAACCTGTCTCACATGCACCAATTTTCGTTTCTCAATCACATCTTCTCTATCGCACGTCAAAAAGAGGGTGCCGATTCCATGACTCAAGTTTCAATGCACTGATTTTCCGACAGCGACCGATCTGACGAACCCTGCCAAGGCGCTGATGATGAAACGCACACACACACACACACACACACCTGTGGGTGAATGGCGAGGGATGTTGAAGTAGTAACACCTGTTGGATTGATCAAGTCACACTTGGTTTAAAAACACACACGGTGCTATCATATGTGGTCTCCAGTTTCCACTGATGGGAGGGAGCCTCACGGACGTCGTTTCAGCCAATGAAGAATGATGGTGGTGGCATGTGTACCTTGAAATGCGTTGTGTGTGATTGTATGGATAGGCACCATGTGTATCACGGGTTACTTCCTGTGTGTAGGATCAATGTAGGCTAAAGCGTGTGAATGTGTTTAACACGTGTAAAGGATATATCACTTGTGCTAGTAAACTTCTTATTCTATTTGGATCAATGTAGACAAAAGAAAAAAACAGTAGAGTGGCGATGAAAGTCCTGATTTTTTTTCTTGGGGGGGGGAAGGGGGGGGGGGGGGGGGGGGAATCAGCTCTAGAGGCACGTAGTTCACAAATTCTAGCCTGCGGAGGATGTTGCAATAACAATCAACGAATTTCCAGCTGTTTCATTCCAGAGGTATGACAGGGAGGGACACACACCCCCCTATCTTTCTCTCTCAGCATTGCTTTAACATGAAAATCATGGGAGGAAAAAAAAAAAAAAAAAAAAAAAAAAAAAAAAAAAAAAACGACTTTCAAAGCACTCACTCAGAGACACGAAGAAACATTCAGTTCAAGTCCGTCGAAAAATCGACTTCCACGTCGTCTCCAAGCTCACTTCTCCTGTTGCAAAATGCGCTCGCACGCACTGCAGTCAGGCAGAGGAGCGTGATGTGCACAGTCGGGAAAGAACCAATGAAAACCCGTTTCCGATGTCATTACAACTCTGCACAGATGGTGTGATCAATGTAGATGACAGTCCTGTCTTCTGTTGTTGTTGTTGTTGTTGATGATGATGATGATGTAGAGCAGTCTGAAGAAAAGTGGTATCGCCTTCAGCTGTGATGGAAGGCAGCCATGTTCACTTAATTAACACATTATGAAGATTTTCACATACGTGTGTCCATTCTTTCACAGTTCGATCGCAGATGATATGAAACGGTCGTTAGAATCTGACTGTAAGACACGCTGTCTGCAAATAGTGCTCAGAGCACAACAACAAAGACTGCCTCACACACCCTTCATGATGATACTAAATCCAAAAAAAAACTGTCACATTGTAGAACGAGCACCAAGATGGGGTCATTTGTCACGCACGCACAGTTTCAAACATCTTCGATCAGGTGCAGACACAAAGCCTATTTCATACAGGGTGGAATAGTTGATGGATATGATCTGCCAGAGGGGAGTGTAGACATACACTATCAAAAACAGAAGCCTCGAACGAATTCCTTCATTATTCACGCACTCTTAAAAACACTTAATACCATGTTCTTTCACACCAGCCGACCCACTCGCTCTGTAGCCGTCTTGAAAACCGTCATTACGTCAAAAAGAAATCAAACGTACTTTAACGTTTCACACTTTTCTCCTCTTCCGTCGTTACGATTACACCTTATCATTATTACGCTCCGCAACGGAAGTAAACCGGTGTTAAAAATAACGGATCTTCATGTCTATAAAGCGTTAGGTTTGGGTGCTCAACCCTCTCATTACGGGCTTTATGGTCCCAATTCGCGCAGTATCACGTCCCACGGATCTTCAATGGGAAGCAGCTGAGCCACATAACATTTCTGCGCTTTGTTTGTTTGGCTTGTTGCTGGGCTTTTTCTGGGTCCTCAGCTGCGGATTATTACATCATTAATTCCTGCCAGCCAGTTCACTCCACTGCTGTTGATGCAGCCAGGTCCCAGCGTGCATGGGTAAAAAAAAAAAAAAAAGTCCCCGCCGTATCACATTACGTGGTGGTTGCAGCGTGGGCTGTGGGCGGTGTGGATGTGGGGGTGGGACGGTATCAGGAGGGCTCCGATGTCACGTTTCTCATTACCTGACGCGAAGGCGACACTGTTCGACTTTCCTTAAAGGTCGATGAACATCCGCTCTCACATTCACAAAAAGGGAAACGTATCCCGGATCGTGTTAAATCTGACTGTATGATTTATGTGGATGCTGGTGAACACTTTTTTTTCTTCCTCCTTTCTCTACATGAACGTTAAGGGTTGACCTTTAGAGTCTCTACTGCACAAAACCGATACCACCCATCATAGACTCAAATGGCAGACCGCTGACGGTTTTTTTTTTTCCTTCTCAGTCAATGTCCAGGTAATTGCTTTTTCGATTGCGCGGTGGTAAGGTCTCCAGTGAAAAGGTGTCGAATTTCTCGGAGTATGCTGAAAACGAGTTTCCTTTTTTGCCACGTTTCACCAACACATCAAACCAGACCCATTTTTAAAACGGTGCCCATTTTGTGCTGAAATTATGGTGGGCGTTTAACACATATAGGCCTATCCAGTTATTCTAGCTCACGTTCCTGGAATTTTCTTTAGACAAGACTTTTTTTTTTTTGTTTGTTTCAGGGATACTCGTGTGTGCGTTTAAATCTCGCGGAACAAAAGACTCCCCCTTTAAGGCTATGTAAGCTTAGACATTCTGTCTTTGATTTCGGTGTAGCTGACATATATATCCCTGTTTCTCGTATGTCCGTCCGTCTGCTTTGTTAATGTGTCAACAATGACCCCGGCAAACTTGTCCCCTGCAGCGAGCGTATGACCAAAGCTGGCGCGATCGTAGAATTAACCTGTTAACTATAACCGAATTAACTACGTTGTACCAGTGCGCTTTTCTCATTCTCTGCTTTCTGCCTTCCTTTTCCTCTTTCTTTTCGTACTCTATTGATTCAAAACACTATGATTCAAGGCGCTTAATATTACTTTGATAGCTTCCTCCTCCATCGAAGAAATTCCAAGAACGTGTCCATATTATCCGAAGGCGCCTTTCTCGACAGTGTGTGTGGTGACCATGTTTTCACACTAGCCGATGTGATGACAATGTGGTGCGAGAAGTGCAATGACAACACAGATGGCCCAAACGAGCTGCACTCGCAGAATAGGGACTGATGTTACCGGTTGTTTCCTTGAGCGTTTCTTCGTTTTAGTTACAACAAGAACATGCTAATGATAGGGTTGTGGTGATGTCCTTACACTGGAAGCATTTCTATTTCTCACAGCATGACCGCTGTTCCTTTCTCACATATCGTTGACAGCATCTAACTGTATTGTGGTTGTTTAGTTTTGTACGAAGTTGACAGATTTGCTTCAACTCTGTGAAAGTGCTTTTCTTTTGACTGCAAACAGGCTTATCAGTACGGCTGAGGTTTCCTGTTGTGTACTGTTGCACTGTGAAGAGTTTTGAACAGTATGACAAGCTTCCTCTCGCATGTTATCCGGCAACAGATTCTAGCAATTGGTTGTAGCCTCTTCTCACGTAAGTTTTTCCATTTTCCATATCTTTAACCTGTTAACAAAAGTTCCCCCTAATAGTTGGTTACAGTCTTCACCCAAATGTTGTTAAACTGCGAACATTTTCTTCCCCATCAGTCTGGATTCAGCTTTCTCTCAGCTATTAATGACCGGTCAGCCAGTTTCTTTCCACCAGTCAGACTGAAGTTATCTCCCTTTAACCCGTGAACAGTATGACTGCAGTTTTTTCTTCCTTACATTGTTGACCTGTGAACTAGACTCTTTCTAATACCATAGCTGCACTCGTCTCCAGTATATTGCTGACCTGTGAACAGTTGTGTTTCCGACAGTGCTGCTGTAGTGTGTTCTTGCACACAGAAAACGGGTTCTTTCTGACCTTGTTTTCGGGAACTTTACAAAGTCTGCGCGGCGGTTCCCTCATAAAGCTGTGAGTGAATGTTTTTTTCTTCACCTCAGGAGGATGGGAGAGGGAGGAGAAGAAGGCGATCTGGAGGCTCGTTGTGGGCACAGGTGGGAATGTTTCCCTACGGTCTGTCTCTTCGTGAGATTATCCACAGATGGCGGCACAGCTCCTGAAAACAAAGCAACACTACCATCGTCACAACACGCCGAAGAAAGGGAAGAAGGAAGAAACAAAGGGAGACAGAAAGAAGTCACACTCTTTGTTGGTTAACTGACCACAGCAAGCCGTATCAGGACCGAGAGGAAGAGGAAAAACAAACCTCTTTCTTTAATTGAAATTGAATTTAGTCTCCTGAAACCACGATAAAATCTCTCCCAATTCCCCCCACCCCCCTACAATCTCAGGAAAAAAAGGACACCTTCAACCTTTCCACTACCTTCTAAAAACATTTTCCTAAGAAAGACAAACAAACAAACAATCATCCACACACACACACGAAGAACGTAAAACGGGAAAAGGGGGGGGGGGGGGGGGGTTAGTTACCGCCAAGGACACAAACAAACAGGGTACAGGACTAGACACAATGCATTTCGACCTCTTGGGTCCTCTTCAGGCGAAAAAAAAAAAAATAACATTTAGGACAGTGATAAGGACACGTAGCCACTTTGCTTCACTTCGCGTCCGAAACCGCCAGGAAATATGTGAGTAACAAGGGACGTGGTGTGTGGTGTGTGTGTGTGTGTGTGTGTGTGTGTGTGTGTGTGTGCGTGTGTGTGTGTGTGCGCGCGCGCGCGCGTGTGTGCGCACGAGTGTGTGTGTGTGTGTGTGCATGTTGCGCGCGAGCACCCTCGTTTGTCGTGACGAATTCGGGGAACTGCCGCATTTGAGGAACAGGCAAAACTTTTGATGATGTCACGTAATGGACAAATGATGACCTTTTACGCAAAATGAGCAATCTTGAAACCCTTGACCGTTTCTCTGAATCGCCCGTGTCATTCCGCCAAGTCGGCTCTGGTTTCTTGGAATCAGCAATTTGCCTACTGTGTGTGCAACTACACACACACACACACACACACACACACACACACACACACACACACACACACACTCGCATACACGCCCTCTTGGCACTTAAAGTTAACAAAATTCTAAGGACCAATACATTTACTGCTGTATAATAATAAAGTTTTCACGGCAAAAGCGTCAAAAGTTGGGGAAACATCGGTACAGAAATGTATTCTGAAATAAGAAATTCTGGGAAGTCTCTAAAACTAGCGAACAGTGGAACAAAAACAGAGAAAAGGACGACAGATAAGAAAAGAGTGTGTGTGTGTGTGTGTGTGTGTGTGTGTGTGTGTGTGTGTGTGTGTGTGTGTGTGTGTGTGAAACATCGGTAAAGAAATGAAGTATTGTAAGAAATTCAGGGAAGTCTTTAAAACTAGTGTGTGTGTGTATGTCAGTACAACGCTATGTTAATCTGACAGTACTTGTTTCAGTCAGTGTGTGTGTGTGTGTGTGTGTGTGTGTGTGTGTGTGTGTGTGTGTGTGTGTGAGAGAGAGAGAGAGAGAGAGAGAGAGAGAGAGAGAGAGAGAGAGAGAGAGAGAGAGAGAGAGAGAGCTTAAAAGACTCAATCCATTCCTTCGACATCTATCGGAAAAAGATTTTTCCAGTCACAAGTCCCATTCTTTTCGGTCAGAAGCTAGAGGACACAACTACCGAATGATGACGACTCTCAAGACTTAGTAGAGCATATTCAGAAGTTATTTTCCAACGTAAACTGTTTCTTGAACAAAACACAAAAAAGTCACCGATGAATGTGGCTATTTACTCTTATCTGCCAGCGAGTATTTCAGTATATGAATGGACCCGGTCGATATGTGATTATTTTGTGAATATTATCATCAATTTTTCGCAACTATCCGATGAACATAGAACATGAAATCAGCGATTCTACAAGCGCGCGCCCGCACACACATACACACACACGCGCGCGCCCGCCCGCGCTCACCACTCACTCACACACACACACACACACACACACACACACACGCGCACACACACACACACACACTACTGGCATGGGGAATGTATTGAAAAAAAATATAAAGAAACAAAATGCAACACACATACGCGCGTGTGCGCGCACTCATGTTCCATGCCACGGACGTTTCTGTCCATTCAAGGTGAAGGATAGTTCAGCACATGAGTGAGGAGAACGCTGGAGAAATTTCAAGATCTATCAACAATGGGGGAGGGGGGGGGGGGGGGGGGGGGGGGGGGGGGGGGGGGGGGGGGGGGGGGGGGGGGGGGGGGGGTGGTTGGGGGATGAAGGGAATGGGGAGGGGCAGAAAAGAAATCTTGCCTGAATAAACACCTGACTTGCTGTTGACGTCGGCGAGGCGAGCAATGACATACGCTGCTCTAGAAGGCACACCCTGTCCTGTAGTACCTGTTCCAGTACCTGCTGGTCCTGTAGTATCTGCTCCAGAAGGGACACCTGCTGGTCCTGTAGTATCTGCTCCAGTAGGGACACCTGCTGGTCCTGTAGTATCTGCTCCAGAAGGGACACCTGCTGGTCCTGCGTGTCAGACGGTGTGGTGAAGTAGGCTGCTCGCATACTGACTGAACCTGGCACCTCAGTAATGAAGCGTACCGCTGCCGTGACACAGACCGGCCCAGTACCGACGGAGACTGACCATGTCTTGGAGTTTTGTTAGCTCTGGACCGATGATGGACCGTTTTTAAAGCAACACGAGAGAATTTTGTGCTGATGCAGTCTGGCTCAAAAGTGGCATACACTGGCGTTGTGTCCGCTCGGTCTGGTCCAACCATGACGAAGACTGGTCCTGCCTTGTTATAATCTGGTGTTGTGGTACAGCTGGCAAGTTCACGCATCAACATGATTTTCATCTTGCTCTGTAACAGGCTGTTCACCTACACCGTTATCTGCCGAACTTTCTTCGTTGAGTATTCCTTGTTCTGCATGCATTTCCAAGGCAGTGCAAGGTGCCCACTCCACCTGTCCAACCACGAGCTTGCGTGTGATTTTTTTCCTCAGTAGTTTCTGTGAGCGCACACACACGCACGCACGCCCGCGCGCGCGCGTACATACACACACACACACACACGCACACGCGCTCGACCACACGCGTCAGTGACTTCTTTGATGTTAAGCCTTTGATCAACTGGCGATTCTCCACGTGCAAATCGAAATTGTCGTTTGCACCGTGGCAGTTTCAAAATTTCTCGGTTCAACGGCCAATCCTGCGTTATCCCCCGATGCAAATCGCAGTTTGCCGTTTTACCTCCGGCTCATTTGCATCACAGTGTGTGTGTGTGTGTGTGTGTGTCTGTACAACACTATGTTAATCTGACAGTAAATGGTTTCAGTCAGTCAGTCAGTCAGTGCGTGCGTGCGTGCGTGCGTGCGTGCGTGCGTGTGCGTGTGTGTGTGTGTGTGTGTGTGTGTGTGTGTGTGTGTATGATGCGTGCGTGTGTGTGTATTTGTGTGTGTGTGTGTGAGTGTGTATGAATGATGTGTGTTGTAAGCGCGCGTGCGCAGTGTGTATATTTCTGTTCTTGAGCTAGAGTATACAGTATGAACAAATGCAAACACGGTCATGAAGAACAAAATGGTTAAAGAGAACGAATTTGAATTCGGAGACAAATCTAACTTAATGGAGAGAATATGTATGGCAATAGAAGACATATTTAGTAACAACAGGAAATACATCTATCGTAACAGAGGGTATACAGAGCATAATGGGAGGTACATCTATCAGAACAAAAGGGGTACTGATCCTGAGGGGAGGTAATCTATCAGACTGGGAGGTAATAGGCCTATCTATCGTAATGGAAGGTCTGTCTATCGTGATGGAAGGCATACCTATCACATCAGAGAGACACGGTTTTGTAATGTAAGGTATATCTAACACAAAGCGAGGAATATCTGTTACAATAGGAGATATACCTAGCACAATGGAAGGTATATCTATTGTGATGGGAAATATATTCAATTCAACGGAAGGTGTGTCGTGTGATGAACATCTACAACAACGGGAGAGATAAAGCCGACATAACAGGAGCTTTGTCTGGCTTAATGTGAAGCATATCCAACATTATGGCAGTTGCCAAACATACAACGTACGCACAATAAACAGAAAAGTGTTCCGTCAAAAAAAGTTCAAAAGAGGAAAGCCTAAACCGAAAGCGTCTTTATGGGATGGCTTCAATGTTGCGGGATTATAGAGACCTCCCAGCAACAGTCCTCTCCGTTTAAGACGTGCGTGCGTGCGTGCGCGCGCGCGTGTGTGTGTGTGTGTGTGTGTGTGTGTGTGTGTGTGTGTGTGTGTGGTGTGTGTGCGTGCGTGCGTGCGTGCGTGCGTGTGCGTTTGTGTGTGTGTGGATAAGTGTGTGAGTGAGTGACCCGAGCTTTTCTTTTAGTTGAAACACTTTTGCTTTTGTCTGTATTACGTTAACTTCCACTTAAAACTGCCCTCCATTAACAGACTGATGTTTTATGGATTTCTGGAACCCGTTAAAGACAGGTTCCACCGTTTCTGGTTTGTGGTCTCTGTGGAGGTACAACACTATGCGTTGCACAGCGTCTTTGTTTTTTCCAATCAAAGTGTTTTTTTTTCCCCTTTTATTTCATTTTTTTTTGTTCTTGCGCACCTCAAGATGCTCTGGAAAGAACGGCTCACTGATATCGAGTGGCTCATCTGTCTTTCCCCACTCCTCCTTTTCTCTTCATCCTTCCATCACTTCTCTCTCTCTCTCTCTCTCTCTCTCTCTCTCTCTGTGTCTGTGTGTTTGTGTGTGTGTGTGTGTGTGTGTGTGTGTGTGTGTGTGTGTGTGTGTGTGTGTGTGTTTGCCTGTGTAGGTAAACGCTGTGAAATCAGGCGAGAAGATTTCTCGGAGTGTTGCATCGAAGAGATCAGGGAATAAGAGTAAGAACCCCCCCCCCCCCCCCCAAAGGCAGCCGTCACCAATCATCGTTCATTAAAACATGCCAAGATTGGGGGGGGGGGGGGGGGGGGTGTAAGCCAATAGCAGTGGCCACAAAACGGCCGGACCTGTGTATTCACAGACCACAAAGACTGGTGGAGCTGGAGCTTTCACTCGTCTCTGTGATGACCACTGAAGAAATTGCCTTTCCTGGTTCCCAACGAAAGCACACAGCAGAAACAGAAGCCTTCTGTGAAGCAGCAAGAACAGGCTAAAGAACACTGGTAAACTACCGCTACTGACCAACGCCCCGTCAGTTCTTCTGGTACTCAGCCATCACAAGGAGAAAGAAAAAAATCACATTCATCCCCACCCTTTCACACATACATACACGATAAAACACACCCAACGACCGTTCCAACAGGGAACAGCACAACCATATGCAGCAAAGGCATTATTGTAAATACTGTAGTGAACCTGCCAAGTGCCGGTGTGTCGGAGAGGTTCTGAATGAGGGTAGCGAGCATGCACCTCGGGGCAAGCCCTCGGACAGAAAGCCTTTCATGCTCTCTCGTTTATTCCAGCGTGTATTCCTGCTGCCCGGCTTCTCTATGGGATCAACTGCCATAATTATCTTTCCTGTCTCAGGATTCAGTAGAGCGCATAGGCCACAAGCCCTTCTCCTTGATATTCTGCGTCAAGTGGTCTGGTTGGTTGAAGTGGCTGCCCACAGAGTTGTCCCCCGTTGTAGCTGATGGCCGAGTCTTCCGCTTTCCACCCTACCCCTAGGTGCTAGTGTGTGCTGGTGGGGGAGAAGGCGGGGCAACCTAGGCTGGGGTCAGACCTTGGTTAGCCGCTGTGGGCGACAGATGAGTTTCACCCTTCCTTTCAACCTACAATCAAGTTCATTTTGTGTATTAATCTGGGGCCTGAATAGCTCGGTTGGTGGAATGCCGGACTCGTAATCTTGGTTGCGGGCTCGAATCTCCGCCGGGCCGTTTCGGTAAAGTTGATTTTTCTCTCGGAGTTAACGTTGGTTCTGACTCCATTTCCCCAACGTCTATCGAATGAGACCATAAACCGAGATTTTTTTGTGTGAATGCGCGCATAACGTCTTGCACACACGTAAAATCCCATCACCAACTTTCCGAACAGAAGGCCAGTTTGGCCGTTGGTATGGATGACACGTTACACGTAGCATGCACCCTGCGTGACGAATCGGAAGAAAAGAAAGAACACTGAGCGAATGATACTGACTGAATGACACGGAAACGACTGGATGAAGCACTGACAGGCAGCTCTTCGGTTGGCTCTCCCCAGGTAGGTAAGCCCGTCGTGTCAACGGGAATGTCGATTGTAAAGCGTTGAGAACTTGGTCTCTAGCCGAGGACAGGGCGCTATATAAGTACTCTTAATAATAATAATAATAATAGTAATAATGATAATAATAATAACAAAAATAATGATAAACTTATCCACATGGCCGTCACAGCTGAAAACTTTGCTGTGCATTACTTGTGGTTGAACAAATGCAGTCTCTCTCTCTCTCTCTCTCTCTCTCCTCGCTGTTTTTCCTTCCCTCTCTCCTCCCCCCCCCCCCCCCCCCCCCTCCCCCCACGTTTCTTTCTCATTCTTCCGATCCTCTTCTCTGCTTCCGAATTGCGCTCATTTCTCAACTGTTTCCCTTTTTGTCCTTTCTTTCCTTTACTTTCGTTTTCTTCTTCTTCTTCTTCTTTTTTTTCTTTTATTTATTTTTTAAAAAAAATTTTGCCACTCCCTTGCGGACAGCCACCTGGGGAGACCTGCTTCGCCCTTTTTTTTTTTTCTTTTTTTTTTAATGTCTCTTAACGGTGACGTGTGAAGAAGACATATCTGTTGAAAAGTCGCTCGTCTCTGTTGCGTTATGCACTAAATAAGAGTCGCTTTGCACTTGTCTTGTGTGTTTTTATTTGCACGTTTGCTTACTATTGCTGCTTTTTTTTTCGGGTTTTTAAGATAAGAAGTGGTGGTGGTTGTGATAGTGCTGGTGGTGGCAGTTCAGCTGTTCTGCAGACACAGTTCAAATGTGCTTTGTGATTTCACTTGCATAGAGAGACTGCCCCCTCACTCCACACCCCCATTATCATACCTTCCTAAGGTACCCCCGCTCTGTGTGTGTGTGTGTGTGTGTGGGGG
>JADBJO010000164.1:601200-606200 GCA_016801955.1 Conus betulinus
GAGAGAGAGAGAGAGACAGAGAGAGAGAGGCACTTTAGACGAGATACAGGGAGATGGGACAGAAAGGGGCAAGGGGGGGGGGGGGGGGGGGGGTGACGAGGACAGAGAGATAGTGAAAGAAAGCCGGAGAGAGAGAGAGAGAGAGAGAGAGAGAGAGAGAGAGAGAGAGAGAGAGAGAGAGAGAGAGGGAGAGAGAGAGATATATATAGAGAGAGAGAGAGACTGCCTGCCTGCCTGTCTGCTTCTGTCTGTCTATCTCTCCATTTGCATCCCCAACAGGAGCCTTGACTATATCTCCAAGACCACACACACACACACACACACACACACACACACACACACACACACGCACATCCGCCCGATCACTCCCTTCCCCCCAGTTTATTAGCCTTCCTCTTCACAATCCATCCATCCCTATCAATTCCATGCATCCCCACTATCTGAAAAAAAAAAGTCGGCCCAGACATGCACTCGTTCATCCCCCCCCCCCCCCCCCCCCCCCCCTCTCTCTCTCTCTTTTAAAAAAAAATTTCACACGCAGACGGAATCTGTAGAGGCATACAAACAACGCCTTCCTCCTCCTCTCCAATCCGCCACGCAGAAACTGCCAGAAAAGATGTTTTACACATACATACCGTCGCCCGTAACAGTGTTCATATAAAGGTACGGTTCTTTATGAGAGGTGGCGTCAACACGGCTGAGAACGTCGGCTTGCAATATTTAAGTACATGTGATCTTCACTACCAGACGTAGGTCAGTCTTGATTTTTCCAGGCGCGAACATTCACCAAAGTTTGATTTACTTGATAAATGTGAGTCGAACCACTGGGCTACCGCGGACAACGTTTTTCATTCAAAGCAAAGAAGCATAATTAACACACCAAAATACGCGCGCACACATACACACACAAGCGCACACACATGCGCGCGTGCGTACTCACGCACATACACATACACATACGGACGCGCGTGCCCGCGCGCACACACACACAAAAGTACGCACTTACATAAATACACAAATACACGCATCTCAATACGAACACACTCATACCCTCACATACACTCAAACTTGCACACTCACACACAGACTTACACACGCCCACACACACACACACACACACACACACACACACACACACACACACACACACACACACACACTCATACTCGAGCACTCGTACACACATGCATTCACTCTCATAAACACACGCATGCACGCACACATACGCGCGCACGCACATACACATCCACGCCCATTCAGGATACGCTTCGGTGCTCGCACCCCGATCCGTCGGTGCGCAACAGCAGGGGCCCAGAAATCCACCAGTCGGACATCGACACAAGTTTGGAGCAAGCTATAGACAAAAAGTATTTCGAAGGATGTGTTCCATCAAACGGATGATGTAAGTGTGCTGCTGTGTGAATCAGACGACGACCTTCAAGAATATTCCTGCGATCCGTGTTCGGAAGACGATCGCTTTTTTTCTGGTTTAACAACCAGGAAGAAAAGACACATGTCATAAGAGGAATGTCTTAAATTGTCCTGCATTTGGAAAGGAAGACGCATCGGCAACACGAAGCATGCAGAGACCCAAGCATGTGCTGCACGCTGTCCACGGACTGATCCAGTTTTACCTGGGGTGACCGTCGTCTACAGAACTGACAGTGAACACCAGTGACATTTTCTCGTTCATGATTTCATCACGTAAAGTGAAAAAACAGGATATTGCTGTGGTTTCCATGTTAATAAAAATCAAAATTGAGTCGCGTTTTGTTATTGTACATCCCGCCGATTTGCTTAAAGGGCTTTTACAGCCTAACAGCATTAAACTTCGTTCATTCGTTCGTTTGTCCAAACATCAAAGCAATAAGCCTATAGAGGAGATAATTTCTACACTACACACACACACACACACACACACACACACACACACACACACACTGAGAGCCCATATATACCGGAATTCAGAAACACCAATTCTGTGTGACTACATGTATATCCATTACATGGTAGTCAAGGGTCATTAAAGTACGGGAACTAGCTGACATATTACTCGTAAGAGTCGAACAGCTTATGGGTGTATATGATTGGGGAAAGGGGAGAAGAGGGAGGAAGATGGGGGGGGGGGGGGGGGGGGGGGATGAAAAGCCTTGCTCTACGTGCAAATTAGACGCCGAACCATACTGATATGGGAATATGCCTTGAATAAGATTTTAACGTTTCAAAAATTCGCGAATTGGTTCTAAAAAAACAAACAAACAAACAAACCTGTTAGGGGGGAGGGAGGCATCGAGGAGAGGGGGGCGGTGGAAGAATTAAAAATATCTTCCAAGTGGATGAGATGTAATAAGAGTAACAGCCAACATTGCCAGGCTCCAGCCGTTCTCATAACTGATATACCCAATGATAATAATTTGATATACCCAAGCAAACAAGTTAAGTTTCTCGGAGTAAATCTTCCACTATAAACTTTTTTGGAGTAAACATATAAATTTCCTTGTAGAAAAGGCTAGGAAAAAAAAATGGTTTATTACGTGTTCTTTCTGCCATACCTCTGATTAACTGGGGATCTAATCTCGTCTATGTCGCCTCAGGGTTAGTTCGTTCAATTCTGTCATATGGCCAAGAAGTTTTTTTTTTACAGCTGGAAAGACAGATTTACACAAGCTTACCAGTATTGACTCGTTAGCCTTTAAAATTGCATTAGGACTTCCCCGATGGGCTTCAATTGATTTGACGTACAAGGAGGCTGGTGTGTTACCCTTAAATGAACACAGGGCTAGTTGCGCCTGTAATTTTACAGTGAGGGCTAGAACCATCCCAAATTCAGTAATGACTGAACTGGATGGCAGCACGTATATTTCAAGAGAGATCCGTAACAAATCGGTATACATGTCCCTAGGTGATTATGTTTTTCCCCATTGTTTCAGAACTGCAACCTGTCTCTTGATGGTATTGCCCAGGTTCCATGTTGTTCATACCCTTCGTGGTTGTCAGAGCAGGCTGAAATAATCTACTCTTACGGAGATTTAAATAAAAAAGATAATCCTCTGTTACTATCATCCTATGCCAAAGACTTGATAGACAGGAAATACGATTCCCATCTACACATTTTCACGGATGGTTCTGTTTTAGATTCTTCCGATGTTGGGGCTTCCTTTGTAATACCAGCGCTTAGCATCAGAAAGAAATTCCATATTACGAAAGGATGTTCTATATTTACAGCAGAGTTATTTGCTATTTTGAAAGCACTAGATTTTATACTTGACATGCCGTTATACATAAACAAATACTTATACTATCAGACTCAAAATCAGCGCTTACGGCTTTACATTGTCAATCAAAATCTAGTCGTTCAGACTTGGTGTGTGAGATCTTATTTCTCATTCATCAGTTAATAACCCGGGGTATCGATGTAACTCTGTTATGGGTTCCAGGGCACTCTAGTTTACGTGGCAATGATTTAGCTGACTTTTATGCTAAGGAAGCTGCAAGAAATAAATCTGATGTTTTGAATTGTGATATCCTTCTTTCTTTCTTCATCTGAAGCTATCCACATTCTGACAAGTTCAATCTGGAACATAAGACAGATACAATATCTGGAAGCACAGATGGGATATGACGAAACCAACAAGCAAATGTTGTAATCCTCCAGGGCCAATCCCTAACACACACACACACACACACACACACACACACACACACACACACACACATCAATAGCCATCTTAAAAGCCAATTCATTCAAGATTCTGGAAGTTGTTGCGTATTTCGTAAGCTTTTTCCATGAACAGAGCAAGACGAACAATCAGTGATTTATATTCAGATGCAAACAGCATTGTCAGATTAAACTGACAGAGAGAGAGAGAGAGAGAGAGAGAGAGAGAGAGAGAGAGAGAGAGAGAGAGAGAGAGAGAGAGGATCGTCTTCTGAGAAATTTAATAAAATTTTACTAGTCACGTCGCTATATAGTAGGAAACATTTCAAAGTATCAAAATCAGCCTTTTCCATCAAAATACGCTGCGTCTCCAACTGTTGTGTCTAGGATGAAGGGAAAAAAAATTACAGAAGCAATCCACCGCAGTTTCTTTTCGTTTCAATACACACGTCAGAATTTGGTTTGTTTAACGCGAAAGAAGCCCTAACTATGATAGGAACGCACGCACGCACGCACGCACGCACGCACGCACGCATCCATGTAAACACAGCTATTCACACACAAACGATCTAAACTGTTTTTAAAGCAAAACAAATAATCAAACAAAAATCCTGAAATGGAGCCTTCGATTTTAGAATGCCGTTTGGAAATCGGTGTTGGAAGTTAACCATCAGACTCCTGGTAAATTGCCTTAAGGTTGACGGGCCAGTGAGGCAAAGCCATTCATCGTAATAAGTATTGATCAGAAGAACATTAAACAACACACGCACGCACGCACGCACGCAAGCACGCACACACACACACACACACGCACACACACACACACACGGATACGCACACATACACACTCACTACCAACACACAAACGACCAAAACTGGTTATGGAGCAAAACAAAAACAAATCAATACTGAAACAAAGACTTCCATTTTTAGCTTCCCGGTACGAAATCAATCCTTGAAGTTTATCATCAAGCTGCCAGTAAATTACCTCAAGACCGACAGACCAGTGACGAAAAGCCATTTTACACGGTAAGTATTGATTTGAAAAACATTAAGTGAAACACACACAAACACTGACACACGTGCGTCATGCGTAGTTGCCACCATTAATAACATCGCCAATTTGGAATACGCCTTGCATTTACACACACACACACACACACACACACACACACACACACACACACACACACACACGCACGCACGCACGCACGCAAACACGCGCGCGCAACACACACACACACACACACACGTACGCACACATACTCACACACACTTTCTCTCTGGTCATCAACGGGGTAAACCCAAAAAAAAAAAAAAAAAAAAAAAAAAAAAAAGTGAA
>JADBJO010000164.1:611200-613700 GCA_016801955.1 Conus betulinus
AGTTGTCAAGCTAATACCGCTGTCAATACCACTGTACGGAACTGTCAGACTAATACCACTGTCAATACCACTGTATGGAGTTGTCGAGCTAATACCGCTGTCCATACCACTGTATGGAGTTGTCAAGCTAATACCGCTGTCAACACCACTGTACGGGAACTGTCAAGCTAACACCACTGTCAATACCACTGTACGGAACTGTCAAGCTAATACCGCTGTCAATACCACTGTACGGAACTGTCAAGCTAATACCACTGTCAATATCACTGTACGGAACTGTCAAGCTAATACCGCTGTCAATACCACTGTATGGAGTTGTCAAGCTAATACCACTGTCAATATCACTGTATGGAATTGTCAAGCTAATACCACTGTCAATACCACTGTATGGAGTTGTCAAGCTAATACCGCTGTCACACCACTGTACGGAACTGTCAAGCTAACACCACTGTCAATACCACTGTACGGAACTGTCAAGCTAATACCGCTGTCAATACCACTGTACGGAATTGTCAAGCTAATACCACTGTCAATACCACTGTACGGAACTGTCAAGCTAATACCGCTGTCAATACCACTGTATGGAGTTGTCAAGCTATACCGCTGTCAATACCACTGTATGGAGTTGTCAAGCTAATACCACTGTCAATATCACTGTATGAATTGTCAAGCTCATACCACTGTCAATACCACTGTACGGAACTGTCAGACTAATACCACTGTCAATACCACTGTACGGAACTGTCAAGCTAATACCGCTGTCAATACCACTGTATGGAGTTGTCAAGCTAATACCACTGTCAATATCACTGTATGGAATGTCAAACTAATACCCACTGTCAATACCACTGTACGGAACTGTGAAGCTAATACCACTGTCAATACCACTGTATGGAGTTGTCAAGCTAATACCACTGTCAATATCACTGTATGGAATTGCCAAGCTAACACCACGATGGGAGGACATGTAGCCTATGTGTGTATTCCCTTCAATGGGAAAACTGAAGAAAATGTCGAGAGAGAGAGAGAGAGAGAGAGAGAGAGAGAGAGAGAGAGAGAGAGAGAGAGAGAGAGAGAGAGAGAGAGTCCACCCATTCATTCATTCTCCTCCTTATTGTCCCCAACCAATCCGAACCAAAAAACACGTCAGTTGACGAGACATTGAGATCTTCGCCATGGTCACCATGCAGCCCTTACCCTTTTCATCTCCACCCCCTTCTCCTCCCACCTTTCTTCCTGATGCACCCCCCCCCCCCCCACCACACACACACACTCTCTCTCTCTCTCTCTCTCTCCAGCCTCTCCTCTGCCTCCCCATCCAGCCCTGCCACCTCTGGAAGCACACTTCGACGATTCTGCAGAGCAGGGATCATCGGGCAAAGCCCGGCCTGGAACTTCACACCTCTCTTAGATGCGCCGTGTGTGTGTGTGTGTGTGCGTGTGTGTGTGTGTGTGTGTGTGTGGGGGGGGGGGGGGGTGTGTGTGTGTGTGTGTGTGTGTGTGTGTGTGTGTGTGTGTGTGTGTGTGTGTGTGTGTGTGTGTGTGTGCGTGGTGTAGTAGTAGTAGTTGTAGCAGTAGTAGCGCTTGCATTTGAGCCTTTCACAAAATTATGTAACATTAAACGAGTGTGTAGTAGTAGTAGTAGTAGTAGGACTACTACTACTACTACTACTACTACTACTACTACTACTACTTTCATTTTACGTCTTTTCACATATTGTGTTATATTAGACGAGTGTGTATATGTGCGCATGTGCATGCGCGCGCGCGCGCAAGTGTGTGAGCGTGCGCGCGCAAGTGTGTGTGCGTGCGTGCGCACGTGCGTGCGTGGGCACGTGCGTGCATGCGTGCGTGTGTTCGTGTCGTTCGTGTGTGTGTGTGTGTGTGTGTGTGTGTGTGTGTGTGTGTGTGTGTGAATGTGTGTGTGTGTGTGTATGAATGTGTGTGTGTGTGTGTGTGTGTGTGTGTGTGTGTGTGTGTGTGTGTGTGTGTGTGTGTGTGTGTGTGTGTGTGAGAGAGAGAGAGAGAGGGGGGGGGGGGAGAGAGAGAGAGAGAGAGAGAGAGAGAGAGAGAGAGAGAGAGAGAGAGAGAGAGAGAGAGAGAGAGAGAGAGAGAGAGTGAATGTACGCGTGTGCGTGCATGCAAGTGTGTGTGTGTCTGTGTGTGCGTGCGTTTGTGTATGCATGCGAGCGCGTGTGTGTGTGTGTGAGTGTGTGTGTGTGTGTGTGTGTGTGTGTGTGTGTGTGTGTGTGTGTGTGTGTGTGTGTGTGTGTGTGTGTGTGTGCGAGCGCGCACGCGTGTGTCTCTGTGTGTTTGTGTATTCGTGTTAAAACCTCTCCGAGCTGTTTCATGAAGACGTGAAGATGGCATAGACTAGCTTGTTACGACAATCCGGACGTTAAAAAACGCGCGCGCGTGCGCGCGCGTGTGTGTGTGTGTGTGTGTGTGTGTGTGTGTGTGTGTGTGTGTGTGTGTGTGTGTGTGTGTGTGTGTGTGTGTG
>JADBJO010000164.1:618700-636200 GCA_016801955.1 Conus betulinus
TGAGTCCAATCCAGCGGACAAAAGGCTTAGGTGCAGGCAATACATATATATCTGCCTTCAGAAGGGATTCCGATGGTTCACTCATAGAGCTAGTGAAGGGTTTTCATATTCATAACATATGTTTTCCCACTTTCTTCGTCTTCAACACACCCCTTATCATTATTAATTTTTTCTTTTAATTTCAAATCTTTGCCAAGTCATTACTAAAATGGTGGAAAAATGGTTAAACTGCACTTGTATTCCCGCACTGCTTAATTGTTCAGCACTATACAATGACAATTTAAAGAGATCTCAGATGGTGTGGCATCCAGCCTCGCGAGCTCGAAACCCTTGCTGCTGACAGATCATCTTGGAGGTCCCTCACCTTCAAAGCAACAGATGCCATTGAAGAGGACAGGAGACTGCGTCTCGCCGCTGCAAGGGACTGACAACACAGGGCATCGTCCCCCTCAGTCCCAAACTCAGACCATCGATGTGTCATCTGTGGGCGCCTGTGTGCTTCCAGCTTCGGGCTGTGGAGTCACATGCGCTGTCGTCGTCATCACGATCACGCAGACCATCGTCTTCGTTGGCTCCCTACGGTCTACTATTACTTCTGATATAACTATGTGTATGAATGTATGCATATGTGTATGAGATCGATAATGAAAACATTGACGAGATCTGAATACGTTTTGGGTCTTTAGAATTTTACTTCATTCCCTTTAAAGTACACCTCCTCTTTGATACAAAACACAAATAGGTGTTCACACACACACACACACACACACACACACACACACACACACACACACACACGCCCTTTTCCAATTAGGTTTTGCCAGAGCCCTTGCACCAAAAATAGTAATGTTCTCTAATTGGTAAGATGAACGGCCGGAATTGGTACACTCCTATTCCTCTTAGTTATGCCAATCAGATTAAAGAAATAAGTTTTAAAAAAAAACCTAAAACTATTCAGAAAACATAAACAGGCCACACTTCCCTAAAGCCATGCAAAACGAACAAAGAAGGCAGCTCACCTATTCTGGTGGATAACTTCTGACAATCTGGTCGCCAGATTACGACATAAAAACTAGCTTGTAATACATTGTAAGAAGAACGAGTCCACGTGTCAGGATTTAAAGACAATTTCAATTCGCCACAAAAGCAATGAGACAGAGGAGACAGAAAACAAAACAAAACAAAACCTGAAGGGAATACAATGCGATACAGAGGCTGACAGAAAACAAAACAAAACAAAACAACCTGAAGGGAATACAATGCGACACAGAGGCTGACAGAAAACAAAACAAAACAAAACAAAACAACCTGAAGGGAATACAATGCGATACAGAGGCTGACAGAAAACAAAACAAAACAAAAAACAACCTGAAGGGAATACAATGCGACACAGAGGCTGACAGAAAAAACAAAACAAAACACAAAACAAAACAACCTGAAGGGAATACAATGCGACACAGAGGCTGACAGAAAACAAAACGAAACAAACAACCTGAAGGGAATAAAATGCGACACAGAGGCTGACAGAAAAACAAAAAAAAAAAACCCCAAAACAACCTGAAGGGAACACAATGCGACACAGCAACACAGAACTTCCGGAAGGCGGGTACACACATTTCATTCTGAAAGAAAATCCCCACCCCATCGGGATCCTCAAGATATGTGGAAGGTGGGTGGGATTTCATACCCGGAGGTTCACAAAGTCATCCACTTGCAGATTCTGATCGAACACACCACCCTGTAATATAGTTGCACGGGCATTAATCTGTTTCCACTTTTATTGTTGACAGACAAGCAGACAGACAGAAGGACCGGCGGACAAACAACCTGCGAACCACAATACCCTGTTCTAAGGTGCGTCGTCAGCGCGCAGGTAGCAGACTGATTGGATCGAACACGTCTGTCTGAGTCTGTGAAACTTAGCTGATGCCCCGAGTCCTTCTGTCTCTGCCTGTCTGTCTGTCTTCTCCTGCGCTCTCTGCTCCATCCCATTCTCTGTTGTCACAAAACTTCTCCCTTTGTGTGTGTGTGTGTGTGTGTGTGTGTGTGTGTGTGTGTGGTGTGGTGTGGTGTGGTGTGGTGTGTGTGTGTGTGTGTGGTGTGTGGTGTGGTGGTGGTGGTGGTGGTGGGTGGTGGTGTGTGTGTGTGTGTGTGTGTGTGTGTGTGTGTGTGTGTGTGTGTGTGTGTGTTATTTTTTATTCTTCGTTCAATGATTATACGCAAATGGTAATTCTATTTTTTTCAAAGTCTACCGCCTCCTACCCGGACGGGACATGATTCTGCACTCCAACCAAAACGCATTCCCGATTCATGCATTGGTAATTTGAAGAAACGGCGGAGAGGGCTGGCGCTGACGCTCAACAGTTCATCCGTATGTATGCAAATCCTGCTTTCATGCTTTGATCCTGCGCTGTATATGCACGCCGTGCACTTGCCCCAACCCAACGCCTGTTTCTTGTCGGAGCGGGCGCCGAGAGCAAAAAGGCCGACGTCTCCCTCTACCAATCAGAGGGACGTTTTACTTTTCTTGCTGCGTGGAGGAACGTAGCACAGATTTCCGTTTTGACTTTCTGCCCTTTAAAGAAAACATTTTCCTTGTCTGTATTGAAGCCAAAGTGGGTTATTAACGAAAGAAGATTTGTTAGGAAAAAGAAAGTGTAAAATTCGTCTTTATTTGCAATCTCTGTCACTATTGTGCCTGAATATCATCATCATATACGCCAGGCCACGTGCCTCGCCGATTCCTGTCAGCTTCTCACCATTGGCAGGGATTGCCGCGTTGGTCCTGCCAACCGAGGTGTGTGAAGTGTTCTGTCTGTGTCTGTTTTACGGAAAACGACAACTTAGAAATAATTCAGGAATTCTCTGCCTCTCCTTCTGTCTGTCTGTCACATTCTGTCAGTACGTTATTTGGCTAGCGGCCTATGTAACTATGTACCTACCTGTCTGTCTGCCTGTTTGCCTCTGTCTCTGTGTGTGCTGTGTGTGCTGTGTGTGTGTGTGTGTGTAGTTTGTGTTTGTGTTTGTGTATGTTTGAGCGCGCGCGCGCGCGCGCGCGCGCGCGCGAGAGCGAGAGCGAGAGAGAGAGAGAGAGAGAGAGAGAGAGAGAGAGAGAGAGAGAGAGAGAGAGAGAGAGAGAGAGAGAGAGAGAGCGAGCAAACGATCCGTTATTTAATAATGGTAAAAGTGTTAGCTGAAGTTAATCACTTTTCATGTTTACCGCAACTGCTCTACAAAACTAGCATTAAACAGTACTACACATTCATCAAAAATAAAAGTACATAATTTTTGTATCCCCTTACTGAAGGGGGATGTTCACACAACTAAGCGAAAGAAAAGCCAGTGACATATGCCAAATCAACGATTAATAGACAAAATAAGATTCTTCATTGTATACACTGAAAACTAACATTCTAAGAAGTAACGATTTTCAGCCTATTTTGCGCCAGATAAATATACATTGCTAAATTTTTCATTGTGGTCTCATGGTGTGACGACATAAGTAAAGTTAACCTGAAATTGCATGGAGCCTTATAGTATTTCGTTGTATAAATTTTTCTCTAAGATCATTCAGGGCAGGGCAGCAAAATAAAAAGTGCAATTCATCTTCTTTTCCAATGTTGCATAAACGGCATGTAAGCATATTTTCATTCCTGACGCTGTATCTTAAGCAATGGCATGCAATACGAGACACACCAAATCGAAACTTGGTCAATTCACTTTTCATACATCTATTCATTTTTAGATCAATATACAGTTCTCTCAAATGAGTAGTTTTAAAACAACCTGTACTGTGCAAATCTGTCACTAGTATATATGTGATCATGCCAGTCCTGCCATCTACAATCAATGATTCTTTGCCTAAAAGATGTTAAAAAAAACTGATATATTTTGGGCACCCTGGTTGTCCCAGACATAGGAAAATCCATAAGAATTTAAACAATGACGAACATTTGTAACCCAAGTCCTCTTCCCATGAGAATCTAAATTCAATAACATTTTATATGCCTTAAACGGCAGCCTATCTTCATTCATTCTGGTCAGTGTCAGCCAATACTTAATACATTTCATGTATGAATTGAGGTAAATTGGATATCTGCCTAGTTCACCGTAAACAAGATCATTTGGCGTTCGACTATCGACATTAAGAAAGCGTTTCAATGCAAACAAATGTACTTTTTCTATTTCTGTCGTTTTTTCAAAAGCCCATATTTCCGCACCATACTGTAGCATTGGCTGAATCTGAGAGTCAAATAGTTTACTAAAGACACTGTAAGCATTGCAATCTAATTTATATAAAGACATGTAGCAAGAAAATAACCGCTTTCTTCCCTTTATTAGCTATACTTTGGCACGCAAAACGAAAACTGAGTCTTGTTGAGAAATAGATTCCAAGATACTTATACGCATTTACTACTTGTACTCTCTCATTTCCATACGTCCATTTCTCATTTGCCGACAAATACCCTCCCTTACGAAATATAATAATATTAGTTTTCTTCATATTTACTTTCAGTTCTAATTTACTTGCAGCATTATAGAGATTATTTAATTGTCTCTGTAAACCCACTACTGTTATAGACAATAGAATAATGTCATCAGCGAAAAGTAGGATAAATAATTCTATAAGATCAAACGTAACTCCATGAAGACCATTCTCAATTATTTCCAAGGCCAGTTCATTTATAAAAAGTGAAAACAAAACAGGACTACAAACATCACCCTGCTTGACCCCTCGTGTACAGTTCAACGCATCAGACAGTGTTGCCCCAGACCTTACTCTTGCCTTTACTTCGTTATACATGCTTTTAACACAACGATACAACTTACCCTTAATTCCGTTTTTGATCAGAACTGGCCACAGTAACCTTCTAGATATAGAATCGAATGCCTTCTCGAAATCCACAAAAGCAACATATAACTTTCTATTATAGGCGAATTGTTTTTGGATAGCAGCAAACAAAGTAAAAATATGATCGATTGTCGAATATCCCTTTTTAAATCCGGCTTGGTACTCACCTGTAATATCTTTCTGGGTAATCCATTCTTGTAATCTACTATTAACAATTGAACTGTATAGTTTGCTACTAATGTCACATAAGGAAATACCACGATAATTGTTAACGTCATTGACTTGACCTTTCTTATATAAAGGAATGATTACAGATTCTGTCCAATTATTCGGAAAAATTCCTTTCTCAAATAAATAGTTAAATAGTGAGACAAGGAAATTAACAACTGATTCACCAGAATGTTTAAAGAACTCACTTATAAGTCCATCTGGACCAGCTGACTTACCATTCTTTAGCTTTCTAATGGCAAGTAAAACTTCTGCTCTCGAAATTGGCCTGTCCAGCACAATGTCTTCATTGTCTTCAACGTAGTTGATATCAATTATCTCTTCTTCGTCTTTTTCCAAAACACTTTTGAAATGATCAAACCATTCATTCATACATATATCATTTAAAGGCTGGGGTTTTCTTTTCGAGATCTTGTGCATTTGTGTCCCAGAAGTTCTTTTGACTTTTTACAGAGTTTGCCAATTCATTTACTAACGATTCGTTATGATCTTTCTGCTTTCTTATATTCAGGTTCTTATACTCACGTCTTGCAATGCAAAACTGGCTTCTAATATTAATATCCAATGTTGTTCTAAACCATCTCAGCAGTCTTCGTACTCCACGTCTCGTCCGTCTACATTCTTGGTCGAACCATTCCTTCTCTTTGACTTTTTTACCTACCAAGATTTTCTCTTCATATATGAACAGCTTGTTCTTTAATAATCTGATTGAACATGTCAAGGGATTTATTCACATCTCTAAATATAAAAGCTTCTGCCATATCTAATTTCTGCTGTACACGATATGAGCTCATAGACATAGTAAATCGTTCCGCATACATTTCTTTCCAACAATATTTTGTCACAAATTGAGCTCTTTCTACATTTGGTTTTCTGTAAATACATTCTTTTTCTGTTTGCCTTTGAATGATAAACAAAGGGGTAAGTGATCAGATTCGATTCTTTCAAGAACTCTTAATGTTAAACGGTCATTCAAGAAATTAAACAAGTTCCCAGAGATGATAGAAAGTAGTCATTGACACTACTTCCCGAGTCCGAAATAAACGTGTAACGACCTCAAGGTCACCAGTACATACACCATTGCAAATATATAAACCAAATACAGTACACATGTTAAGTAGTTTTTTCCCATATGAATTCAATACAGTATCCTCAGAGCACCTCTGTATTTTGTTGTCCACATCCTTTACATGGTTAATGTGGAGTTCACAATCATGTAGAATATCAGGGAAAATATCCGATGTCCTTGCATTCAGATCACCACATAATAATAAATCAAAATCATCGACACACATTAATTTCTCCACGACACATTCCTCCAACATATCTATTCCATTGTTGTAACCGTATAATGAGTAATATGGGGAATTTTCTGGGGGAACATATACGCACATATAAGCAGAACATTCTTACTCAGTCCAAAAGAATCTTTTTCCAGCATAAATGATAAACAATACTTATAATCACAGTCAAGCGGATGGACACAAGAAAGAGAGATTTACGAACTAAGACTATTTATACCCCCGGAAGATCTCCCTTGCGTTGCCAGTTTTACCGCAGGTTTGAGGAACAATTTATGATCTTTGAATATGCCAGCATCAAAATTTTCTACAAAAGTTTCCACTAAACACACAAAATCAAAGGATGTAACAAAAGTTAACAAAATCTGCATCATTCATTTTCGACAAAAGACCACATACATTCCAATGTAAAAAGGATACAGTGTTCACAAGATTTTCTAGATTTCCAGAGTTCTCACTCAAAAAACTATCTCCATCCTTGTCACTCACATAACTTGATCATCTATTCGCACATAATCATAGTGACTGTCATCAATTTCATTTGATTTCTCACTATTGTTTACACAAAAACCATCGCGTTTACGTTTGTTTTTAAACTTATTTACATTCCCCACAATCACAGACTTACCACTTTCACCATCCTCGCCAAAATATCTTTCTTCATCACGTGCTTGTGATCCACTATGTTCATTTTCATAGGCACAATTATCAACCACACAGTCAGCTTTTATTTCCGTTTGTTCCCCATTTTTGCAGTCATCCTTACATATCGTTTCATTCCATCAATGTAATCACCGATCTCATCATCACATTCGTCAGTTACATTTAGACAGCCCCCATTGTCATTCACACACTTATCATCCTTGACATTTTCATTTACTGACGTACTATCGTAATCACTTGCAATACAGTTTTTAACCACACTGTCATTATAACTGGCAACCCTCAACGTGTTGCAAACGTGAGCAATATTACAAGGAGCAGTGTATTTGGGGACATCACATAAAATAGAACAGTTATTTACAGTATCATCATATGAAGTGGTCTTTCTTCTAGTATTCTCATCATTTTTTTATCATCATCATTTACAACACAAGAAACACAATCATTTGACACATTACACATGACATGTTCATTTGACACACTGACATATATATGACAGCATCCAAGTGCGCAGGCTGTCCAACATTCGAGCCATGCCTGTTCTGCACGAGCGTGTCGCACGCCGGTTTCAACTCACCACGGTTCGCTGACCCACTAAATCTTTGCGCTCGTATGTTTTTTTCTGCCCTGACAGCGTGCGGTGTCCTTTCACTTTTGTTACCACTTAAACGTTCGGAATAAGATAGACTTAAACCACAGGGCCGGCCGGACCGTTATTGAAGTGGGACCAGATTTTCGCTGCCATCTAGACCATATATTCATTCCCTCAATGACAAGGTGGTCGTATACCATTGAAACCTTGTTTTGGTTTCGGGCTGACTTTAAGTGAGGCGATAATTTTCTCCTTATTTCTCTCACTTTGAAGGAAAAGTCTTCTCCAATGAAAAGCTGGGTACCTTTTAACTTCTGTTTTGCACGCAGGATCCTCACTTTGTCTTTATAAAAGGTACAGCATGCAATAATGGGAGAGTCGGCCCTGGAATTCAAACGGTGTACCCGATCAAATTCTACATCCCTAGAGAGTTCCAATTTATCTGTCAACATTTCCTTCACAGCATCCTCACTGTCCTGCCAGGTCTCTCGTTCCCTACGTGGAATACCATGGATAATCAAGTTGTTCCGTTTGGAACGGCCCTCGAGATCGTCCACCTTCCTGTCTAAAGTTTCAATTTTCTCATTAAGTCTCTTATTCTCACATTTCAAATTTTCATTTTCCTGTTTCAAGCCAGAGATTTCATTTTTGAGTGACATAATTTCTCCTTTAATACTATCACACACTCCTTTCACCTCTTTCATATCTCCACTCATCTGCTCACACTTACATTTCACGTCACTCATCATCGTCATTAAGTCCTTCAGAGTGGGCTCCATGGGGTGCGTAGATGGCGTATCATGCGTAAATCCTGTCCTGTCCACACTTTCCCTGCGCGTACCAGCCCCAGCGCTGTCCAGGCGAGTCTGTCGCTTGCTGTCAGTGGTCTTGCTGCCAGGTCCTGGGTTGAGCTCCACGTCCCCACACTGATGGATTAAATTCCCGTAGAAGAGTAGGACGAGGAGCATCCCTACCATGACACCGTCAGCACGAGTTCTGAGCTTCAAAATGGATATCCGCGCTGAGACAAGAAATCTAGCCCGTTTCAACATAAACGCTGAAAAGACCAGCGCGAACTGACCACAAACGGGTCTGAAAGTCAGCGGGCCGGATGGCATAGTCGTTTACAAAGTCACTGGTCAACTACCAACACTGTGCACTACGCACCAACAGAAAAAAAAAAACAGTGGAACTGTACAGAGCTCGCAACGTGTGACTTGCCAAGCTTGTCTTCATACACATGCCCCGAGAGAGAGAGAGAGAGAGAGAGAGAGAGAGAGATATTTTTTGTCATACCGCTTGACTGAAATGAGACATCATCAACCCGTCAACCAGCCGCCATGGAGAAGTGGCTAGCGTCCCGGGTTCCTGGCTGGGAGGTAGTGGGTTCGATTCCCATCAGAGCCATTTACTTTCGGGATTTTCTGCCCCGACCAGCTCCTACCCAGAGCTGAGTTTGCTACGTGCTTAAGAGTGGGACCACACAGTCGAGTTTCATCCACTTACTGGATGCGTCTCCGATAATTTTGCTCCAATTTCCTGACTAACACAATGAAGGTGTCTGTATCTCCTAGACCTTGCTGAAGCCGGGATGAAAGTAAATGTAAAAAACAGCCTATCATGCAGCCACATCATCCTCACCCTCACAGATCAGTATTAACAATGTCTCATTCTCTGGCCCTTCCTGCCTGCTCTCGCGGTGACCTCAGTCTCCATGTCCTCTCTACGACTATGGCCTTGCTTTGATTCTGTCGGGGTCACCAGTATCGTCAAACTCATGGGGGGGGGGGGGGGGGGGGGGGGGGGGGGGGGGGGGGGGGGGGGGGAGGGGGGGGGGGGATCTGTCCTTGGACAGACGCGGTGGCGCCGTGTGGAGGGAGACGTCATACACGGCCGCTCCGCAAATAAGAAATTGTTGTCGTCAATAGGGGGGCTTAGACGGTGATGTCCTGCATATGCTGGATCAGAACAGGCGCCACTGAACACCGCCGAAGAGATTCAGCAGCAGTGCAGTGTCTCCTCAGGTCGGTTGCCTTTTGACGACTTAATATTGACTACTCCCTATGGAATGCCGGTGCCGGGCTGTGGCTGTGGATGGAAGGGCAGATTGAGCTGCATGAGTGCAGCACCACTCAGGTGGCACAGAAGATGGGAAAGAAGGGGGAAAAAAAAAAAAAGAAAAGAAAAAAAAAAAAAAAAAAAATCATCAAACCTCAATTGTGACATGTTCCTGTGATTTTCATCCGGATCCTTAGATGGAAAAGGCCACTGTTTTTTATTTTCTTCTTAATTTTCTTTCTTTCTTTCTTTTATTACATTAGCTGACAAACAATGTTGTCTGTCTTACGCGCGATCTTCCTTCTGTTTACGTTTTTCGAAATTTAAATCCATGGCCCATTTGCTCCTTTTCTCCCTTTGCCCTATTCACCGCTGCTTTCGTTTGTTTGCAAGCACTTTTCTTTGTTATTGATGTTCATTTTACATCGTTGTTGTCCTGATTGGTAACATGACAGTGCTACCCCTGCTGGACAGACAACACTTTCAATGATATTTTGTCACCTTCAACTCTCTCTCCCTTGCTGAACATCCCTCTCGCCTTTCAGGACAGAATGAGCTAATTTGTCAGTGACAGATTTCTGCTTCAACAAGCAAAGAAAGGCATTGGTAGACAAAAGACTGCACTTTTTTTTTTTCTCTTTAGCAGGAGGAACAGGACCAGAACTGGGAGATGCAACAATAGCAGCAGCAACAGCAGCAGCAATAGAAAGCAAGAAAAAAAAATAAAAAGAAAGGAATGAGTGTCAATTTTTGTGGCGTGGCGTCTGTATTAAAAAGAGGGACCTCACTACATCAAGACTCACCTGGCCCTATGTTCCCTTCTTTACATTCTTTGAGCTATGACAGCCTTTTGTGAATTGGAAACCCCACAAGTATGATAAAGACATGCATAACACATGAGGTCATTGAAAAGATTTCCCATGTGAGAGACACCCCTGCCTCTCCCTAAAACACACACACACACCACACACACACACACACACACACACACACACACACACACACACTCACACACAACAACACACAACAACAACAACAACAAAAACAACACCTGTGGCTGATTTTCAAAGAATTCAGAGGTAAGAAGACAATTTTCTTCTCATTTTATTCTAGTTAAAGTACAGAGAAAAAGCGTTAGAGATTAATGTTCTGTTCAGACAAGAATTCGGTGGGAGTGAGCAGCATAATTGGCAGAAACAAGTTACTTGTGTTCCTGAAGCGACTGATTTGGCGAAAGTGTTTGGCGGTTTAAACGGCTACAAGATGCCCAAACAGTCCACAAAGGAAGGATTAAAGGGTTAATGAGTCAGATGTAGTCCTTCCCAAACAGAAAAAGAATCAGGAGAGTCATTTAGGATCGTTTTAAGAACGCTTATATTCCTTTTTTTTTTTTTTTTTTTTTTTTTAGAAGAACAGGGAAGAAGTGGTGGTGGTGGTGGGAGAGGAAGAGTAGGAGCGGGGGTGGGGATGGGGGGTGGTTGGAGGAGGCGGGGAGAACTAGAAACCTGAATAAGAAGAAATGAAAAATAACATGAAGAGGACAATAGGGATGCTTAAAAAGGGATTTGGAAAAGGAAACTACGATGACGGGAAGAGGCGAACAACAGTGAGAAAAAAAAAAGAAAGAGAAAGAGAAAAGGTGAACAAGAACTAGAACAAGATGAAGAACAAGAGCAAGAAGAAGAAAAAAAGAAGAAGAAGAAGAAGAAGAAGAAGACGAAGAAGGAGAAGAAGAAGAAGAAGAAGAAGCAGAAGAAGAAGAAGAAGAAGAAGAAGAAGAGAAGCAGAAAAAGAAGAAGAAGAAAGAAGAAGAAGAAGAAGAAGAAGAAGAAGAAGAAGAAGAAGCAGCAGCAGAAGAAAGAAGAAGAAAGAAGAAGCAAAGAGAAGCAGAAGCAGAAGAAGAAGAAGAAGAAGAGAAGAAAACGTTTCTTCCTCACAGCCACACCAGCACTTACTTGACTCGTAGAAAAAAAAAAAAGACTCGGCTGGATTATTTCTTTTACCTCTGTAATTATTTGATTTAAAAATAATCTTTTCCCTTTCTGTTGATTTTTTTTTGTACACGCTACTTTAAATTCATGACATGCAATATATTTTCATTTTTTTTTTTTTTTTAGCTTTTTTTTCTGCTGCTAATCCCAAAAGCCTTCCCTTCCCCCGAGAGTGTTTTGATGCCACTTTTGAACTCAAACGGGCCGACCAATTCTGCATTCATGACGAACAGACGACACTTTCAGTTAACAATTTTCGGCAGTCATCCGCTTCTTTCTTCTGTTTTAAACTAACGAGCCCTTCTCGTAACTGAAATTATGGTCAGCAAGCAACGATCAACCGCACAGCAGTCAGCGAAGATAACAAGCGCAAACCTAACATAAACACTTAGATACGATGAGGTTACCAAGAATGAAATGTTTAAAAGTTAAAAGAAAATGTGAATGGGGAAAAGGGAAAAACGAGAGGTATGAAATACGTGTGAGGGTACCACAGCACAGCCAACACGTCATCATTGTTCTGTCGTACTGACTTGGAAATCCAGAGGAACGAGAGTCCAAGGGCAGGATAATGATCTCTGTGTGATTTCCTAGAAGCAAGAATTAGCGAGCGGCTTTCGCATGATTGCAAGAGCAAAGCGACAGACGTGATACGTAAAGAAATGGGCGCTGGACAAATTACTTTGAACATTGACGGCTGCTTCTTCAAGCTTTTCTGGCTGTTTAAAGAGTTAGCAGTCTTACCGTTCCAAGCACCAGTTACACGCACCAACCAGAGGACTTTCGTACTATCGGCTATTTTCTCTCGCATGTGAGAGAGCTCCAAGTTTCTCTAGCAATCGCTCGCTAATGTCGTGTCCCCCGCTCGCCACAACAGTACTGTGAAAGGTCACCACTTGCCTACCTCGCAAAAAATTTCTGGCCTCTGACCTCTATGAACTGCATCGCTGAACTGCAAACCTGATCAGTTATCATAGTATAACCACGATTGCAAACTATATCAATGATGGGATATCACGTGGATTTGAAACTGGATCAATTACCACATTTTGACCAGAATTTCAGACCAGATTAATTTTGCAAATGTAACTAGAATCAACTAGATAAATTATCAGAATATGTAAAGAATTCGAATACACATCAAATATCAGAATGAGACCAAAACAACAAATTAGATCAATTATTAAAGTAAGACCGGAATTTTAAACTAGATTGATTATTTGAACAGGACCAGAATTTCAGACTAGATCAGTTATCAGAATACAACCAGAAATTCAAGCTGTATGAGTTACCAGAATATAACTAGAACTTTAAACTACAAGAACTGTCAGAATACAACCAAAATTTCAAATCACATCAATTATAAGAATGTGACTTGATCTCTTATAAGAAAGACCAGAATTGGAAATCACATTAATGAATAGAATATAACCAGGGTTTTAAACAAGATCGATTATCAAACATCACCGAAACTTCAAACAAAATCAATTATCAGAGCATAATCAAAAACGTCAAATCAAGCCAATGACGAGAATATGATCAGAATTTCAAATTTAATCAACGATCATAATATCACGAGTATTTCAAAAGTAGTCAGAATATGACCAGAATAAAAAAGAAATAGTAGAAGAATAAACGAGGACAAAGAAGCAGAAGATGAAGAAGCAGAAAAAGAAATCGAAAACGACAACGACGACGTCTACCACGATGAAAAAACAAAACAAGACACAAAAGAAAAAAAACAGAAGAATGCAAAAAAACGAAATCAGAGAAAAATGCAGGAAAGGAGGAGAAGGACTTGAAGGAGACGGAGAAAAAATGATGGACAAAAAGTATCAAGGACATGGAAGAAGAAGAAGAAGAAGAAGAAGAAGAAGAAGAAGAAGGGAAGAAGAAGAAGAGGAGGAGGAGGGAGGAGGAGGAGGAGGAGGGAGGAGCCAAAAAAAAAAAAAAAAAAAAAAAAAGAAAATTTAAAAAAAACGAAGAAGAAGAGAAGGAGGGGAAAAGGAAGTGGATGAAGAAGAAGATGAACAAGAGGATACGGAGGAAGAAGAGGAGGACCAGTAGGAGAAACAGAAGAAGGAGAAAGAGAGGAAGAAAAGGAGGAGGAAGAGGGGAGAAGAAGGAAGAAGAAGAAGAAGAGAGAGATACTACTCAGAAAAACAGACATACAGAAAGGAAGACAGAAAAAGAGAAAGAAAAATGAGAAGAAGAAGAAGAAGAAGAACAAGAAGAACAAGAACAAGAAAAAAGAAGAAAAGAAAGAAGAAAAAAAAGAAGAAGAAGATGATGAGGATGAGGATGATAAAAAGAAAGAAATGAAAGAAAGGAAGAGAAAAAGGAAAGAAAAAGAAAGAAAGAAGGGAGGAAAGAAAGACAGAAAGAAAAAGGGAAAGAAAAGAAAGAAAGAAAGAAAGAAAAAGACAGAAGTAGAAGAGGCTGAGGAGAATATTCTTCGACCCAAACATGTGCTATAGTTTCATACATGGATTTGAACAAATCAGACGGTATTTTTTCCTGTTACTCTTCTTTCTTATCAATTTTCCAAATTTCCGTCGATCCAGTAGTTCAGTTTCATCGGACCTTTCTCCGTTCCTCTGAATGCCCCACCAAAGGTTAGCTTTATTAGTGGCATGGGATGGTGGATGCATATCAGGTAGAATGACCCACAGCAGACCGGGACAAAGGGTGAGTTGGAAGGAAACAGAGGAAGAGGGATGGGGGAGGGTTAGATAGTGGTGACCGATCGCTGGGAGGGGGTAGCAGGGTGAAAAGGGTAGGGAGGGGGTACAGTCGTTTATTTCAGAATCTCTGTAGACATCTTTGTATAGCCTGGAAAGTTTCGGCAGAGTTCGGATTGAAAGTCTCACGGTCGTAGTACTTCGCATAATGACAGGATTACAAGACTTTTGCGTGCGAAGGGCAGGTGAGGCAATGAGGGAAGGATGCTAAAGGGGAGGGGAGGGGAGGGGAGGGGAGGGGAGTGCAGGTGCTCTCGGTGAACTCTGACAATGAAAATCAGAAACTACTTTCTACTCCGGTGTTGATACTTAGTCTCCCTGCGCACAGAGGGGAGAGCTTGAAATTCGTTAACAGGGGGGTCGGGGTGGGGGATGGGATGGGATGGGCTCTGTGATTCTTAAACTCAGTTCAAACTTGGTACCCCCCCCCCCCCCCCCCCCCCCCCCCCCCCCCCCCCCCCCCCCCCCCCTCTGCCCCGCCATCCAACCCGTTCCCTCTTGGTAACATGAAAACCAACTAGTAGAAACCAAAACTAGTAGAATCAACTAGATAAATTATCAGAATATGTAAAGAATTTGAATACACATCAAATATCAGAATGAGACCAAAACAACAAATTAGATCACTTATTAAAGTAAGACCGGAATTTTAAACTAGATTGATAATTTGAACAGGACCAATTTCAGACTAGATCAGTTATCAGAATAAAACCAGTAATTCAAGCTGTATGAGTTACCAGAATATGACTAGAACTTTAGACTACAAGAACTGTCAGAATACAACCAAAATTTCAAATCACATCAATTATAAGAATGTGACTTGATCTCTTATAAGAAAGACCAGAATTGGAAATCACATTAATGAATAGAATATAACCAGGGTTTAAACAAGATCGATTATCAAACATCACCGAAACTTCAAACAAAATCAATTATCAGAGCATAATCAAGACGTCAAATCAAGCCAATGACGAGAATATGATCAGAATTTCAAATTTAATCAACGATCGTAATATCACGAGTATTTCAAAAGTAGTCAGAATATGACCAGAATAAAAAGAAATAGTAGAAGAATAAACGAGGACAAAGAAGCAGAAGATGAAGAAGCAGAAAAAGAAATCGAAAACAACAACGACGATGTCTACCACGATGAAACAAACAAACAAGACAAAAGAAGAAAAAAAATACAGAAGAATGCAAAAACGAAATCAGAGAAAAATGCAGGAAAAGAAGGAGAAAGGACTTGAAGGAGACGGAGAAAAAATGATGGACAAAAAGTATCAACGACATGGAAGAAGAAGAAGAAGAAGAAGAAGAAGAAGAAGAAGAAGGAGGAGGAGGAGGAGGAGGAGGAGGAGAGGAGGAGGAGGAGGAGGAGGAGGAGGAGGAGGGAGGAGGAGCCAAAAAGTAAATAAATAAAAAAAAAAACGAAGAAGAGAAGAGAAGGAGGAGGAAAAGGAAGTGGAGGAAGAATATGAACAAGAGGATACGGAGGAAGAAGAGGAGGACCAGTAGGAGAAACAGAAGAAGGAGAAAGAGGAGGAAGAAAAGGAGGAGGAGGAGAGGGGATTAGAAAGGAAGAAGAAGAAGAAGAGAGATACATACTCAGAAAAAACAGACATACAGAAAAGAAGACAGAAAAAGAGAAAGAAAAATGAGAAGAAGAAGAAGAAGAAGAAGACGAAGAAGAAGAAGAAGAAGAAGAAGAAGAAAAAGAAGAAGACGAAAAAGAAGAAGAAGATGATGAGGATGATGATGATAAAAAGAAAGAAATGGAAGAAAGAAAGGAAAAAAAGGAATGAAATGAAAAGAAAGAAAGAACGGAGGAAAAAAAAAGAAAGAAAAATGGAAGAAAAGAAAAGAAAGAAAAGAGAGAAGAAGAAATAGAAGAGGCTGAGGAGAATATTCTTCGACCCAAACATGTGCTATAGTTTCTTACATGGATTTGAACAAGTCAGACCGTATTTTTTCTGTTACTCTTCTTTCTTATCAATTTTCCAAATTTCTGTCGATCCAGTAGTTCAGTTTCATCGGACCTTTCTCCGTTCCTCTGAATGCCCCACCAAAGGTTAGCTTTATTAGTGGCATGGGATGGTGGATGCATATCAGGTAGAATGACCCACAGCAGACCGGGACAAAGGGTGAGTTGGAAGGAAACAGAGGAAGAGGGATGGGGGAGGGTTAGATAGTGGTGACCGATCGCTGGGAGGGGGTAGCAGGGTGAAAAGGGTAGGGAGGGGGTACAGGGAGGGGGTACAGTCGTTTTATTTCAGAATCTCTGTAGACATCTTTGTATAGCCTGGAAAGTTTTGGCAGAGTTCGGATTGAAAGTCTCACGGTGGTAGTACTTCGCATAATGACAGGATTACAAGACTTTGGCGTGCGAAGGGCAGGTGAGGCAATGAGGGAAGGATGCTAAGGGGAGGGAGGGGAGGGGAGGGGAGGGGAGTGCAGGTGCTCTCGGTGAACTCTGACAATGAAAATCAGAAACTACTTTCTACTCCGGTGTTGATACTTAGTCTCCCTGTGCACAGAGGGGAGAGCTTGAAATTCGTTAACAGGGGGGTCGGGGTGGAGGATGGGATGGGGTGGGATGGGATGGGCTCTGTGATTCTTTAAACTCAGTTCAAACTTGGTAAGCCCCCCCCCCCCCCCCCCCTCCCCCCCTGCCCCGCCATCCAACCCGTTCCCTCTTGGTAACATGAAAACCCACAGTCGCCGACGTGTTTTCAAGTTCTGATGGCAAGGATCGAAGCCGACATTTGAAAGGACTATCTGTGAATGTGTGATTGTAAACAAATATTTCAATGAATTACTTGCGGAAATACAGCTCTACAGTGTTAATGAATTGGTATGCACCTACATAATGATTACAACATCCACATTCATAATTAGCCGCAGTAACATTATGGCTCTAAAACTCATTGTACAAGAACACAACAAACCGTTCTTCTATACTATTAAACACACACAGACACAGACACACGGACAGACTGACCGACACACACACACACACACACACACACACACACACACACACACACACACACTCACACACACACACACACACACAC
>JADBJO010000164.1:643700-646200 GCA_016801955.1 Conus betulinus
AGTCACAAGACAAAACACTATGCGTTTCGACCTCTTAGGTCTTCTTCAGGCAAGATACAAACAAATAGGACAACGAAAATTCACTTAGCTTTGATCGCTTCAGAGTTCAGCTCTGGGAAGGCGTTGAATGAGAACAAGGCTGCCTGGTTACTGCCTGATTACCAAAAAATATGAAAGAAAACTATAAGAGTGATTCCAAGTAACAGGACTTTAGAAAAGAGACAATGTAAATGCGCCACAAAACCGTTAGGACAGTCGACACGGTCAAGATATAATTTATGGAATAATATGCAACAGGCACAGAGATTGAAAAAACAAACAAACAAAAACAAAAACAAACAAACAAACAAAAACAACCAAAGAAGAAAACACCCAGTACAGACTTTCTGAAAGGCGGGGATATATTTTATTCTGGAAAAGAACCCTACCCCCTCTGGATCTCGACGGTGGGTGGGAGGGGTGGGTGGGTGCACTTTACATCTGGAGTCTTCACAAAGTCGTCACCCACTTGTACACTCTGATTAAACACACCACTCTGTGACATTGTATGAAGGGGCATTGATCTGTTCCCACTTTTATTGTTGACAAACAGATTGACAAACAGGCAGGCAGACACACACACTGACAGACAGACAGACAGACCAACTAACAAACCATTTGCGAACCGCAATACCCTGAGCTGCTCTATATTGCGTCATCAGCGCGCAGGTAGCAGATTGATTGGATCGAACACGTCTGTCCGAGTCTGTGAGACTTGGCTGAAGCCCCCGAGTCCTTCTGTCTGTCTGTCTTCTCCTGCACTCCCTGCTCCACCCCACTCTCTCTTTGTTGTCACAAAACCCTCGTTGTGTGTGTGTGTGTGTGTGTGTGTGTGTGTGTGTGTGTGTGTGTGTGTGTGTGTGTGCGTGTGTGTGTGGTGTTTTCGGTCAATGATTATAACAAATGGTAATTTTATTTTTTTTCAAAGTCTACCGCCCGCTACCGATGACGGGACATGATTCTGCACTCCAACCAAAACGCATTCCCGATTCATGCATTGGTAATTTGAAGAAACGGCGCAGACGGCTGACGGTGACACTGAACAGTTCATTCCGTAAGTATGCAAATCCTGCTTTTCATGCTTTGATCCTGCGCTGTATATGCACGCCGTGCACTTGCCCCAACCCAACGCCTGTTTCTTGTCGGAGCGGCAGACAGCAAAAAGGCCGACGGCTCTCTTTAAACCAGTCAGAGGGACGTTTTTACTTTTCTTCCTGTGTGGAGGACAAATAATGGATGAACACTGAACAGATTTTTCTTGACTTGCTGCCCTTTAAAAAAATATTTTTCTTGCGTGTATTGAAATTGAAATGGATAATAATGGAAAAGAAAGCCGATTTAGAGAAAACACAGCGTAAAGTTCGTCTTTATTTGCCAACTACGTCTGTGTTGCGCATGAATATCATTATCTACGTCAGACCACGTGCCTCGCTGATTCCTGTCAGCTTCTTGCCATTGGTAGAGATTCCCCCGCTGACAACCGAGGTGTGTAAAGTGTTCTGTCCATGCTCTTCTGTTTTGTCCTCGTAACATTCAAGGGAAATCATTTCAATCACGCCATGGTTTTCACAGAAGCATGTCCAGAAGAATGTTGGAAAGTTAGGAAATATAATATAAAAAGTAAAAATAAAGAAGTAAAAATTGACAAGGACGAAATACATTTAAAAGAAAATGACAGTTTAAAACGTTTGAAGAATTATCTGTGTCGTCTGTCTATCTGTCTTTCTCTTTGATTCTTTTTGCAAATTATTTTTCTACCTGTCATCTATACGCAACTACCTACCTACTTACCTATCTGTCTGTTTCTCTGTCTATCTGTCTGTGTCCTCTGTCTCTTTATGTTATGTGTGTGTGTGTGTGTGTGTGTTGTGTGTGTGTGTGTGTGTGTGTGGTGTGTATTAACGCGTAAAAATGCTGGAGAGAGAGAGAGAGAGAGAGAGAGAGAGAGAGAGGAAGAGAGAGAGAGAGAGAGAGAGAGAGAGAGAGAGAGAAACGATTCGTTGTTTATAGTTTTATTTCACAACGGTAGAAATATTGGTAAGGTTAGTCATATTTTTCATATTTGTTGCTACCATCCGGTCATCAAAAACGAAAGTGCATAATCTGTTTTATATGAAAGAGAACAAAAAAAATGTGTCGTGTCTCACTCAATAATGATATGAATTATTAAACAAACATAGACACTTCATTCAAATAAAACAAACAATACAAGATAGAACAACAACAACGGGAACAAGATACCTGTGCTACAAAGTTACAATGCTATCTTTAGTGACAATCAAAAGTTAGTGAGGACCATAACAATAAAGGAAGTGAACTTCAAACGACTACAATAAGGATGTGTTTTTAAGAATAAAATCCTAAACGACTTGAGAGAGAGAGAGAGAGAGAGAGAGAGAGAGAGAGAGAGAGAGAGAGAGATTGGTAAGGAGAGAGGGCTACCAGAGGAGAGGAGATGAGA
>JADBJO010000164.1:658700-661200 GCA_016801955.1 Conus betulinus
TGTCTTTTTTTCGTCTTCGTTTTCTTTTATTCCAGTGTGTCTCTTCTTTCAGTCATATCCATTATTATGATTCCTTCTTCATCATCTTCCTTTAGCTAACCCTCACTGTCCACATCAATTTTTTTTTTTCTTTGTGCATCTTCACTTTCTTGATCTCTCCCTCCTCATTCCCCCCCCCCCCAACACACACACACACACACACACACACCCACACACACACACACACAACACACACACACACACACACCATTCTCCATCATTTCTCCGGACTGTACGTAACAGAGTCTCTCTTCCTTTTGTCGTGTCTTTCTGTGTTGCACACGGTTTGCACACACACACCCACACACACACCACACACACACAAACCCGTACACACAGGAGAGAAGAGAGAGAGAGGAGAGATAGAGGAGAGAGAGAGAGATAGAGAGCGGGCGCCGAGAGAGAGAGAGAAAGGAGAGACATGGTTTCGGGTGAGATCCTAACTCGGAGATAGAAAATCTCATTTAGTGGGAGAGGAAAGGTGAAAGAAAAAAAGACATTGGTTTTTTTTTTTTTTTTTGGGGGGGGGGGGGGGGGGGGGGGAAATTGGTTTCGGTTATTGACGGGGAATGAAGAAATCATCATTTAGTGGGAAAGGAAAGTGATGCCTTTTTTTTTTTTTTTTTTTGGGGGGGGGGGGGGGGGGGGGGGGGGGGTGGTCATCACATCAAAATACTGATGTCAGTTCACAGGGCAATTAAAATATTTCGGATTAGCTTCGTTTTGGGGAGAGAAAGTATGTGTGTGTGTGTGTGTGTGTGGTGTGTGTGTGTGTTGTGTGGGTGTGGTGTGTGTGTGTGTGTGTGGGTGTGCGGCGCGCGCGGCGCGCATGTGTATGTGTGTGTGTGAGTATGTGTGTCTGTTGAGAGAGAGAGAGAGAGAGAGAGAAGAGAGACGAGAGACGGTGGAGAGGCGGGGAGAGACCGGAGAGAGGAGCGGTGAGAGAGAGAGAGATGATGTAGATAGAGAACTCAGAACTCAGATGGTTTATTTCATGTAAAGGTCCATTGCCCCTTAATGAAGGGGGAGGTGGTGTGTGTGGTGTGTGGGTGTGTGTGTGTGTGTGTTTGTGTGTGTGTGTGTGTGTGGTGTGTGTAGGCCTGTGTGTGTTGGTGTGTGCGTGGTGTGTGTTTGGAGAACATTAACATGAATATGAGAATTATAGAGAACACAAGAAAACTGAATGGACTACTCTCTCACGAAATCATGACTGATCTAAACTGAAATGCCTTGAATGTATAAATTGTGAAATTTCCTACTTTGCTTTCATTCTGAGATACCATTAGTAGACTAACCCGAAACTGACAGGGATCCTTGGAAAACTTTGTCGGTATGTGTTGCGCTCTTAGACTGGATAATTTACAACAACATAAAAACAAAATGAAGTTCGTCCTCTTGTTCCATTTTTGCATAATGGACAAGTCCAATCCATCCCAGTATATTTCCGGTAACGATACCGGTGTTCTGCTATGTCTGAAACTCACAGTCCCTAACATTTGGTCATTGTCAACAACTTCAAGTGTTTATCTAAATCCTTTGCCATTTGCAGATAACGTTGACATATTGTACCGACACAAAATGTCCGATATATGGTAAAATCTATCGCTATTTTTGTACATGAAAGTCCCATTCCTGCCACCCTGCATGCAATCCGTTTTTCCGTTTTTCGATTTTACATAGAAATGGTCTATCATTTTGCACGCCTTGGTTTAACCAAACATAGCCATATCCAAATTGATATAATTTGCAACGGATATTTGAAGCCCAATTTCTTTTGTCTCTTGTATTCAGGTCGTATAACATCATATAGGATTTCCGAAGAAATCTGTGTTCATTCATTTTGTTAATTTCAGACAGTATCGAAGACAGCTTAATACAGAATTTAAATAGATAGGATCTACTGGTCACCACCCACAGACAAGTCATTGGGAGTTTGCATTTCAACTCCTAAAAATTTCTTAAATGCAAAGAGGTGCACTTTTTCCACAATGGCAGGCTGCATCATCGAGTCCCCATAGTCTGCGCCGTACTGAGCAATGAGTTGAACCTGTGAATCAAATAACTTCAAACAATAAATCTAAACTAGTGTTCTTCAAAATAAATAGACAGTTTTCTCATAATGCAGAGCAGAGCTTTTCTTTACTTTACTTATATCATGTCATTACATGCCAGTGTGAAAACTGAGCTTTGTTGAAAACAGTATACCTAAGTATTTGTAAGCATTTTCCGACAGGCATCACAGCATGATTATATGTCCAATTTTCTCTTGCTGCGCTAAGTAGCCATTTAAAAAAATGTATTACTTTTGCTTAAAAATCTTTCAAATCAAGAGAAAAAGCTGCGCGTTGCGGACTGTTTTAACTGTGCTCGCAAACCAATGATTGTTTCTGATAACAGTACAACATCATCTGCTAATAATGAAATAAGAGCTCAACATATAATCAGTCGTAAGACTGCAACA
>JADBJO010000164.1:668700-673700 GCA_016801955.1 Conus betulinus
TCTGAGCGCTTCACAATCCACGTTCTGCTTTACACAACAGGCAGCCTACCTGGGAAGAGCCAACTGTTAGCTACCTGCTGGCACTTCATTCAGTTGTTTCCGCGTCATTCGGTCAATATTAGCCACTCAGTTTTGTTTTCCTTCATTCTTTTGATTTTTCACTTAGGGTGCATGTAACGTGTCATCCAAACCGACGGCCAAAACGGGCCTTATCATCCTAAAGCTGATGATGGCATTTTACGTGTGTGTGCAAGATACATGCTTGCGTTCACACACGGAGCCTCGGCAAAAAGTCTCATTCGAAGGACTTTTCAGGAAATGGGGTCAGAATCAATGTTAACTCTGAGAGAGAAATTCACCCTGTACCCAAACGACGCATTGAACCCGCAACCCCAGGATCACCAGGACTACGAGTCCGGTGTGTTCTACCAACTGAGCTATTCCGGCCCCCAACATATCAACATCAAAGCACATTGCACATACGAATACAAGCATGTATCAAAGCAATTTGCACCTGAATTTCAGGGCGGAATGATTCTGGAACTCAGCGAGAACTACCCGTCACCCTGTTCCCAAACCACTCCCCTATGTATGATTTGAGGCACGGTCCAGACCCCCCACCCCACCCCCTCCCCTGTCCCACAGAATGAAGGTGAACACGTGCCCAAAGTTACCCACTCTCTGTGACAGGGAGGAGAAGATAGGTACGTGCCAGTAAGAGCGACTGCATTAGCGGGAAAGTGCCGTCTGAGGCTTGCGCTGTGTTCAACCAGCATTACTTTCTCCTACTTTTGGACGCATGGAGATTAGGACGAAAATGAGTGTGCGAGCGATCCCTCTCTTTAGAGAGCGAGCGAGAGAGAGAGAGAGAGAGAGAGAGAGAGAGAGAGAGAGAGAGAGAGAGAGAGAGAGTGTGTGTGTGTGTGTGTGTGGATGTGGAGAGAGAGAGAGAGAGAGAGAGGGGGAAGCGTGTATGTGGGCGAGTGGGAGTATGTGCGCATGCGTGTATATGCGTGCAAGACGTCATGAAGACGTCACAAGTATACATACAACACATCTGCATGTTTCTGTTTTTTTTTTTTTTAAAATGTGACAAAACTAATTTCTTTTAAATTGTTTGATATTGTGCCCAGCTTTGGATGTTTCTTTAAAAGTACCTAAATTATATCTTATGCAAAAACTACAAGATAGTAAGCTTACATTCCATCAAAACCTTTGCCTCCGAATGCAGTTCTACCAACAAGATGTACAAATACGCTCTTACTAGTTATAGAAAATTGAGTGGCTACATATAACTGTAAATTATTTCGTCAAATACAGCAGAGTAGCAAGCTCATCATGTATGCTGACAAATGAAAGGACAAGGCGCTCGCAAAGTGAATATACTTAGAAGTCCTCAAACAACACAGTTTCCGTAATATCTGTACCTTATATTTGACCTTACATCTGCCGTTGTGAACAGAATCAAACAAAATTCATCAGCGCTAAACAAAGTGGGGAAACTGTTCACGTCATCTGGTACGTCAATGCCAGATGACGACGTATTTGCATTAAATCTGGACCAAAGCACGAACGTGACGACAGGCAGATCTCTAAAGGAAAATGCGGTTTTCTTGTAAACTGGGCCACCAAGATCATTTAGTCAGTAGTGCCTTTCCATACTTTGTAGTACATGTATCTGTCAGCAATACTCTTTCGATTTTGAACCACGTGGATTGTTCAGTCAGCACAACCCATCCTCTCCTGTGTTATTCAATTGGCTTCATTTTCCACTCCCAGTTCTTTTAGAACAGGGGGTACTTTACAATGGGAAAGAAGAAATGCTGTCTGTGTGTCTGTCCGTGGTCAAAATGTGTTCCACTCGCTCCAGACAAAACTTCGAGGCCGATCTTTCTGAAAATGTAGGCATTTTCATTATAGGTCACGGATGATGGTCGATGTTTTATTTTAGCAGAATAGCCCGTAGCCGTTGCTAACGGCTATACGGCCCCAAACGGTTTTTCTTCTTTATGGAATATGTCAGTGACGAAACACATTATGACGCATGTTTGTTTGTGACGTCAAAGACACCATGACGCATGTTTGATTGTGACGTTTTTCAGAAGATAAACTGGGAGTACGTTTACATGCTTTGCATCTTTGTTTTTCCTACAGTGTGTCACATTACCTTGATCAATTAGCATCACTTTTGGGGAAAAATAGCATTGTATTGTCTTATCATCTGAAGGAATTAAAACTGCAGCATGTCGTTATTGACAACATTTTTTTTTAGCGGTGAAAGATGGTGACTCGGCAGCAATGCAGTCTCCCCTGTAACGGGTTGCCCTGTGGTTGCCTGATGTGCACTGGAGTGTCAGAAATGATGCTGCTTAGAACGAACCTGACTATAGATGAGCATGGGAGAGGCAGCCTGAATGGTAGTGGAAACTAGGTCTCCAAGAGGGCACAAAATATGTCAAAGCAAAACAAACACACATACCCCTCCTGCCCCCATCTCCCCCCCCAAACACACACACACACACACACACACACACACACACACACACACACACACACACACACACAAAGACAAGGATGTAACCTGCAGGAGCGATGATCGCATAATCTGTTTCGTATCACCGAATAACGTTCACAAAAGCGTGATATCCAGAGATCAAAACTATATTGAGAATCGATCATACACCATGTACCATGTGTGTGTTTGTGTGTGTGTGTGTGTGTGTGTGTGTGTGTGTGTGTGTGTGTGTGTGTGTGTGTGTGTGTGTGTGTGCGTGTGTGTGTGTGTGTGTGTGTGTGTGTGTGTGTGTGTGTGTGTGTGTGTGTTCTATATCTGTGCCCTTACAGCAGAAAATCTCTCTCTCTCCCTCCCTCCTCCCCCGCCCCCACCTCTCTCTCTCTCTGTCCGCTGGTTTTATTTATAATTTTTTTAGGTCATGGTGTGAAGAGCTTGTAGGTCATCCGTTTTACCCTCAAGATCAAGAAAAGATTTTTTCGTATTCGTAATCTGTCTGTCTGTCTGTCTGTCTGTCTGTCTCTGCCCCTTACCTTCCACCGATGCACACTCTTTGTTAATTGCCTGGAAGAAGCACCGTAACTAAGTAAGTCACTGCAATCCGCAGATGCCCACGGCATTCCCAGACACTTGTCTCATCTCTTTCTAAAGCCAGCTGTTGTGGCGGCCCACCTTTCTCCTCAACGGTGCCCCGTCGCCTCCGCTGTAGCCCAGGTGGTGTGTGTGTTATCTTCAGCTGTCGGCACTGGGGACATAAGTGGCTGCAGTCAGTCCTTCCGGAATCCTCCTTCAAACTTCCCAACACCTCTCCTCTCTCTGGCAGCGCCGCGCGCCACGGCTGATGAAGAGCGACACGTGTGTGTGTGTGTGTGTGTGTGTTGTGTGTGTGTGTGTGTGTGTGTGTGTGTGTGTGTGTGAGAGAGAGAGAGAGAGAGAGAGAGAGAGAGAGAGAGAGAGAGAGAGAGAGAGAGAGTATGAGTTTGTGCGCGCATGCGTGCGTGTGCACGTGTGTGTGTATGTGTGTGCGCGCGTGCGTGTATGTGTATGCTTGCTCTCTGTCTGTCTGTCTTGCTGTGTGTGTGTGTGTGTGTGTGTGTGTGTGTGTGTGTGTGTGTGTGTGTGTGTATCACACAAACAGTACACACACACACACACACACACACACACACACACACACACACACACACACACACAGGGAGGAGGGAGAGAGAGAGAGAGAGAGAGAGAGAGAGAGAGAGAGAGAGAGAGAGAGAGAGAGAGAGAGAGAGAGAGAGAGAGAGAGAGTGAGTGTGTGTGTGTGTTTGTGTTTGTGTGTTTGTGCGCACGCGCGCGCCCTTACAAGCTCGTACATATCTGTAGTTTTCTTGCTGTCGTGTTTTCATGTCTCTTCAAGTCAAGTGGTTTTAAACATGCATCGAAATTGTTTGGTAATGTGCAATTATTAAAGAAATATTTTACAATCTTTTATTGAACAGAAACTCTGCATTTATCGTCTCTCATTTCTTCCTCAACATTTTTTCGATGAATTATATTTAAGATTGCATATAGTCAAGTTTCAAGAGTCTTTGAAGATCAAATTGTTGCACAGCAGATATAAAATGACTTCGAAAGAATCTGTCGTTGAACAATCTAACATGATAGTGGCATTCTATAAAACAACGTCGCAACAAAACAACAATACCTTGCTAAAATTCTCACTTCATACATTTACAAATGACCTCTAGATCTGAATAAAAATTTAAAAAAAAAAACTGTATCTCACTCTGTACAGAGAGAGAGAGAGAGAGAGAGAGAGAGAGAGAGAGAGGAGAGAGGAGAGAGAGGAGAGAGAGAGAGAGAGAGAGAGAGAGGGAGAGAGAGAGAGAGAGAACACTGAACACTGAACACTGAAAAATTTATTGCATAACACTTGACATGTTCATTGCAATGTGAATTGTAAGTTATTTCAAAAGGACTTATGGCTAGGAACTTATCTGACAAGATAATTGCAAAGCATGAGTTTAATAAGCATAGGGGAATGTCATACAAAACTCTTAACAGCACTGTTACAAATAACTAAGATTAGGTTAGAAGGTCTACCTAGTTCATGTAGACCTCTCCTTTTCACTGAACCTGCTGTAATCTTGCTATTCTGGATTTCCAAGCCAAGAACAAGAACTTACCCAGGTTGACCATAATTGTTTCATTGGTTTTTTTTCAGCATATTATTTATCTGCTCTTCGATGTCATTTGACTGCATGTTCAGCACCAAGTAACGTTCCCTAATACCGTTATAGACTGGGCATTCAGCTACCACATGGATTTCATTTTCTGTTTTTGTCCTGGCAAAAAGGGCACTGTCTACTATGTTCATGATGAGCAAATTAATACTTATGTGCATAGAAGGGTGATACGCCCATCCTGAACCTGGCTAAAGCACATCTGTACACTGATACCCTTATGATATCTATGTAGGGCTCCCGGCTAATGCAGCTTTTAAAGCTGTGGT
>JADBJO010000164.1:686200-691200 GCA_016801955.1 Conus betulinus
TTCCAAAATATAATGGGTCCTTCTTTGGCACGCTTTCTTTCTTTCCACAAAGTTTTGTTAGCCACATTTCACCTTCACACACAATGTTTTGTTAGCCACATTCCACCTCACACAAAGTTTTGTTAGCCACATTCCATCTTTCAACACAGTTTTGTTAGCCACATTTCATCTTTCAACACAGTTTTGTTAGCCACATTCTATCTTTCCACAAAGTTTTGTTAGCCACATTCCATCTTTCAACACAGTTTTGTTAGCCACATTCCATCTCTTTCAACACAGTTTTTGTTAGCCACATTCCACCCTCACACAAAGTTTTGTTAGCCACATTCCATCTTTCCACAAAGTTTTGTTAGCCACATTCCATCTTTCAACACAGTTTTGTTAGCCACATTCCATCTTTCAACACAGTTTTGTTAGCCACATTCCACCCTCACACAAAGTTTTGTTAGCCACATTCCATCTTTCCACAAAGTTTTGTTAGCCACATTCCACCCTCACACAAAGTTTTGTTAGCCACATTCCATCTTTCCACAAAGTTTTGTTAGCCACATTCCACCTTTCCACAAAGTTTTATTAGCCACATTCCATCTTTCAACACAGTTTTGTTAGCTGCATTCCCTCTTTCCACAAAGTTTTCCTAACCACATACCATCTTTCCACTAAGTTTCGTCAGCCCACATTCCATTTCCTACTAATCTTCATCGGCCATATTCCATCTTTCCACTAAATTTTGTCAGCCACATTCCATCTTTCCATTCAATCTTGTTAGCCACATTCCGTCTTTCTAATAACTTTTGTCAACCAAATTCCATCTCTTCGCTAACATCCGTAGCCACATACTATCTTTCCACTAACTTTCGTCAGCCAAATTCTGTCTCTCCATTAACTTTCGTTAGCTAAGTTCCATCTCTCCACTAACTTTCGTCAGCTAAATCCCATCTCTCCACTAACTTTCGTCAGCTAAATTCCATCTCTCCACTAACTTTCATTAGCTACTAGTGATGACTCTTGCACGTTTTGCCATACAGAAAAGGAATCTATAAGACACTTATTTTGGGGATGTAATATTATAAAATCATTCTGGACTAAACTCATCAAAGAAATTAATGAAAAATGCGAAACGATATTAGATTTGGCCGAAAACTTTGTCATTTTAGGTACTTATAAAATGATTAAAAATGTCGAAGCTTTTGAAAGAATAGTTCTGTTTGCCAAAGTTGCTAGTTGAAAACAATGCAGTATACTTTTGCATACTCTCGCCGACAGACAGACAGACAAACAAACAGACGCAGGCGAAAACAGACCCTTCTTGGCGGAAGCAGCTTAAAAGAAGAAATATTGTACATTGATTCAGGCATCGTCCAGGAACAGACTGATGAGGTAAGGGCGTACATTTAAGAGAAAAAAAAAAAAACCGAGTTCGTAACCGTCTTCATTCCAGTTACAATCTTCATAATTCAACCGTTTTGGTAGACTAGAAACGACACTGAACTCGTAGCCTTTCTAACTTACACTATAATCTTTATATATTTCGTGACAATTCATACTTCCATTCATAAAACGCTGAAGCATGCACTGATTTGTAAGACAAACGGCAGAATCATTGTGTTCAAGTTTTAAGGACCTGGCGCTCGTTACGTACTTTTGCCGCTGGTGATGCCGTTGTTAATGGTTGTGATGATGATACCAGTGCCCCAAGGTGCTTTGGTGGTATTTCTTTTATAGATGAACGGCAAGGCATATGCGCGGTATTTCAGACGATCCACGATCCTTTTTTGCTGTCAATGGTCTTGTATCCTTTCGTAATCTTACTGTCAAGGGCTTCTGTTGCGGCCTTGATATCCGTCGTCTGTTGGGTTCAACATAATAACTGGGCGTAATCTGCCTTTTTTTGTTTGTACTGTTTTTGGATGTCCGCCCTTTTACTTTGAGAACATATTGTGGGAACGCCAAAGGTTCTTTAAGTACACATTGTATCCCCTGCCTTCTGCAAATTCTGTGGTAGTTATTTCCCCTCTCCTGTCGCTCTCTTTGAATCTGTCCCTTTTTACGTTTGTCTTACTTTACCGTTGTCAGCCGTTCTTCTCACAGCTCGAGTGGATCACTGCTTTCTCTTTGTTGTAGAAAACCTTCATACTTTCCTTTCCCCTTCTACTTTCTAACATACAAGTTTAAAAAAATGTGTAATCTGGCAATTAGTCCGACTGTGACCACAGCCCAGAATACACACTGGTTGTCCATTCTATGGTGCATGTTTGCCCCTATCGGTTCTTACGTATTTTCGTGTTATTTAAATGTTTCACATGAATGTTTTTTTTTTGCACGCGTTTACTACGTTTCGTAGCCTGGGGTTGAATTTTAAGGTGGGATGCTCGGCTCCATCCGCACGGCCTAGTCTTATCGGCCTTATGGACGGCAATCAATTAGTAATATTTTGTGATTTTTATGTGCATTTTGTACAGAGGTTTTGTTCCAGGACAGGACATTTTCCTCTGTGCGGTGACATCCCTGAAAAGGCGCTGTGTCTAGTCATTGAATATAAATCTAACACTGAAATACAACGGGAAAAAAAATGCAGGCATTAGCCGTAAATATGTGAACGCACAATTAACATAGAATAACTGGGGGACCAGAATCTAAATAAACATGGAAAACTAGGCACCGCAACACAATGATGAAGTTCGTGAAGTGACGACATAGGGAAGCCACGGCTTGGAAGCCCACCATAGCCCCTCACCTTGACTGATAAACTGGCCGTCCCTAGAACTGCCAGATCACACAATCTAGTCTTTGTCAAACTCAAACTCAGCAGTTTGAACATTCTTTCCCACCTGCTCTTCCCGTTTTCCGCCTCCTCCTCTTCCTCCTTCTCCTTCTGCTTCTTCTTCCTTTTCTCTCCTTTAAATCCGCGAAGAATCACTAGGATGCCACAGCGAAGAACTGTTCGCCAGGTTTCCCTCGTTCTGATGGTCGTAGATGAAGGTCTGCTACTCTCTTCAAAATGGCTTCCCTGTGCATTTTACAATGTCGTCGATCCATCTTTGTTGTATTCCTTCCGTCCCCCCTCGGTTTATAGTTCTGTGGAAAACTGTTTTTCACTGTGCCAGTGTATTTTGTTACGGGAGATGGCGTCTCCCTCGGTTTATAGTTCTGTGGAAGACTGTTTTCACTGTGCCAGTGTATTTTGCTACGGGAAATGGCGTCTCCCTCGGTTTATAGTTCTGTGGAAGACTGTTTTCACTGTGCCAGTGTATTTTGTTACGGGAAATGGTCATTCCAACGTAGTCTTCTTCTTTTCTTAAATGATGTCAGCAGATCTTCATGCGGCCCGATGCGCTGCTTGATGGTTTGAGGCATTTTTTTTTCATCAGTAATATGATCAGATTGTCTGGTGATTCGTTTCTTGCGAAAGCACCTCCTTTCCATGGCTCCAGTGTTTAGGTCTAGTGTGACACTGTGTATCTCACATATACATGAAGATAGAATATGTGTGCTGCAATTTGCGAATGCTGGCAACGATTTCTTGTTCATTTGGTATATCTCCTTACCAAATACCTGGACGACACCAGAATTTTTGCTTTAAAAAAGCGGTTCAAAACTTTAGATTTAGATGGAATTTGACACCAGTTTTGCCATCATCTACATCTTATTGATCAACGTAACACAAGGACAACAAATCTGTGCTGTTTCCTGCCGTACTCTGGAACCTTCAGATCCGTGTTTTTGTGGCGTGTTCCTGTGAAAGGTTCAAGTGTGGGCAGAATCACTGGCACTGTTGTTGGTCGAACGAGATGCTGGTCTGTCTCCAGTGACAAACCTGGACTCAACCTGCCTCCACGACTAAGCAGTCATTATCATCAGTCCTGGGGATTGCAGGTACTGTCCAACATCACCCAAGCAGCTCACCGGCACGGCGGTGTGTGCTCCGGTTAGTGTTCCCATGACAACCCGATATGAATAGGGCTAAGTAGACTCGCAGCACTAGCAATGCGACTAGTCATGCTCATTAAACTCAGCAAACCACAGAGGTCGTAGTAGTGCTCGGCACTGCGACGGGAAGAAGTAAGATTCGTGAACTATCGTTGCATTTCCGTCTAGACTAGTGACCTCGGTCTTCTCGTCTTTTCTTGTAATTCTACACACACACACACACACACACACACACACACACACACACACACACACATATATATATATATATATACAGATATATACATATTTATACACACACACACACACACACACACACACACACACACACACACATATATATATATATATATATATATATATATATATATATATATATAGAGAGAGAGAGAGAGAGAGAGAGAGAGAGAGAGAGAGAGAGAGAGAGAGAGAGAGAGAGATACACACCTTCCTACATTACAGAAGAGACCTGAGGTTGCCGAGTGTGGGAGTCAGAATGAGAGGCACAGAAGTCGTGGTGAGAGATGAGGCATATGATACAGAAGCACACTAACCGACCTGACAGTTCAACGATCGTTTCCAGTCCAGGAAAAGAAACAGGATTAAAAGAAAAGATAGGGGGCAGCATTACGTGACCTGTAACCCTGAAGGCTCCGCTAGTTCAACACAGTCCCCCTTGCTCTTTGCCTCTTCCCAGATCCTCGCCAGTACCGGCTGATCTCAGTCTGCCCTTTCAGTTTCAACCTGTCAGTCACACACACACATATCACTTCCCAAACGTACTGACCCCCGGAGGCTAAGAATTCTAATTATTCTGTCCACCGACCAAAGGATGTTACTATTTATGGCACGTCGGGGAAAACATGAGAAGCGATACCTATTTTGACTCATGGGTAATGAATCCACGCCACAGGAAAATTGAGGGGCAAAGGACGGTTGGGAAATGCTTTAGTTCCGGCAACGGTAGCTTCTTCTGTGGATTATGACTGCCTTTCAGGGATGATTCTAAAGAAGATGGAAACAAAGAGAGCGATTTAAAGAGTAGCACGTGCTCTGCTGGAATGTTCATA
>JADBJO010000164.1:696200-703700 GCA_016801955.1 Conus betulinus
CATTGCTTTTCTTTTTATGCCGTGACCAAGCCTTACCCTCGACTCCCTGTCTTCTGTCCCATGCGAAAGTCTTAGAGTCGCTGCCCTTGTCTCTTTCGCATACCGGTATTTCTAGCTCAGTTGTAGCAAAACATGTGATCATGTTGAAAATCTTTACCTTTTCTTCCCTCTGTCTGCTGTGCTTTGCTTTCTCTGTGCGCAATTTTTGGTGAACATTTGTAAAAAAAAAAATGTTTTCCTGCCTCCTGTATTTTCTGTAACTGGTATATATTTGAGTCAAGTATGGGTAAGGAACCAAGTCTGCTATTCATTTCTTCAAGGACACTTGCTGCCAATCACTAACTGAATTAAATGAGACATGTGCAGATAAGGAACACCTTCTTCCTTTCAGCTATCTGATTACTCATTCTTTTTCATAACATCTATTGCCACATTGAGAATAGAATATTGATTAATGATTGTACTGGTCTCTATCAAGTAAGATATGTTGCGTGACTGCAAGAGAGCGCAAAGAGCCAATAATGGCACACGTTTTTTTTTTTTTTTTTTCAATCGTATTCCTCCTGTGCACAGAACCTGAATGGAAGAAGATCATTCCAAGACAGGAGTCCCAGAACCCCAACGAAGCTTGACGCTCAGTCCAAAGCCCCCATCTCATGTGAGAATGACCGACGTCCGTAGGTGTCTCTTCTGGGCCGGTGGTTTCCAACAGGATGTGTCAGCCAATCAGGGCCCGCAAGGGATGACGGTGGACGGCTGCCAGGGGAGCGAAGCAGGAAAACCACAGGGAAGGAGTGAACACGGACGACCAGACGATAGCTGGGGGATGGAGACGTTATTGACAAGGAAGGCAGACAACCTGGAATACGACGTTTTCTGTCCACGCTTTGCCTTCTTTCTTCTTGCCTTCCTCTCTCCTTCTCCCCTCTTGATCTGAGACTTACTTATTACTGTACAGTGAAGGGAGCTCTCTGCCTCCCTCCACCCCACCTCTCTCACTCTGCACATGTTCTCTCATGAGAGATGAAAAAGAAAATATGAAAGAAATACAATTATTGAAAACTCTATCTCGTTGTCTCCCTCTTCTCACTCTCCCTCCCTCTCTTTGCCTGCCTGCCTGTCTGTCTGAAGTGGTTTGCGTAGGCGGACTCCCGGCTGGGAGGTCGTGGATTCCATTCCCATCAGAGCCATGTGGGATTTTTCCGCCCGACCGGCTCCCACCCAGAGTTGAGTTTGCTATGGTCTGATTTGGGAAGACTGGGACCACACAGTCCAGTTTCATCCACTGAATGGATGCGTCTTTTGAGAGTGTTGCTCAAATTTCTGGGCCAACGCTAGAGATGTCTGTATTGAGCGTACTCGACTGTTTACTGTGCAAATCCGACAGGAAACTTGTTTCTCTAGATCACACTACTTTACTTGAAAGGCTTAGGGTCACTTTTGGTGTTGATGGGATAGTTCTCCAGTGGTTCAAGTCATACATCAGAGATAGGTCGCAAGCGGTGGTTGTGGGTGGGTGTGTAGGTCTACTTCGTCACCTCTTTTATATGGAGTACCTCAGGGGTCAGTATTGGGCCCAGTGTTGTTTACATTGTACTCACAGCCCTTGTCGGATGTTATCTTGGACCATGATTGTGATTTTCACAAGTATGCTGATGACACAGAGCTTTCTAAGAGTGGCACACCTGATGAGTTTGTTTCTGTTCAATCTGGGATGTCTCGGTGTATCAGCAGTGTGCAGGAATGGATGGCAAGTAATAAGCTTAAATTAAATTGTGAAAAGACTGAAGTCATGCCCGTTGGAACCTCCTCCCTGCCTCAAACTCGTTGAGTCAGAGTAATAGTTGTTGATGGCACTGAATTGCCTTTCAATCACTCTGTTAAATACCTTGGTGTTACCATTGATCAGTGTCTGACCATGCAGAATCAAATATCTGTAGTCTGTCGCTCATCTTTTTTAGAGCTGAGACGTATTGCTTCCATCCGACGCTTTATATCCAGGGAAGTAGCTGTCAGGCTAGTCTGTGCCACGGTGATGTCAAGACTGGACTACTGCAACTCTGTTTATGCTGGGCTTCCCGCAGAACAGATTGCTCGGCTGCAGAGAGTCCAAAATGGCGCTGCACGACTAGTTTTGAAGAGGAGGAGGTATGAGCACATCACTCCCATGCTGATGGAACTGCACTGGCTTCCCATACAGTATCGGTGGCAATTCAAACTGGCAGTTCTTGCTTTCCGCCACTTCAATGAATCTCTTCCTCACTATCTCTCTTCTCTTCTCTCTTCACTTACCAAAGCTCTCGTACCCTTCGCTCTTCTTCACAAAAACTTTTGAAAATCCCTAAGCGTTCTCTGAAATCTGTTGGCGAAAGAGCCTTCAGTTTTAGAGCACCTTCTATTTGGAACTCCCTCCCTGAAGACCTTCGTAATCAGCCTACTCTTTCTTCTTTTAAATCTGAGCTCAAAACTTATCTCTTCAAAAAAGCGTATTCTCTCTTCTGTAGATGACTAGGTCTTTCCTAAATTCCTCCACAATCTCTCTCTCTCTCTCTCTCTCTCTCTCTCTCTCTCTCTCTCTCTCTCTCTTTTCTGGCTCCCCCCCCCATCTCTACCTCTACCTTTGTCCTGCAACCCATTTCTCCGCCTGTGCAGTTCAGTCCGTGAACGCGTGCGCGCTCATTTCCTTACCCTGTCTGTCTATCTTTTTCTGCTTCTCACGTGCGCTTTCCGCCCCGCCCCTTCCTCCTTCTCCGCCCCCCCCCCCCCCCCCCCCCCCCCCACCCCCCCCCCCCCCCCTCTCTCTCTCCCCCTGTGTGTGTGTGTGTGTGTGTGTGTGTGTGTGTGTGTGTGAATGTGCGTGCGTGCGTGCGTGTGTGTGTGTGTGTGTGTGTGTGTGTGTGTGTGTGTGTGATTCTCTTTGTTATTTCCTCTGCTGAAAGATCACTCTGAGCACTATGAAACAAACAGGGAAAAACACACCAATCCATTCATCCTTCTCTCCCCCCCCCCCCCCTTCCGCCTCTCCCCCTATCCCCCCACCCCCACCCTCTCTTCGCATTGTCTTCTTTTCCAACTATTCAGGCTCCATCTCTGCCACTGCCCTTCCCCCAATCCTCACTCTGTTTCAGTGAGTCTTCCACAAAGAGAAGAGTGGAAACCGCTTGTGCAGTCTTACGTATCGATATACCCTACTGACCACTTTCATACGCACGCGCGCGCATAAGAACTTGAGCAGCTCAGTGCATGCAAGCGGCTTCCAAGATTGACAGGACATTGACGTCTTCTCCATGTTTGTGATCTCTCAGACTGGTCGTGAATAAACGTCACCGGCCTTGGGGTTTTACACCTTACCTGGAAATAAATTTACTTTCCTTTTTCGTTTCTGTTATTCTTGCTATTTCGTCTCGTCTGTTTCTTCCAGGCTCTTCTTCTTTCCCTTGCTTTTCTTTTCCTCGTCCATCTTCTTCTTCCATTGCTGCCCCCCCCCCCCCCCCCCCCCCCCCCGTCTGTGTGTGTGTGTGTGTGTGTGTGTGTGTGTGTGTGTGTGTGTGTGAGAGAGAGAGACAGAGAGATGCAAGAAAGTGTAAACCACTTGTTTCGCATTTCTTAAAGCATTTATTATGAAAACCAGTTTATACTCGATGTGCTAACATTTTTTCTTTTTTGCATGTTGAAGATCGGTATTCTTAATTTATTATTTTAAGTGTATTTTCTTCCTTTCCATCTCCATCTATCTTAATCCAGGCCGTCACACTCTCGCTCAGGCAACGTAAACAAACAACCAGTCAGACGAAACAACAGCGAGTTCCCCCCTTTTCATTAACAACTTAAATCATTACACCAGTCACCTACATATTATTCCTAACTTTGTTTCAGCTTGTTGCTGCTCACTTTGTATTGTGTAACTATTGTACGTACCTGTGATTAAAGATTTGGTTAAACCACTTTGTTTCACAAAGTTAATTAAATACATTTTTCAAAATCACATTTACAGGTCGTCATGGACTAAAAAAAGAACTTTTTTTTCCTTTTCAAATTTTCACCCACAGTGCCCAACAAAAAAAAAATAATAATATAGTTTCCACAGACAACGTTTCCTTGTCATCACAGATCTGTAGCCATTCTTTCCCAGTTTACAGTCTCTGTGAGCTCTCGTTGACTTAGAGAACAAACCACAAACCGTGATTGTGCCCCTCTCAAAAAAAAAAAAAAAAAAAAGAAGAAGAAGAAAAAAAGACAGATGCGTACGGACTGATGCCTACTACCTCCTACCCAGACCAGACCAAGTAAACATTGTGAGGTGAGGATGGGCCACTCCAGGCTACACCCTCACATTTTCACAAGGTTCCGCATTGGCGAGTCTGCAGTGTGCCCCTGCGGTACAGCCCCAATGACAGTGGAACACTTCCTACAGGACTGTCCAACACACCATAACCTGAGAGCAGAGACCCTGGCCTGCTGACCAACCGATGAGGGAGAAACTCTACGGATCTCTGGAGGGCCTCCGCCAGACAGCAGCCTTCGTCAGTGCATCGGGGGTTCCTGTCTGAGCGAACGACGAAGAAGAAAAATGAAACAAACAAACAACAAACCTATAGCGCTATTCTATCTGGTTAGAAAGTTCCTGAAAGAAGAAGAAAAACATATCAATCATCACATCATTATTTACCTAAAGAATATTTATCTTCTTCTTTTCACTTTTCATTTTCTTCATCATGGTTTGCCTAAAGTTTTTCTCTCTTATTGACTAGCCGTGACCTTCAGTTTACAATTTAACACGACACCTCCAGTGTCTTTGGGTAAAAAAAAAGAACAACCAATGAGGCATGCGTTCCTGCAGGGCCTCGCTGTCTCTCTCTCTTCAGCTTCCCATCTTATCAGTAACAAATCTGCCTGAGCTCTCTGTTCACCGCTCAGCATACATGCAAGCTGCACGGTTTTCTTGAACAAATAAGGCAGGTACAAAAATTCCTTTTTGTCGACAGCCTACACAAGCGATCCCTGTTTTCCGTCAACATACTCCCACAACAATTAAACGTACAAAACCGTCAGGAACTGGGGCACAATTCCTGACACAAGCACAAAAACCTTATCATTCATTCATTGAAATGCTCTCTCTCTCTCTCTCTCTCTCTCTCTCTCTCTCTCTCTGTGATCGTCTTGACCTATACCTGTCCTGTTTTCTTTTAGATTGATAAGGAATGTTTCTGTTACAAACAGTTTGACTTAACTTGCTAGCATCATATTAACACGAGTATGCGAAAATTACATTACGCACAAGATATATTTAAAATTCTTATATTTCGATGAATCTGAAAAAAAAGGAGCTGGACGACTGATGATCGTCTTTTGTGCACTAGTTCTGAACGACAAAGCAAAGAGGTGAATTACCTGGACAATTCATGTAGTCATTTGAACAACGATTGATCTGCTGCGTCTGGCAGAGTTTCGATGATACATATAACAATCACCTTTGGACGAGTTGCTTTCCTCTTTTAACTCATGCTCCGTATGTAAATGTCAGTGTGTAATGAAATGCACCAAATATAAGGACATTAGAAATAAGTTTATACCAAGAAAATGTACATGCATAAAGTCCGTAATTAACTATTGTCGTTTGCTCTGTAATGGTAAAAAAAAAGTGTTGCTAAACTTAGCAAAATTTCCAAAACTGAGTAAACTGTGTGTAACATTGGGTTCAGCTGTTAATTATAAAACCTTTTTTTTTATGTTTGATTTGTTTCATTTACATTTGTTTGATTTGTTTCAAGTCCTCCATGCCCCAAGGGGGTCACAGGATTAAAATCTCAGAATTTCCCTGCACTCACAGCGATCTGGTGTATGCAACTGAAAAAAAAAAAAAAAAAACTTCTTATGCCCCTACTTTAGTGCGTGGAGATAACATGAAGTCCGATTCAGTCAATGTTGTCCACCAGAGTTTTTTTTTTTTTTTTTAACCACATATATATTACAAACACCGATTTATCTAAGATTTTTTTTCTTGTTTAAAGCATCGGCTCGCAAAGAAAAAATGTTCAAAACTTGCATCATTTCCGTGTTTGGTAATCAAAACAAGAAACAAACACCACTTCTTAAATATTTGTGACATCGATATTTTGTTAAGTTGACGAACTCGACTCGTTTTTTTTATGTTTAAAAGCTGTAAAACATACGGTTCTCTCTCTCTCTCTCTCTCTCTCTCTCTCTCTCTCTCTCTCTCTCTTCAGCCGTTAGCTTGTTCACTTTGTGCTGAATTATTGCTTTGTAGGCATATGCTAAGACCAATAGCGAATTAAATAAATAAGGCTAATAGCGAATTGAATAAGAAGTCATTTTGCCATTTTTTGGGGGTGAAATCTCTCTCACTCTCGCTCCCCCCCCCCCCCCCCCCCCCCCCCCCCCCCCCCCTCTCTACAATGAATGGTTAACCTAACTTGGGAGGAATACGGAAGCTAGCATGCTAGCAAAAGCTTTCATATGCACACCCACGGCTGCCTACGCGACAGTGTGCATGCAAATGTTATGAACCCTAGAGGAACAAGGCTTTGCGAAGAAAGAGTGTCAGGCCAACTTAATGACTCACCTATTTCAGTCGCGAGATTGTGGAAACCGCACACATCTGAATATCTGAACTCTCTCTCTCTCTCTCTCTCTCTCTGTGTATGTGTGTGTGTGTGTGCCTCTCTCTGTCTGTCTCTCCCTCCCTCCGTCTGTGTGTGTGTGTGTGTGTGTGTGTGTGTGTGTGTGTGTGTACGCATGCGTCCCTCTCTCTCACTCTCTCTCTCTCTCTCACCAGTCCTCCTAACCTTTTATTTTGTGTTTGTCTCTGTCTTTCTGTCTCGATGTCTTCATTCCCGTTCTTTTCAAGAGCACTTTTAAGTACCACAACATACACGCATCCCTCACACTTCGCTAAGGACACAAAGAGATGACAGTGAACTCAGGAACTGTTACACAGGGGGGGGGGGGGGGGGGGGGGGGGGGGGGGGGGGGGGGGGGGGGGGGGTGGGGGGGGGGGGAGAGGGGGGGAGGGGTGGCAGTGGGGTGAGAGGCAAGCATTAGGCCTAGGCTGCGGAGCATGATTCAGATCAAACTGGTATCCTACTGTGACGGAAATCTACGTAATAACTGTCAGTCATCAATGGATTTGTATTATCTAAATGTATGTATGTATGTGTATATATATGTATATATATATATATATATATATACAATAAACTAACAGTATGTGCTTGAGTGGGCGAATGGGGAATAATAAATGCTTCTCAAATTGAGCCTTCAGCAAGCTTATAGTCTCCAAGGGGGAGACAATCTCCAACGGGAGGAAACTCACTAACATATAACTCATGGTCAGATACCGGTATTTCGAAACCTGATTGTTTTTCTTCAGAGTGACCGCAGAAAGTGGTAACTTGACTCCTCTGCCTTTTCGGTTTTAAGAAGAATGCTATGCTATTTAAGAAGAATGCTAGTTAGGCAGAATTATCTACCACTGCAGAC
>JADBJO010000164.1:708700-713700 GCA_016801955.1 Conus betulinus
ATGTACACAGGCTTTAGCCCAATGAGGACTAAAATACCACTTTCAAAAGTGTACATCGTTTATATAACCGTTAAAACCGTTATTTTGCCGTTATTTTTTTTTTTAATTTTGGTGGATTTTAATGAAATTTGGTTTGTAGAAAGGTTATCACACACAAACGGCACTTCCATATAGTGTTTCAAAAATTTGACCGTTAAAAACCGTTATTCTTGACAGAGTGTCCGATCTAGATCAAATTTGGTAGGTACCTAGGCTTTGGCCCAGTGAGGACTAAAATACCCTTCTCAAAAGTGTACCTCGGTTAAATAACCGTTTTTAAAACCGTCATTTTGCCGTTATTTTCTTATATATTGGTGGAACTGGGAGTACGTTAATATGCTTTGCATCTTGTGTTTTTTCCTCACGTGTACCGGCGCAATGGAATTTTGATTGATTAACGTCAGACGAATTTAGGCAGCTTTTTATGTTATTGCTAACTGTTATTGTGAAAAACACCTAAGCTCTTTAACATGTTGCTTTCCTGTAGGTTCACATGCTGGATTCAACACTAGTGAGTCATTCTGCTAGATATGGCAAACCATCTATCCTTTTTCCTACTACACACTGTTAAACACCCCCCTCCTCTCCCGCCTCACACCTGCCCGCTTCTTTCATGTCATATCTTTCTGTTTATAATAGCACTTTGTTCTTTTTAATGATTGCATTCCAATTTGTGAGAACCATCTTAACTGGATGTCAGCAAACATCTGTATGTGTGAAAGACATGAAACATTTCCTGTTTCCCTGTACACGTGACAATTTTTTGTTTTAATATATACAACGGTAAGATGTTTGTTTATACCTGCTCCTCGGCTCGGTAGAACAGCAGTAAATGGTCTGACCTCGATGAAAACGTTAAGTTAATATTTATTGCAATATTTGCATAAAATATCACGTAACATGTCCTTTGTCAATGTGTAGATCTCTCTCAAGTATTTATTGTAAATAATAACAATTTCTGAGATTGTTCTTAACGTTGGAAATCTCGCTGCAACGTATAACTCGCAGATTACGGTCTTTACAAGTTGGAGATGACTCCAAAGGTCTTATCACTATCTATCATTCTGCCAAGTTTTGTTCTGCTAGAATTCGCTCTGCTGGGATTGCCGAGAAGAAGTAAATGTTAAAGTTTATCATTGACACACATACGCGCGCGCGCGCGCGCGCACACACACACACACACACACACACACACACACACACCACACACACGCACTCTTTCTCAACTCCCCCCCTCTCTCTCTCTCTCTCTCTCTTGCGCGCGCGGGGGGGGGGGGGGTGGGGACGCACACAGGTACACACACACACACACACACACACACACACTCTCTCTCTCTCTCTCTCTTCTCTCTCTCTCTCTCTCTCTCTCTCACACACACTCACACACACAGAGGTCTGGGTGGGTGGGAGTTGTAAGAGCACAGATGGAAAGAAGGGCGGAGGTGAGAAGAAATGGTCAATCGGATTACGCAACAGGTTACTGGCTTGTTTTAGAGCGAAACATATTAAAAGATTAAGGGGGGGGGGGGGTGGGGGGGGGGGGGGGGGGGGGGGGGGGGGGGAGGGAGCAATACCGGCTACAAATTTCCACGCAAGTCCTCACACAGTTGTGGTGTCTGTTGTACGCATTAAAGAAAAGACTACAAGATGACAAGGACACAAAAACAACAACCCAAACGCAATCCCTCTTTCCCCTGAACACACGGCGCGCGCGGGCACAAGAGGTGGAAAGATGTCGCAAATCAAGCTCCTGGAAATTCCATCACTGGAGCATGTTTGGAAAACAAAATACATGGTTGAAATGAAACAGGAAAAGAAACGAGTTGACAGGAAGACTAACAAAAAAAAAAAAAAAAAGGAAACAGGAGGAGGAGAGGGGGGGGGGGGGGGGGGGGGGGGGGGGAGCAATCAGCACTGAGGAACCTGAAAAGAGGAGACTCATAGCTAACAACCAAACGACAGACACAACACTGACAGATCGAAAGGGGTCCGAATGGAAGGAGTGGGGAGGGGATGACGTAGGGAGGAGGGGGAAGACAGGGGTGGGGGGGGGGGGGGGGGGGAAGAGAAGTATAAATGGGGAAGATGGGAAGTGGACAGGGGGTTGGGGACAGTGGTAGAAGTGGGAGGGAGAAACGATAGGGGTAAGACTCGTGGAACACGAAGCCACAAAAATCAAACGACTGGAAATATCTAGCAGCCGCGAGGGTGGGGAGAAGATCTGAAGAGAGGGGGGAAGATGAGCGGGGACGAGGGTGGGGCTGGGTAATGGGTAGGGGTAATGAGGGTTAACTATCCGTGCAGAGTTTTCAGCTAAGGGACAGAGAGAAAGCATGCCAGCGACAGGGGCGGTAGTGGAGAGATACGAAGTAGGTATAGGGCAGACATACCAATGATGGCAAAGTGAGGGATGTTGAAGGTACAAAAATAAGGGGTAGGAGGGTAGGATAGGAGTGGGGATGGGGTGGGGAGACAGGGGGCGAAGGGAAAGTCCAGGCAGTTTCTCACTTAAGTGTGTCGCAGAAGTTCAATTACGTTTTTTTTTTTTCCCCATTCTGTGTTTGTGAAAAAAAAAAAGCAACAACTGACTTTAAATGATTTTCGGGAGGAGTCGCAGATACACACAGCCAGCCATATAACAGTTGTGTAATTTGCAAACAATAAAGGCATATTCTCAAACTGATATTGTCCAATAGATTTATATTCGCAATGTATTCGTGTTGACATACATCTCTTTTATCTTCTGCTCACTTCATCCAAAAGACTGAGGTGATGGTTTTCGTTAAAAAAAAATAAACAAAGAAAAATAAAGAAAGGAAGATCATGTTGACTTCAAAATCCATACACAGGTATGAATAGTGTATCCTTACAGCGTGATCTAAGACGCGAGTGACGTACAAACCATGAAAACAGACGAGAGGCGTTTGCTTTGAACAGTCACGAACAAAAGTGAGATTTTAATCATGAAACTGACGGAAAGCGTTTGCTGGTATTTTTCATAAACAGAAGTGGACTATGAATAACAATAACAGCAAAAACAAACATACAAACAAACAACACACACACACACACACACACACACACACACACACACACACACAGAGCAGCAGCAGCAACGTGACACAAAAAATGTAAACATTGTCACAGTTTTCGTCCAGACAGCTCCATATTTACCTTTTTTTTCGTGGAGACTGCAGCAATGTTGCAATCTTGCTTAAACTTATAATCTTCTTGCATAAACTTATAATTTATTCACTGCAGCATGTTACGGTTTTTCGCTGCATTTTATACTGTATTCAATCACCAGCTAAAAAACAAACAAACAAACGAATAAACAAGCAAATAAACATAACCACAGCAATCCCACATTGGTGGGACGCTGCTGAGACCTGCTGAGAACAGCACCCAGCGAGACACCATCCTCAAAAGGCGGCCGGTCATTGCTCCCTGTCCTCGCTGACTCCTGATTGTCATCCTCTCTCCCTAAGTAGCCTTGATCTACGAGCCCCTGTCCACAAGCCACAGGAGCCCAAAGTGCTCTGAAGCCGCCTGTTTGCATATGGAAATCTGCCAGGCCCCCTAACATCTCCCTTCGCCCCCTTTCTACGGTAGATGAATAGCTTCAAAATCCGTTTTCTTCGTGAAAATAGTAATTTTGTTTTTTACTACAAAACTGCAGTGAATAGTGTTTTCATATAAAACAATCACAGTCACGAGTATTGTTGCTTCGTAGTTACTTAATTTTAACCCTTTTTTGTCCGTGACACTGTGGTGAAATGTGACAATGTGACTGCATGAATAGAAAACATGAAAACATATAATAATAGTTTTTAAAAAAAAAAGTGACTTTTGACTCATGGGCTTATGCACTGGTAGCATTGAACGAACTGTCGGCCGTTAAAAATCTGCTTTGCAAAGCCCATGGATCAAGAGAGCAGAGGATCAATATCCCGCTTTGCTTTCCTACCTGTCACCTTTGTCGGAGTCCTGTTGCCTCCCTCAAGTCACTAACCCCTTTCAGGCCCCACAACTGCAGTGCGCCTCGAGGGAACTGTTCAGCTGGCGGCACTGATCTCTCTCTGTCACTCAGCGTGCTCAGGAAAGCCAGGTGGTGGATGTTCTCTGTTCAGCAAGGATGACCCACTACCTTTATGTAGCGTTTGCTCATGAGCAAACCACTGTGTGTGTATCAAACTCGACAGCTGCAAAGTGTGGCAAACAGACTGTGACAGAAAAAAAAAACATACAGCCAGCCCATGAGCAGGAAGCAAAGAGACAGGAAACGGAAATGGTGAATGACTTCAATGTGCGCAACAGAACCAGTGAAAGAGGAAAAAAAAAAGCTAACTTCTGCCATCTGGAACTGTTCTAGCACGCAGTATATCGGAAACATGAAATCACTGTCATACATGACTGATTTCACTAACCCATGGCGTTCTGTGTTCATGACGTTTTTTTTTCCCCACTCATCATCAGAGTCAAAGGCAAGAAAACGCTCGCCTGCAGTCACTCCTACTTTGAAACCAGCCCAATGAAAACTAGCAAGGCACTTGGCACAGCGCAAACCCATGTTAAAAGTCAACCAATCCTGGATCCGTCCTTTGATCAGAATCCATAAAACAGGGGATCTTTGTTCTTGGGACATACTCAATGTCTTCAACAAGCTTGGTTAAAATCGGTTCTGTGTTTTTCTTTTGCGTAATCTTGCGGACAGACAAACCATCAAACGTGGTTGAAATGTAAGCTCCATGGTAGGCTAATGATATATTTTCCGCATGATTTTTTTAAAATTCGTGACTGCCGTTTTCTATGACAGTCCCTGATTTCATGTGGAAAACAAAGAGTAATCATCATTATTTTGTTGACCAAAATACCACTCTTTCCATGAAAAAAAAAGAACGACAACCTTTTGAGGCTAAAACATTCCCATACTGTCTCCTCCCTAGTATTACAGGCGCAAG
>JADBJO010000164.1:728700-731200 GCA_016801955.1 Conus betulinus
GTGCTGTCCTGTGCTACGCGGGCTGTGCTATCTTGTGCTACGTAGGTTGTGCTGTCCTGTGCTACATGGGTTGTGCTGTCCTGTGCTACATGGGTTGTGCTATCTTGTGTGCTACGTAGGTTGTGCTATCCTGTGCTACATGGGTTGTGCTGTCCTGTGCTACATGGGTTGTGCTATCTTGTGCTACGTAGGTTGTGCTGTCCTGTGCTACATGGGTTGTGCTGTCCTGTGCTACATGGGTTATGCTGTCCTGTGCTACGTAGGTTATGCTGTCCTGTGCTACATGGGTTGTGCTGTCCTGTGCTACGTAGGTTATGCTGTCCTGTGCTACGTAGGTTATGCTGTCCTGTGCTACATGGGTTGTGCTGTCCTGTGTCGCGCTGGGCTGTTACGCGCTAGGCAGTCGCTACGTGTGCGCGACCCATATCGTTCTGCTCTGGAAGTCCCTAGATCCCATTCTACAGTCCTTTTTGTACCCCATTCCACCTACCATTTTTCTCATCATACCCCTATCCCTTCCCTACCGAAGCACTACGATCACCCAAAAGTTCCAAGATCTACGTGTGGAGAATAAACGGTCAGAGAAGTGGTTTTTCGATGGGGTGGGCTCCAAATCATATATTATATTTTGTTACTGCAAGTTAAGCGACCGGAAGGGTGAACGTTTGCCGTGGAGTGAATGATTGATTAACTTTTTGCTACATCAAAGTTAGACTGTGTGTTGAATGTGGGTGAATATCGGAGAGATTTACTTTACTTTCGCTACTGCAAGGCGGAACTATGATCTGCTAGGGATGAGCGACAGAGACATGCTTCATCTACATTGTGATGGGTAGCTGGGTTAGTTTCGTGTTATCTATTTACCTGAGAGGGCAACACTGAACTGCATTAACGTTGGGTTAGCTTCAGTGTATTCTTCGTTCGCGTGGGATAGCATCAGTGTTGGTCCTAGACGTGCAGATCTACTGCATGAACATTTGAACCCTGAAGGGGTGAAGACTGATATCGTGGTTTTTTTATTATAGACGCTATCCTGGTGAAAAGAAAGGTGTTCTCCTAATATTTCCTAGACAGTTCGAGGAGGAACTTTGTGGAGGAACTATAAATTAATTTAGTGACCTAATTAGCTTAAGGGTCATAGGACTGGGTTGAGCGAAAGTGTATGAGTGTGTGTTAGAGTAGATGTATGATTGATAGAATGCAAAACACGTCGGAGTAGAGTAATATCAAATTTGACGTCATGGTGAATGAATAAATGTTTGTATGACTGGTCATTGGCCCGTGTCGTTGTTGATATTCGTATGTACATCCATATTTATGTTCAGGGTTAAGGGGGGCATATCTTATCTAATATCGCCTGTTTTTTTTTTTCTCGACTGTCCATCTCTAACTCCATAGGGTTTTCTTTTCTTCTCACTCCTATAAGTCTCCTCTATCCCCTCCAAACTATCTCCCTCATCGAATCACTCTCTGACACGCAGACATCATCATATGTAGCAATCATAATCGATCTGCGAGGACCACTGAGATCCTTGATGAAGCAGATTAAACTGGGCTGTAGTGAGCCTGGGATACCAGCAATACCAAGATTCACTTTGAACGCAGACCTTGTTGAGAACTCGGAGAGAACAGATTTTCTGTGACGGGGACGAATGTATGGATGGATGGATGGATGGATGGATGCATGCATGCATGCATGCATGCATGCAGGGATGTATGTATGTACGTATGTGTGTCTATATGTGCGTGTTCAATCACGAACAATTTGAGTGGCTGGCCGACGCAAGCAAGAACAGAGCTGCTCCACGTGTGGACAGAAAGCTACTGTTAAGGCGAAGTGCATGGCGAGCACTGGTCGCTCCACCAGCTGCACAGGGGACAGCACCCATCACAGACACCCAGCTCGAAAAGCATGAACAGACTGAGAGCACACAGCTACAAGCCACTGGGCTCTTGTCTCCCAGCAGGTACTGTCAGCACTTCCTGGCTATGCCCATGGTAAAATATACACCTCACAATTAATCCACTGCGTGATACAACGTGGAGAACTGACACTACAGTAAGAGGACACCGGAGTTATCACTTAGTCGTAGAAGAGAAGGGGAATAAGCGCTCGTTTATTCAAGGGCTGAAAAACAGAGAGGCAGCACAGACCGTGGCAATGAGTGCCGAGCACACAGCCACAGAGAAAACCACCCACAATGAGTTGTGGCCACAGCTGAGGCCTAGACCTAAACTGACCTTGAAGAGAAGCTCTCCAGGGAGTCCATCCAATCCCAAAGTTGCTGTTGAGGCTGGCACACAGACAGCACAGTCAGTTCTGGACAGTCAACTGTCGGAACAGAAGAGACTGGCTCTGGCTGCTGGATATCTGTTGGGCACTAACTGTGAAGAGCAAGTATTTCCGTTCTGGACGGACAGACGCACGGCAGTTGTGTGACTAGGTGTCCAAACAGATGTCCAGGCGACGCTCAAACTTCGAGAGGCACCCGTAAGGTCA
>JADBJO010000164.1:736200-738700 GCA_016801955.1 Conus betulinus
ACACACTTTAACACAACTACACACACATGCACATACGCAAACACGCATACACATAGACATACACACAGTATGCGGTGTCGCGCACAAATGCAACAAACGTTCAAATACACACACATACATAAACGCGCCTGCTTCACCGTCGACAAACACCGACACAAATATGCACCGAACGCACATTTGGAAACAGAGACAAGCAAGAGTGAAAGCGTAAGGAACGGCTTCAGAAGATAAAATGAGATACACTTCTTTATTTAACGAAGGTGATAAATAAGCACTGGTGTGCTTTTTACACCCACTCCTCGCCCTGAGTAGGAGCGACAATGCGCAGTGCAATGAAATCAAGCATGGAAACAGTCGGCTGTACAATGATATTGAAGAATCAATGCAAAAGGAGACGGGGAAAGAGGGCAAGTGGGGCAAGGGGCACATAGACACCGTAATGGACAACAGTTAGCATTATAAAAGGCAGCAAAGTGAATATGGCGAAGTATACATATAATCTGGAACACAGTGAATGACAGTGGGGGTGGTGGTGGCGGGGTGGGAGGAGAGAGAGAGAGAGAGAGAGAGAGAGAGAGAGAGAGAGAGAGAGAGAGAGAGAGAGAGAGAGAGAGAGACAGAGAAGAGAGAGACAGAGACAGAGAGAAAGAGAGAGAAGGAGGGAAGAGAGAGAGAGAGAGAGAGAGAGAGAGAGAGAGAGAGAGAGAGAGAGAGAGAGAGAGAGAGAGAGAGAGAGAGAGAGAGAGAGAGAAAGAGAGGGGCAGAACACGGAAGCTTTGATCGGGATCTACATCAATACGTACTTCATTTTCTTTCGAAAGAAATCGGTTGGAATCGGATAGAATTCTCTCTACCCAATGAGCCAGGTAAACGCCAACATTACTTTCTGCTCAAAGAACCAAGACCTGAAGACCTCCACTTCATCTTCTGTTTTAGGGGGCGAAAAACAGCTCAGTTGAAAGCAAGTTTGGCCTGTGTTCAAAGACATACGTAAGAGCCATCTGGATTTACCACTTCCTGCTATCCCACACAGTTTTCCGGATATTTGTTTGTCCTCTTTGGCCGTAGTTGTTGTTATTTGTTGATGTCGTGGGTATTACTGTTGTCCTCACCATTCTTGTTGTCGTTCGTTCTTCGTCTTCTTGTTCGTCTTCATCGTGTTCTTTTTTTGTTCTTCATTGTCTTCTTCTTGTTCTTGTTCTCCTTCTTTTCCTCTACGTCGTCCTTCTTCATCTATTTCTTCATCTTATTCTTTATGTTCTTTTTTCATTATTTACTTCCTTCCTTTCTTCTTCCTTCCTTCCTTCCTTCTTTCTTCTTCTACTTCTTATGCGTCGTCGTCATTATGTCGTCGTCATATTGTTATCTTCCTGTTTTTCTGTGATGTGCGACTGATTTTTTTTTTTTCGTGCATATTCCTTTTGTTCTTTTTTTTTTTTTCCCTTCGTTAAAGGTTTTCAATTTGGGCATAATCATTTTTTCCTCACAAAATAAAATGCGCAGAACATATGTGCATCATTTTTTTTTAATAAAAAAAATTCCTAAGTGAACGATTGACAGTTTTCGATACAGACAAACTGGGTTATGATGAGAGGGGCTCGTTCTGCTGCATTTTTCACTGCTTGACCAAAAAGGTTTTTCCACACCCAAATGACCAGAAAAGGCAGGTAGTGTTCTACAAGAACACTAAAACATAAAGTGACTACTTGATTGCAGATAAACTTGACGCCAGAACTTGGATAGGCAGGTAGTGTTTGATTTGGCCTGATTCTACAAGATTTGCAGTGCCTCACTACTTGGTTGCCTGATTCTACTTGCCTGACTTGGTTGCCTGATTCTACTTGATTGCCTGATTCTACTTGATTGCCTGATTGCCTGATTCTAATAGAAATCTGTCGTGTTTGAAATTGCAACTAGATAACATGTGCAGACTTTCCCAAATAAATGAGCCAAAGAACAAACAACAATCAAAAAGTGGAGAACAGTATATAAATTCAAAGAGAATGGGTGTACCGGCCCCGTAAGAAGTTTCTACATCTGTAGATATTCAAAACAATGCCTCGGATTCTGCTTCTAAGGAAAAAAAAAATCATTGGAAATGCATTTGGAAATATTTGTGTATAGGGTCATTTCTTAAAATGTGCCCGTGTCCTCCCCAAAGCACGACATGTTTTAATGAAACTAAATTCAAGATTTTTCATTTTTCAAAATAACATGGTGGTGTTTTATGGAACTTGTGCTGGGGTGCAGGGCATCTGATTAAGAAGATAGAAAAGTCTGCATTTCTGTTGATATAGATGGAAGAGCACTGAAGCGCCCTCTTCCATTCGAGTCTCAAAACGAATCGGGACTACAATGCCTGTCTCCTGATTCAATGTGAGAACAACTTGACCACAAAACAAAACAAAACAAAAAAACAAAAAAAAAAATAAACAAAAAAAAAAAAACAAAAAAACAAAAACGGTCAAGCTGCTTTAAACAATAAATGAAATTAGAAACT
>JADBJO010000164.1:748747-756247 GCA_016801955.1 Conus betulinus
GGGGGGTGGGACCGACAGAAGAGAACAAAGTGATAGGAGAGAGACTGCCCCAAAAGAAGAGATAGATATAGATAGAGAAGAGAGAGAGAGAGAGAGAGAGAGAGAGAGAGGAAGGAGGATAGAGAGAACAAAGAACCCCGCGATCACCACAAAACAAGAACAGAAGCTCTTACATCAGACACACAACCCACACACACACACACACTACACACACATACAACCCTCTCTACAAATCCTCTCTCCTCCTCACTCCTCTCTCTCTCTCTCTGTCTCTTTCCTGTTCTCTCTCCCGCCAAGACAAAACCGCAAACTTACCAGTGTTCAAAAGTCTCATATCAGACACTCCTGCCAGAGGGGAAGAGGGACGTGGTGTGGGGACGCTGTGTGGGTGGGGCGCCCTGGGGGGCGGCATCCCCGAGACATCCGAGAAAGCACCAAGCAGGGTGGCGTCTTCAGATCCCATGGGGACAAATCAATTCCTTGGGTGAGCTCCCGTCATCGTTAGGATTTTCTGCTGCAACGCAGCAGAACAGCCATGCACGTTATGTCACTATCGGACCTTCTGACTGAATGGAGAGAGTGGATTTTGGTTAGCTTTGAGAGATAGAGAGAGAGAGAGAGAGAGAGAGGAGAGAGAGCGAGAGAGAGAGAGAGGAGAGAGAGAGAGAGAGAGAGAGAGAGAGAGATAGAGAGCGAGAGAGAGAGAGAGAGAGAGAGAGAGAGAGGACGTCTCTAAAACCAATGCTAGTGCAGTGCAGTCTCCTGCTTCTTCTTTGCACGCCCGCTACAGTGAGGGACTGGCTAGCTCGAGAAGACTGTTGAGGAAAGTCCCGCAGGAAGAAGAATGAATTTCTCCTCTCTCCTCTCTCTCTCTCTCTCCTCTCTCTCTCTCTCCTCTCTCTCTCTCTCTCTCTCTCTCTCTCTTCCCGGGCCCCTCGGGGTTTTTGAATCTGTCTTCTCTCCTGCCTATCTGGGTGCCTATCTGTCTCTGTCTCTTCTTCTCTCCAACGCCCTTTTCTGCGAAGTCTCTCTGTCTGTCAGTCTCTCTGTCTGTCAGCATCTCCCTCTCCCTCTCTTCCAAACTCCCCCCCCCCCCCCCCCCCCCCCCCCCCCCCCGTTTTCTGCAAAGTTTCTCTTTCTTTCTCTCTCTACCTCTCTCTTTCTCTCTCCCCCCCTTCCTTTTTTTTCACAGTTTCTATCTCTCTCTGACTCTCTCTCCCCCTCTCCCTCCCTCTCTCGCCCCCCCCTTTTTTTTTTTAAAAAGCCCCCCCCCCCCCCCCCCCCTCCTTCCCCTCTCTTTCTAAATTACCATTCACGGTCTTTATAGGTGGAATGTGGAACTTCAAATTTGACGGCTGTGGTAAAGTGGACAGATGCTCGTTTCTCATTAGTTTGAGCTTCCGGTTTATGACAGCCCTGGTGACCTCCTGTTCCAGCATACCTTGGGACCCACACGAGGAGCGACGGAGCATGTCAGCAAGGACAGAGAAGTTCATTTCCGGATCCGGAGTGGTCCCCCCCCTCTCTCTCTCTCTCTCTCTCTCTCTCAGGAAGAAGTAGAAGAAAAACGACACACACACACACACACACACACACACACACACACCACACACACACACACACACACACACACACACGCACACACACACACACAAACGCACATACACAAACTCACATACACACACACGCAAACGCACACACACACACACAACGCACGCACACAAACGCACACACACACACACACAAACGCACACACACACACACACACACACACACACACACACACACACACACACACACACACACACACACATTCACAACTAACAAGATCAGTGTGCCTGAAGAGAAGGTGGACTTGTCGTTAGCAACTAGAAAGAGAAAGATCAACAATCCTCTCCAACATCAGATAAGTTTTGATATTCCAAGTGGACTCCAAGTCAACTCATAGAGAACTTCCCCTCTCTTAATAATGAGAAACAGTTGGGGGACAAGTAGTCAGTCTGAACTGATTTAATGAAATTGATTTGAATGGTTCACCCTTGTATAAGTAGTAGAGTTGATGTGTGAAAGTACACTTAATTGTGTCAGTTCTTTGTTGTTCATTCCGTGTTGAATGTTTGAACTTATCTCTAATTCTGTCTCTCGGAGCTACAAGCACTTTTAAGTGTACAAACTAAAGGAGAATTATTTCTGAGCCACTCTTGAGTAGTTTTAAACAGTCCTGAGAAAAATAAAAATTTTCTTTCAATGACTAGTACCGGAAAGTTGCTCCTTCCATCACTAATAAGAGAGAGGGTGTAGGTGAAATTTTTACCATAACTCTGTTAGAGAAAATATTCTAGGTCCTTCCTCTAGAGGTTAACACTGACCCATCCCCAGCTCTCGTCACAATATGTATGTATGTATGTATGTATGTATGTATGTATGTATGTATGTATGTATGTATGTATGTACGTACGTACGTACGTACGTACGCACACAGGCCCACACGTACGCACGTATGTATGTATGTATGTATGTATGTATGTACGTATATATATATATATATATATATATATGTATATATATATATATATATATATATATATATATATATATATGTATGTTATGTATGTATTGCATGCATGCATGCATGTATGCATGTATGTATGTATGTATGTATGTGTGTACACATTTTCCTCCCAGCTACTCGCCCATCCCTTCCCGTACCCTTTCTTTTTTGTCTGTATGTCTGTGTACATATTACTCAACTCACACAAGTCTGTGTTTGACCACGATCCTCAATTAAACAAGGAAAACACAAACAAAAAGGTAATTTACCTCACCCCCCCCCCCCCCCCACTCCTCTTACCCTTCACAGTGTCTTTTCTAGATTTTGAACGTCAATGGAAATTCCGTTCCTTTTTTCTTTTTCTAAAAATAAATTCGGTCCGATTCCTCATCTGTAAATTCCAATAGCAGATATGTCACTACAACGCGTAAAGAAAAATATACAAAACAGAAAAAATCGCATTCTTCACTGTCAGGTTTCATACAATATCACATTAATTAGTAATATACACATGATTGTTCCATGGCAAGAAGAAAAACCAACAACAACATGCACTCACTTCAATGTAATTCATGTATGCATTTTACATGCAAGGGTACACCACACACACACACACACACACACACACACACACACACACACACACACACACACCGTGCGCACGCACATACGCACATGCATGCATGTGGGCTCACACATAAAACAGGCCTATTCAATGATTAACACATACCTAATTTGTGCCCCTCTTACACTGCCCCTATACACTGAGAGACACACACGCAGAGAGAGAGAGAGAGAGAGAGAGAGAGAGAGAGAGAGAGAGAGGAGAGAGAGAGAGAGAGAGAGAGAGAGAGAGAGAGAGAGAGAGAGAGAGACATACCCTGGCATGGAGGACTTGAAACAAATCAAACAAATAGAAATGAAACAAATCAAACATCAAAATTTTTCCCTATAATTAACATACTGAATGTAATGTTTACACAACTTTACTAAGTTTCAAAAACTTCGCTAAGTTTAGCAACACTTTCTTACTACCACAAACAAAGCAAACGACAATAGTTAAATACGGGGACTTTTTGTATATGTAAATTTTCTAGGTATAAACTGATTTCTAATGTCGTTATATTTGTTACATTTCATTACAAAATGCCCCCCCGCCTGCCACTTCCTTCCGCCTTTTCTGTTGTCCTCCAAATTAAACCTTCACGTTTTTCTAAGTGAACATTGGGAAGATAGCGTCAGTCTAACCCCAACCCCCCCCCACACCTCACCTCTTTACCCGTTTTTGTCGAACATGATGCTCAGATAAGCATCTTTTGGGATGGGGGAAAACCAGGAGAGAGTGTGCATGAAGGGAGAGAGAGAGAGAGAGAGAGAGAGAGAGAGAGAGAGAGAGAGAGAGAGAGAGGAGAGAGAGAGAGAGAGAGAGAATTTTTGACAATTTTGACAGGTTTTATTGACAATAGCCTAATTGGCCTTCATGCCAAGGGGAGCAATTACCAGTGTTCAATCAAATAGCACACAAAAGCACAACACATACAGACACACATACAAAAGAAAGAAACGTATCGAAAAAAGGAAAGTGCTTTAGAGAATTCTTTCTGCAGTCGAAATAATTCAGCTCAATGATGAAACATTGGTCAATACCAAATCAAAGTTTAAAGATAAATAAGGACCATCCGACGGTACTCACAAGATCGTAGATGTATTGATATTATGACAAGAGAGAGAGAGAGAGAGAGAGAGAGAGAGAGAGAGAGAGAGAGAGAGAGAGAGAGAGAGAGAGAGAGAGAGAGAGAGAGCATACGAGTGCTTGTGTGTGTGCGCGCGCGACGGAATATGTCCTGTGCACGTCTCACTCTGTCACGTTCACATGAGCTCATCGTTTTTGTTTCGTTTTAGTATTACTCTACTGTTTCACGTGAACTTTAACATTTATCCTGCACGAAGGCGAAGCAGTAATGTGCTGGGTCTTGTTCCCGGTCCTCTCTATCTGTGTGCCTGTCAGTCTGTCTGTTTATTTGTCCTGTTTCTCTTTCCTTACGTGAAGATTAGGGAGAACAAAAAAAGCATTGGATATCACTGCCATCCTAGCCCACAAGGTTTGCAGGGTCAGTGTCTACGAATAATCTAATTTACAGGATTAGATTGGAAACTCACGGAGGAAAACGGATCGAATACACAGAAGATTATTATTTTGAAAAAGGGGAAGACGAGAGAGAGAGAGAGAGAGAGAGAGAGAGAGAGAGATGAGAGAAGGAGAGAGATCTAATTTACCGGAGAGAGTGGAGAGAGGGCGAGGAGAGAGAGGAGAGAGAGAGAGAGAGAGAGAATGAATGAATTAAGAGAGAGAGAGGGAGAGGAGAGAGAGGAGAGAGAGAGAGAGAGAGAGAGAGGAGAGAGAGAATGAGAGAATGAATGAATGAAGGAAGAGAGAGAGAGAGAGAGAGAGAGAGAGAGCGGGAGGTGAGAGGAGAGAGAGGAGAGAGAGAGAGAGCCCGGTGTTCAGGGTGAGGGTGAGGAGAGAGAGAGAGAGAGAGAGAGAGAGGTTGTTCAAGAATATCCTTATAGAGTTTTCGGGTTTTTTTTTTTTCTCTCTCTCTCTCTCTGTTGTTTACAGCACAGCCATGGCAACATATTCATCACTGTCACTCACTCGAAGCTGACAGGTTGAGGAAGAGGTTCACACTTCACTCCACTTAAAAACTCGAACGCTGTGTGTTTAAATTTGTGCTACTGGAAGAAAACATGGAAAAGGAGGAGGAAGGTTAGTGTCAGAAAAAGAGAGTGTGCGCGTATACAATGTGTGTGTGTGTGTGTGTGTGTGTGTGTGTGTGTGTGTGTGTGTGTGTGTGTGTGTGTGTGTGTGTGTGTGTGTGTGTGTGTGTGTTGCGTGTTTTGTGTGTATGCGCTCGCGCGAGCGTGCGTTCGTATGTGCGTGCTTGCGTGCGTGTGCGCTCGTATGTGTGTGCGCGTGCGTGAGTGTATGTGTGTATGTATGCGTGCGCGCACGCACTTTTATAAACAGGCATGAAATACGCAAATAATTCTCCTTTTCTGCACGTTTCTAAACAGAAACCTGTGTCTGTTTCTTGCCTTCATCTTTTATGTTTTCATAGCCATACTACCTCTGATGTGTTTTGCGGACATATCGACGAAGTTTAAGTCTGTCATCAGGTGATTAAAAGTTGAAAGCTAAAGGTTACAGTCCCATAGCCTGATGACCGTACAGCAGTGAGCAGTCAGATGCTTGCCTTGTATGGGGCACAGCATTACCGAAGGCAAAGCCGACCAGCATTACGGAAGGCAAACCCAATCCCTCTCCTTCCGTCGCTTTAACCTTCCATATCTACATACTCGTATCCACTTTGTGTGTGTGGGGCGTGCAAGTGCGAACACGCGCACATGAATGTGCGTGCGTGTGTGCGTGCGTGCGTAAGTGCGTGCTTGCGTGTGTGTGTGTGTGTGTGTGTGTGTGTGTGTGTGTGTGTGTGTGTGTGTGTGTGTGTGTGTGTGCATGTGTTTGTATGTGTGTGTGTGTTTGTGTGTGTGTGTGTGTGTGTGTGTGTGTGGTGTGTGTGTGTGTGTGTGTGTGTGTGTGTGAGAGAGAGTGTGCATGCGTGCGTGCGTGCTTAAGACCGCATATGATTATTTCAAGCGCAGAATATATGGCTTCTGCTATCAACGACATAAAGAAATGAATCCGCATTATATTTGTTACCGTCTGAACGCCCTAATTCAACATTTTCCGCGTTGTTTGCGTGCGACAAGGTTGATCACAAAAAAGGACTGACTAAAAGAAAAACAAAACAAAGAAAAAGACCACCAACACCAACACCCGAACGATACAGCTTGCCAAGCACCGTTTTTTTTTCTTGTAAAAGAAGGACGAAGAAGAAAGAGCGGGCATTCCTCCATGCAGCTTCGCCATTCCAACCTTTATCCCCTGCCCGAAATCTGTGGCCGTATTACTCAACTCCCACAAATCAGACTGGCTGCCAGCCCCTGATATTGAGGTAACGAGAATGGAGGTCGTTTCAGACTCTCCCGTCTCTCTTCTTCTTGTTGATTAAACGGAATTTCCTTCCTTCTCTCTCTCTCTCTCTCTCTCTCTCTCTCTCTCTCTCTCTCTCTCTCTCTCTCTCTCTCTCTCACGCTGTGCATATATATATATATATGCGTGTGTGTGTGTGTGTGTGTGTGTGTGTGTGTGTGTGTGTGTGTGTGTGTGTGTGTGTGTGTGTGTGTGTGTGTGTGTGTGTGTGTGTGTGTGTGTGTGTGTGTGTGTGTGTGCATGTATGTTTGTGTGCACCTATATTTGTTCAAATGGACACATGTTCATACCTTAACTCTGAGACAGGATGTAATCAACTATTAATCTTTGCCAATTGTACAATATGCAGTTTATTGTCATACTCTGAGTGATGGCTGACTAACTAGCTAACTAACTGACTAGCTAACGTACAGGTTTCCACAGTCCAAGAGCGCTAATTCTATGATTTGCGAGTTGCTTCGTGTGCCGAGGTCGATCAGAAAGAAACTGAGGGAAACAGAAAATCTAGACAATTGACTTGTTCTCTGTAAAAGTGCCAGAACGTTTACTTATCTCTGAGAGACAGAGAAAAAAAAAAAACCAAGCTGACATTTCATTTCGAGCCGCTGTTCCGCCCAATTCTTTCCCCTCTGCTCGATGTCTGTAAACAGATTACTCAGCTCTCACAAATTAGTTGTCTGACTGATTGAGATAACGAGAATGGATGTCGTTTCAGTTACACTATTTGTTTGTTTGATTGCTTGACCTTTCCCTTGTTGTTGTTGAAGAAACGCACTTACATTCTGTCTGTCTATCTGTCTGTCTGTCTGTCTGTCTGTCTGTCTGTCTGTCTGTCTCTCTCTCTCTCTCTCTCTCTCTCTCTCTCTCTCTCTCTCTGACTTGCACTTTTACGTTT
>JADBJO010000164.1:766247-776247 GCA_016801955.1 Conus betulinus
ATTCTTATCTCCTCCTCTCCCCGGCTGGCGTTACCTGCTTCCTTAAGCATGATATCCACATAAATACCTTTTCTGTGGGGAAAACAAACATGTGTGTGTGTGTGTGTGTGTGTGTGTGTGTGTGTGTGTGTGTGTGTGTGTGTGTGTGTGTGTGTGTGTGTGTTTGTGTTGTGTGTGTGTGGTGTGTGTGTGTGTGTGTGTGTGTGTGTGTGTGTTTTGTGTGTGTGTGTGTGTGTGTGTGTGTGTGTGTGTGTGTGTATGTGTGTGTGTGTGTGTGTGTGTGTGTGTGTGTGTGTGTGGTGTGTGTGTGTGTGTGTGTGTGTCTGTGTCTGTGTGTGTATGTGTGTTCATGTATTTCGCTCGTATGAGTCCGAGTGCTATAGTGGCGCCGTGAGACAGAAAAAGGAATGTAAAGTCAAAGGCCTAGCACCGAGAATTACCGTGTGAACACATCTATACATGTAAGTTTCACTTTGTTATGCTCACGGTAACACAACGTCGTGACACCCAGGTGGCACCCTGCCACTTTCGGGTGAACTCAATGACTTTTCGCTGCGAGAAACTCAACATTTTTCCACATCTCGATATCAACCTGTCACCTTCATGGGACCTCAGCGTCTCCGTGTCTGGGTATCACCCTTCCAACTGGACGTAAGGAATTCGTTTACACCTCAACGTACCCTGCCGATTCAGTCTAAACTCAACTTGCTTAATGCGCGCACGAAAACCATTGCTGAGCAGAGAGAGAGAGAGAGAGAGAGAGAGAGAGAGAGAGAGAGAGAGAGAGAGAGAGAGAGACTCTGTGTGTGTGTGTGTGTGTGTGTGTGTGTGTGTGTGGTGTGTGTGTGTGTGTGTGTGTGTGTGTGATGTTTTGGTGAAGATAACTCAATGCAGCTGGAAGTCACTTCCACCCAAGATTACAAGTCAGCTCAATGGGTCAGTGTCTACAAGTGGTCAAAACTAATAGAATAGAGAAAACCCTTTGCAACACGGAAAATAACTAGAGAGAGAGAGAGATAGAGAAAGAGAAAAAGAGAGAGAGAGAGAGAGACAGACAGACAGACAGACAGACAGACAGACAGACAGAGAGGCAGGGACAGAGAGGCAGACAGATAGAGAAGGAGACAGAGAGCAGAAAGACAGAGAGAGAAAAAGACGTAAATGTCGCCCAAGGGATGCCCCGCGTCCTCTTCTCCATTGTGCTCGTCACTTTTCCAGCCCAGACTCGCCAACATATTCCTCACTATCACTCACTCCAGACTGACACGCGCTCAGAGACAGGCCCATTCTTCACCCCACTTCACAACTCGAACGTTGTGTGTTTAATTTGTGTTGCAAGAAGAAAAAAAAATTCAAACAACAAACAAAACAAACAAACAACAAAAACCCAACAGAGAAAGAGATAAAGTGTCAGTGTGTGCAGTGAGATGACGTACAAGGGGATGCGGAGGGGGGGGGGGGGGGGGGGGAAGGAGAGTAACAGAGAGAGAGAGAGAGTATGTGTATATGCATGTATGTGTGTGTGTGTGTGTGTGTGTGTGTGTGTGTGTGTGTGTGTGTGTGTGTGTGTGTGTGTGTGTGATGGAGAGAGAGAGAGAGAGGGAGAGAGAGAGAGAGAGAGAGTAGAGAGAGAGAGAGAGAGAGAGAGAGAGAGAGAGAGAGCGAAACAGAAAAGAGACAGACGGAAAGAGAAAGAGAAGGGGGAGGTGGTGGGAACAGAAAGAGAGAGAGAGAGAGAGAGAGAGACAGAGACAGAGACAGAGACAGAGAGACAGAAAGACAGACAGACAGACAGACAGGCAGGCAGACAGAGACATAGATAAAGGGGGAGGTAAAGAGAGAGAGAGAGAGAGAGAGAGAGAGAGAGAGATCGGGGAGGGGGAGGGGGGAGAGCGGGTGGCTTAATTGCATATGGTTAGCGACGTTTGTTTGTTGTAGCAGCAACCTATTCCTCACTCACTTCCCTTCTGACGGCCCAAAGTATTGGTCCCCTCTTCACACAGGCTGAGGAACCTGAAATTATGTCATGTCCTAGGGGTTAGCAACGCAACAAGATCAACGTCATCACCGTGGTGATGGTGGTGATGATGATGATGACGATGATGATGATGTTGGTGGTGGTGGTGATGGTGGTGATGATGATGATGATTATGATGATGGTGATGATGATGAAGATGATGATGATGATGATGATGATGATGGTGATGGTGGTGGTGATGATGATGATGATGATGATGATGATGATGATGACGAAGACGACGACGACGACGATAAGGAAGGAAAAGACGAAAATGATGGCAACGAAGAGCTAAAAAGGGGAGAAGACAATGATGCTGATGACGATAAAGAAGAAACAAAAGAAAAGAAACGGAAGAGGAGGGAAGATCATGTGCAAACAAACGTGCGTGAGCACACGTAATATATCTCTCTGTGTATGTGTGCGTTTGTGCGTGCGTGCGTGTGTGTGTTTGTATAAACGTGTGCGTGAATAGATGGTGCCAAAAAACGACACTCGTAAGATGAACATAAAAGAAACAACTTAAGGATAAAGTATATTAGAACACTGTAAGTCAATCTCAATGCTCATGTATAATAGAAGACTGGACAGGAAGCGCGCATCGGTGCGTTGACTAGCGAGTTGTGGTAGTTCACTGGTGAATATGCGTTGCTTCGTAGTGTTCATGACCTGTACGTAGAACCATTCAATGCAGAGGAATTTTTTTTCATGTCTGTAATCATGGGACGTCGCTTTGTTGTGTCTTTCTCAATCAGAAATAGCGACTGTTTTGTTTTAAGCAAAGCTCGAGATGATCTGCTAAAAAAAAAGATGGGACAAGGGTAAGAGTGGTGTGTTCAATGAAGCCTCAATGCCAAACGGTATTGATCCCTCGAAGCATTTAAAAAAGTTTCTACTGTCCAAAAAAGTAATAGAAACAATACTTCTTCAAGCTGCTAAACAATTACCAGAAACTATTACCGTCAGGTATTTATCTGTAAAGAAACAGACAAAACGACCATGGTTTAATTGAGCTTGTCGAAGAAAAAAAAAATCGAATATTTCAGAGAAAAACGAAGGCTTAAACGAAAGAAAAACAAAAACTATGAACCCAATCTCGAAATGAAAAGCAGAGATTGAACAAAATATTAGAAAACGGTGTCAGACAAATAGAAAGGAATATTCAGAGAGAAATGAAGAGAAACGAGAGGGAGATACTGCGGGGAATACTGAGCATGAGTCGAACGTGACTCCTATTCTTATTATCCTATGGATGTAAACAATTCACCAGAGCCCTTTCAGCAACTGAACAGTACTCGAGGAGAAATCGAAGACAAAACGTACGGACTGTAATGTAAACTGATGTTCGAATGGTACCATAAGAAAGATATGAAGCTGAAAGAGTATTTACATGCCTAAATAAATGGAAAAGCTGCCAGAGCAGACATGATTTGCAAAGGATTTATGAAAAATACGGATCCTGAATTCACTGACGCATTTGTACATTATCTAATGCTTAAGGTAAGGTAATGAAGTTCAAGACTCGCATGATGTGTCTGAAGAATGAACGATTGGTTTGTGGTTTAATAAAGCCACTCTATTTACAGAAGTATCACACTTTTAAGTTGTTAAATTGTTCACCAGCGTATCAAATAACACACTTCCAGACTTTACTGATGGGCAAGAAGCAGTCACACAGAGTAGACAGAAAGGTGCCGGTCCCTCTGCAACAAAACAAGGCAAAACAGAACAAAACACAACAACTGCCGAATAAAAACGTCATCTTAATTCCAGTGTGAATTCACGTGCTATAAGAATAACGGCAGCGCATGATAACTACATATAGAAATACGCCTATTTTGGCAACACTGGAAAACAAACACAGACACTAAAATGACGGAGTGGCAAGAGGACGGAGAGGTGCAGCAGAGCGTCCTTCCAACACAGAGGTTGACCAAGTCTGTTGTTTGCATCACAATTCAGAGTTCATGAAGGAACACCTCAGAAGGAAGCCATTGTACAGATCGACCGGAAATATCTGTCATCAACGACTGTTACCTGCAGGATGTGGTATTGATTCACTGTTTTTATATGCAAAATTGAATCACCTCTTCAATTCATGGTGCTTATTAACCTTGCTCACATTGATCGCACAAGGGATAAACAAACAATAGCTTTGAAAGGATGTACACGGCGGGAGATGATGCAAAACAAACAAACAAAAAAAATATTTACACGGCCAACGCAGAGAGCTAAACGTTGCACTTGAATAGTCTCTTCACCTCTCATTTGATGAAAGTATTTCTAAACTAAAATGCATTTCTTGCCAAAAGTTTTTTTTTTCTGCTGATTTTTTCCACGGTGAGCCACAGTAATCAATATGAGAGGAGAGGAGGGAGGGGAAGGAGAGGGACGGGGTGTTACGTATAGTGGTAGCTCATCTACTGTATACAGCGACGTAAGATGTTCTCTATTCCACAGAATTTCAGACAGGAGATACTTCTAACTCTACACGGGTTCTTTCGTATGCGCTATGAACACATCATGTATAAAACCGCGCTATTTCAAACACCATTTTGAAAGATTCCATCAACACCACCATCAGCCCAAAACATCTTCAGAGTCGTCAGCACCATCATCCTTCCTATCAGCAGCAAACAGCACATCTGTTTAGACAATACAACGAAACACAATTCAGTGAAGATATTAAAACAAACGAACAAAACCTCCAATTACTCTGACCCAGAAATGGGCTAAACCACATCACCACCATCACCATCACCACCACCACCACCACCACCCACCCATCACACCATCATCTTGATTTTCCCGAAAGGGTAATTGGGAAACGTCACGAAGAGATGCATTGAAAGCTCGCACACATTCGATCATCATATAACCTCAGTTTCCCTCACTGTACATTCAGTCAATGCCGCTTCTCCGTGCTGCTGCTGCTGCTAAACGGGTGACGCAGAAACGCTACTCTCATCAGGTAGTATGGACTCGGCAGACCCGTTTTACGAGCGGGTCGGTCGACACGTCAGCGTGACGTGAAAAGCGAGTCTGCGTAGGCGAGGAGACAGGAACCGCCAGGAGCTTAATTGTGTATGCCTGTGCAAGCATGCGCGCACGTGGCAAAAAGCGGGCCACCAGTCCGCGTTAGCAAACCAGGCGTGACAACGGTTCTTGAATTTGACGTCACTACACGAGAGAACTGGGGAAGAAATGAAAAAAAAAAATCGTTGTAATGTCTGTCATGCTACAGCAACCACAGATGCGTACATCAATCATTCCATCCTCCAACCCCTCTAACCTTAGCCCTCCTCCCATTCTTTTCATCCAGACGTTTCTTCCAGATAGGTGATCCCGTGGAAATTATGAAAGAAATACGAAAAATGTTTACAAACCTCTCCAAGGTAGGTTGACTGTACGGGCACCATTAGCACCAGTTTTCACGACAGGCTGTGATGACCTCCCGTGTGCTGCTAGTGCAGAGTTCAAAAGTCTCATTTCAAAGCCCTGTTCTTTATCTCAAAGTCGAATACTCCATCCTGCCTTCCCCCCTCTCCTTCCCCATTTTTTGTCTAAAAATCTATGTCGAGCAGTGGTCCTAACTGCAGGAGGAATTGTTCGCGAGCACTCGTTTTCTTCCCGCCATTCATTTGTTCTGCGTCTCATTGTTGAGTTGACCAGCGGGATACTGCATCTCACAGGAGATACAAGCAAAGGCTTCTATAGATTACCTTGAACTATCCGTTTAATCTTGTACACAACTTATTTTGTTAAGCACTTTCTTTTCATTTCCCTTTTCTGCCCTTCGCGGAGTATCGTGAAAGGCCATCAGATGATAGTATTCCTCTTGACAGTGACGGTGCCACCGATTTACATATGGCGTGTCTCTACTTGATCCCAAGTGGAAACTAGCATGACCTGTCGACTTCTACTGATAAGCTGTATTCAGGGGGCGAAACTAAACTCTGGACAGGCGATGCAAACGATGATCTCCCCCCCCGCCCCCACACACACACACCCTCCCCGTTGACTGCCAGTAAACAGTTAAACGATGATACATCAACGCCATGTTCTTCGTTCCCTCCCTACCCTCCCTCACCATCCCCGCCTCCTCCCCATCCCCGCCTCCTCTCTATTAATCTGCAAAGTCATGACCGTAATGATGGAGGAACTGTGGCCTTCTTTTCTCACTGACTACTGTCTTATTTGCTCAGCGTGATATTTCATTTGCTCAAAGGCGACTGAAAACAACAAAACTGCATGGTAACTGTTTGACTTCCGTAGTTAACTCCTATGAGGGAGGAGAAATGTAGTATTTGCAGGTTATAATTTGAAGGTTCCTGTTCTCTTGTTCTCTCTCTCTCTCTCTCTCTCTCTCTCTCTCTCTCTCTCACACTCTCTCTCTCTCTCTCTCACACACACACACACACACACACACACACACACACACACACACACACACACGCAGAGAGAGACAGAGAGAGAGAGAGAGAGGAGGGGGGGGGGATTTATCAAACAATGGCTGTAGGGCATGTCATGAAGAGAGTGATGTACATATATTCGGTCCATGAATACAATAATTTTTTTTAATTCAAAACAGTGAAAAAGGAGGGGGGGGGGGGGGGGGGGGGGAACAATGTCAAGTCTGGCACAGCTATGGAGTGGATCTGAAAACGTCTTGCATAAATAGTTGGTAACAATGCGAGAGAGAGAGCGAGAGAGAGCGAGCGAGCGAGAGAGAGAGAGAGAGAGAGAGAGAGAGAGAGAGAGAGAGAGAGAGAGAGAGAGAGAGAGAGAGAGAGGTGCCTTAAGGTGATATAAAATGAGAAATAAGCCTTGCATGTATAACAAACAACACAAAAAAAAAAATCCGAAGACCATTCCATATATTGATTTGCGGTCGTATTAGCTGCACGTGCACTGAATTAATCGCTTACAGATTGGGAAGCATTATAAGCAAAGCCAGATCATCCATAATTTACAAAAGAACGAAGAAAAACAGCATACGTTGGAATATAATACTCTTGGCAATACCATTTCAAATCGTGGCTGAACTGGAGCAGTGATGGGGAAAATGAGAGCCCCCCCCTCATCCCAAAAAGTGAATGCAAACTCTTTTATTGGAAGGGAGCTGAATTTAAATAAAAAGAATAAAGACCGTATTACAACATGCTTTGTTTTGGCCTACAATAATATTGAACCATGTAAGAAGAAAACTTCCTTGGATTTGCAAGAAAATGTATAAATTTGTCTGTATGAGTCGCATCAAAAATCGTTATCTATCTTGCATATATCATTCTTAAAACATGTAAAACTAATGCATGAAAATAAATACGCCACTGGTGCACAGAAAATCGTGATTTCATGGATGCTGTGTTTTAACTGCCTCAAAGCGAACTGATGTCAGAAAAAACGTGGAAATTTCTTTTGTCAAAAACTTGAAAATCAGTGAAACTGTAACTCTTGAACAAGAAAGACAAATTACGGCATGAAAGAAAGAAAAAGGAGGAAAAGGATTGCCGTGGGGAATAAAGCGCGTTTTTAACGCTGTCTTGAACCTGTCCCGGAAACAAAAAAATTCTGATGCTTAACCCCATGGAAAACTTTACGCAATATTAAACAGGTAGGGAGAAAAGGGAAGGGAGCGAGATTTTCCTGTTCATTCTTTCTTCCTTTGTTTCACCATTCCGCCCCCCCCCCCCCCCCCCCCCCCCCCCCCCCCCCCCCCCTTGTAACGATGTGTAAAACCCCTATACCAACATGTCATGCTAGAAAATCATTGTTAATGCATGATACACTTCGCATTTAGATAACTGAATTGTCAAAAACGAATGCTTGTTTGTTTGAACTGTAAAAATACTGACGTAGTATGTATTTAAGAAAAAATAGAACCTTCAGTGCAAATGCCGTGAAGAAGATTGTTCCTGATGCCTCTGCAAAGAAAGAGATATGTCAACGTTGGATGTGAGTCGTACCCCTGAGGTGTAGCAGAGGAACAAACTGACGGGAAAAGTGGAGCGAAACAAACTTGAGGAGAAGGTGCATAGATGCTGCGTACACCACGTTTCTCAACACACTTCTTATTTCAGGAACTCGCATCAACCTGTGTATATTTTTGTATGTACGCACTCGTCGCCAACTCATTCCTTATCTCTGCATAACTATCGAAACTGGCAGTCAACATACACGTTTCCGCATGTGGACACTCGCGGGCTGGCTGGTCTGTACACACTACACACAGTAGCACTAACACTAATTCATAACGAAAGTATACACGCAAGAGTATTGTTGTTGAAATTTATCTATTTCTCGATTAATGAAATCGAAAAGTAATGATCACACTTGTCATGATTTACACAGAATCAAAGATGTGTTTTTTGTATACATATATTTTTTTTTTCCTGAAATGAAATGAATTCTGCATTCATATGAATTAAGAATCTTAAGGCAGCTTTTAGAACCAATTTTATATGATAAAATAACACTATAATGTATACAAATGGGTCTGTATGGGAGTTTATACGTTGCACGTGATCTAACTGATGATGGGAAGTTTCTTCTGAACAATTTCAAAATTAAATGTTCGGGTTGCATGTAGATTTTTCTCGCATTCAAAGGCTCCCCCCCCCCTACACACACACACGTGGGCGCGCGTGCGCGCACGTACACACACAGCCAGAAAACTTATTCTACCTGTAAAACATGCACTATCTTTCCTGCACTGAAATAAAGTCTACGTAATACCAATATTCAAAAACATATTGACAAACTTCAACTAAGAGTGCTCTTAAAAACTGAAAAAAAATTCTTAGGAAAACGAATTCTATGAAGTATGCAATGCAATGCATATGAGACCAACATGATTGTAAATATGATCAGGGGGCACTTACCTTGTTTTGAGGGCACTGGAGAATCTTGATGCAATAATTACAACTGCTTCCAAAATGTTGTGAAATTCTTTAAAAAGTAAAAAATTGTGATGTGCAGAAATGAACAAATGATTGAACACACTGAGTTATTCGCCAGTAAAATATCCGGATCAGGTTTGTTTGTTTTGTTTGCTTGTTTCATTCTTTGTATACAGGCACGCGCGTGTTTTATTCAGACTGGCACAGCCCTTTTAACTTGAATAAAGTCAGACAAATACAAAGACGAACAATCTAATAGTGGGGGAAAAACCAGCGCAGGCCAACAACTAAATTGTCTTCATAGTAATGACTTGGCAAAACTTTGAACTTAAGGAGGACGGGGGGGGGGGGGGGGGGGGGGGGGGGGGGGCAGGAGGTTGAAGATGTAAAAACTGGGAACATGAAATTAAGAAAATATGAAAAAACTCTTCACTGGCTGCATAAGGGAACCATCGCAATCCCTTTTAAAGGCAGATATATTTGTATTGCCTGCTCCCGAGGCCTTTCGTCCGCTGGGTCGGAAACTCATCATCTTTTTTGCACCCTTGTGGTGAGAACACCACGTTATGGACTGTGGTGTGTCTCTATTTGACGCCAGGAGCGCAGATACAGCCAGCCGTGTCTCCCTGATGAGATTTCCGACCCAGCGGACGAAAGGCCTCGGAGCAGGCAATACAAATATATCTGCCTTTAAAAGGGATTGCGATGGTTCCCTTATGCAGCCAGTGAAGAGTTTTCATATTTTTTTAATTTCATGTTCCCAGTTTTTACATCTTCAACCTCCTGCCCCCCCCCCCCCCCCCTGTTCGTCTTTGTATTTGTCTGACTTTATTCAAGTTTAAAAGGCTGTGCCAGTCTTGAATAAAAGTTACTCTGTGTTAGGTTTCCTTATGGGAGCAAAGACTACCCCACTTGTTTTACTGTTTATTGTTTACTGTTCCCTGCCTCATTTCATTTCCAATTTCGTTTTGATTAAATCGAGGTTATTTGTATTTGTTTCTGTCTGTCTTTGTTTGTCTTTTGATCTCCCTTGCATCCTTGGGTGGATCCTCAAGCGCGTAGGCTCAAAGATTGCCCCCTACAT
>JADBJO010000164.1:788747-791247 GCA_016801955.1 Conus betulinus
CAGGGACAGAGAGACAGACAGGTATGGGGCAGACTGACAGATAGACAAACAGACAGACGACAGACTGATGCTGACAAATAACGCCGTCATAACAGAGAGGATGGGACGGAACAGTCAGGTGCCAGGCATCAAGGCCCGTGTGTGTTCTCTTTCACATCAAAATGGACAAAGCTGATTCTGAAGTAATCACAACTTTGAATATACATACACTATGGTAAATATTTATCGAACCTGTACACACTGAGCAGCTTTTAGTGTATAATTCAGCAGTGAAGGGTTGAAAGTATGCACTTGTGCGAATGGACACACACAAACGTATACATACATGCTTGCACGCACATGCATGCGTGCACGTACACACACACACACACACACACACACACACACACACACACACACACACACACACACACTTACACACACACACACACACACACACTTACATACATACAAACACACACACACACACACACACACACACACACACACACACACACACACACACACACACACACACACACACACACACACACGCACACGCACACACACACACAATCGATACACATCAGCCTCCATCATAGATCAATTTCCCTTTTCTCTCATTCCCAGCCAGACAGGACCTGCCATCTTTACCTCCTTCTCATTAACGTTGCACGCTCTACTCCTCAGGAATGGGTCTGCCCTTTGATCCTTGTCGCCATGTGTGTGTGTGTGTGTGTGTGTGTGTGTGTGTGTGTGTGTGTGTGTGTGTGTGTGTGTGTGTGTGTGTGTGTGTGTGTGTGCGCGCGCGTGCGCAATCAAATAGCTGAAAGGAAAAAAGTCCCCCCCCCCCCTCTCTCTCTCTCTAATCAAACCTAATATTTTAATAATCCATGTAACTTTCGATTCAATTATGTTATTGTCGTCTAGAAATGAACCCACTCTTTTAGAACTTGCATTGTTCATAGATGAAGCTTTGAAAAGATTACGAACATGATAGCATGTTACAGTTACAATTTGTTTCATTGTTAACTCGTCTTATGCAAGTAAGTATGACATTTGATACAATATTTAGAGTACTCCGAAGCAATTCTTGTCATATATTTGATTTCATTACCATATTTGTCACCCCCTTCAGTTAGAGACTTCGGCTATACTGAATGAAGTATTCGTATTCGTATTCTCTCTCTCTCTTAGTTTTGCATCTTTTTCAGTCTTTTTCTGTTTGTCTCTGTGTTTTGTGTGTTGATGGAAATACTAAACACTTTACATACTCGTTCTTTTTTGTTACCTTCTCTATGTGCTTGTCTGTCCCTATCTAGATCTATGTGTCTGTCAGTCTGTCTGTCTATCTATTTGTCTGTCTGTCTCTCTCACTCTCCCCAACCCCCTCCCTTTATCTCAATCTTGTCTCTTTCGGTCTAAAAGTATCCTCTTTCTCAATGTACTAGAGACTTTGCAGACTCATCATTTCAGTGTTTCTGTCTGTCTGGTTGTCTGTCTCCACCTCTCCCTCTCTCTCCTTTCTTTCTTTCTTCAGACATGGTAAACACTTCAGAAGTTCTCTTTTCCCCCTTATCTTCGACTCTCTGTCGTTTGTCTGCCTGTCTTTCTGCCAGTCTGCCCCCGTCTCTCGTTCTTTCTTTCTTCCGTTCTCCCCCTTTTCCCACATCCCCTCCCTTAACAGAATTTACGGGAAGTCTCTGTGAGCTTTACCTCGAACTATCGCTTGACTTATCACATGGAAATAACCTGTGCTGATTTCCATCACGCCGTCAGAGAGAAAAAAAATCAGGTAGTCGATAAAGCATATCTGGACAGAAAAAGCGAGTTGTGGATCTGTATACTGTTCTCCTCTTCCTGTCTTAATCGACATCTGATGATGAATGTCGACAACATAAAAAAAAAAACAGACATCATCAGACATATCCACAATAACCACTTGATTGTGGTTTACGAATATAACCATCTGCCAGAGACTAGCAATCTTGTGATGGTATGGGTCGGATCGACCACTGTCTGTCTTGTCCTTTTTCATATGGGACTGGACGAAATTGATTCTGGTGCAGCAGTCATATTTTCAAAATCCACACAAACTACTGTTACTTTCCATCAAGCCCGTAAACACACTGATCTGCTTTCAGATTTAAGAGGTTAAAAGTTCGTACGGAACAGTCAGTGTCAAGTGTCCATGGGAGAATCCGCCGAAGAAGACACGCTGCACGGCTGCAGAAGCACTTTGGTGATGTGTTCAGAGGAACTTGTTCTGATACAACAAACGCTAGACACCAAGCTAAGCCTGCAACTGACGACAATCATTGCTTAGTCGCAGAGGCAGCGTGAGTGAGCTTCCCTCCCTCAAAAGACCGCCCACACGTATGCCCATCAACAGTTCCCGTGAACGTAACGGTACCAGCCACCTCAATACCAAATCACGACGGTAAGAAGAAGGACAGAAAATTAACATTGAGGTAACTCTGAAAACAGGAATTAAAAGGCCATAACATTTTATACTTTTTTC
>JADBJO010000164.1:798747-803747 GCA_016801955.1 Conus betulinus
TTGTTCAATTGACCCAAGTTGTCGCTTTACATTGCAGCGCGTAAGCACTTTCTGGCACACAGTCATCCAAGGTGTTCCACTTCCTTCCTTGCATATTGTTGAATATGTCCTGGAACACGTCCCTCGACCGGTTAGTGTCAGGCGTCTCTACATGGCAGCAGGCCATGGCAGCGGCCTTGCTATTGCCATTAGGAGAGTCGTCAACAACACCCGATGGTGGGATGCCTGGCTGTTCCTTCATCAAGACTTCATCCGAAATTTTGAGCTTAGGGGAGTTTGGTATCAAAGACGCAATTGAGCTTTGACACCGTTTCATGATGATCAAATTTGTACATTTCTACTTCCTCTCCTTGTATTTTTGACTTGATAGTTTGAGAAGGATTAAACGCAAACATTGTATTTTGGTTGTTTTTTCATTGACTAGTGTTTTTGGTATGGAGGACACAATTGAGCTTTGACATTTTCATTGTATACCAATAAGCGTGCTGAAATGATAATTGTCTGTGTGCATGCAGCCATTTTATTTTCTCTCACAAAATTGAGTGTTTGACAAACCGTTTCATGATAATCAAACTTGTACATTTCTACTTCTTCTTCTTGTAACTTTGACTGATAGTTTCAGAAGATGAAACATAAACATTGAGTACTGTTTTTCTGATTTTGACAAAACGGATTAAGCATACTGGAACGCTTAAGATTTTGTTCACAAACGTCTGACTAATTTGAGAAAATCATTACAGGAAACTTATGTAATTGTTGTGAATTTGTTTGACACAAGCGTCTTTGGAGAATGAAACCTTCCTCTGTTTTTCGAAGAAAATGTAGAATTTTATAAACATTTCAGAATAATGAAACCGTAAAATACGTTTTTTTATGAGTTTGACATTGAGCTTATTTGGTTCTCTTTTGCTGAGCAGATTCATTTCAGAAAATTAAAAACAGAATCAAAATAAGATTTTTTTCCTGCGTTTGTCCGTTCGCGAAGGGATGATGATGATGATGATGATGACGATGACGACGACGACGACGACGATGATGATGATGATGGTGATGATGATGATGATGATCATGATGGTGATGGTGGTGGTGGTGGTGGTGATATGTGTGTGTGTGTAGTAGTACTTTAATTTAACGTCTCTTCACCCCCTCACATGACATTAGACACACACACACACACACACACACACACACACACACACACACACACATGCACACACACACAACACACAGGCAGGCACACACACGCTCTTATGTACGCACGGTGGTGGTGGAGAGGGGGGTGGGGGGAGGGGGGGGGGGGGGGGGAGAAGGGTAGTTTTTTCGAACAGATGGGGGGGAGTAGGGACAATATTTTTAGGCAGGGGATGGAGGCAGACGCATACCCCACGACAGTAGCGATAACGGCCCTAGTGCTAAACGATCGTAGTTGTGTTGAGACGTAGTGCTAATGACATAAAATCGTAGTGATAACGTAACATCGTGATTTTGGTCATAGTGGCAACGTAATGTTGAACTAGACAGACGTAGTGATAGCGTGTCGAGAAGTGCTCGGTGGTGGTCGGAAGACGGCACAAAAAATGTACCTCCCCATGTCGAGGATGGGTGTCGAAGGGTCGCGTTGGGGTGTCGGGAGGTGTTGGTGGTGGTCGGAAGATGGCACAAAAATATGCCTCCTCGGTTGGCCCCAATGTGTTAATCTTAATTTCTAAATATTACCAGTTTGATTTTTTTCAACCTCTATCTCCTTTAACAGGTACAGGTGCGGTAAAATGTACCAAAAGAAAATTGTAACAAATTGCCGCAGTCGGTGCGGCAATTTGTACCATTGGAACAAATTGCTGCGTTGGAATAAATTGCGCTGCAGCAATGCTGTCCCAGTTATAGTTGTAAGAGAACACCAGCATCATGAAACGGGAGGCTGAAAAAGAGATTCGTTCACATAAACAGTTCTGAGTAAAAGGTTACAACCGAAACACGAAATCGCGTAAACAAGTTCGTAACTTCAAAACAAGGAGCTAAAAATGTATCTATCAATTCCTGCTGTGTTTTACAGCAAGTTCTAGATTTCCCGTATGCATAACATATTGCAGTTCTCCGTGCTCGTTTTCAGTCAATAAGAACAAAGTCCTTGAAATGGTAGGGAGGCGGAAAAGTAGTGTATAGGGTGAAATACTCTGCTTGAGAACGACTGAACCTATATCTATGCATCGAGGCGGTCCGTCCCCCCCCCCCCCCCCCCCCCCTCCCTTCTGAATTGTAAGTGGTGGTCTGCCTGCTAGTCTTTCAGAGGAGACAATAAAGCGAGGTTCCATGTGCGACGAGGATTTAGCGCACGTAAAATAACCCACAACAGCAAGGGAGTCTGGAAGGAAATTATGTGGAAGGTTACACAACTTGTGTGCACGCTTCCCGAAAACCAATTTCAAACCTTCTTTCACTGAGGACGGGTACGTGTGGGCGTGTGCCTATACTCACACCATGAGGTGGGTACGTGTGGGCGTGTGCCTATACTCACGCCATGAGGTGGGTACGTGTGGGCGTGTGCCTATACTACTCAGCCATGAGGTGGGTACGTGTGGCGCGTGTGCCTATACTCACGCCATGAGGTGGGTATGGTATGTGTGGGCGTGTGACTATACTCACGCCATGAGGTGGGAACGTGTGGGCGTGTGCCTATACTCACGCCATGAGGTGGGTACGTGTGGGCGTGTGCCTATACTCACGCCATGAGGTGGGTACGTGTGCGCGTGTGCCTATACTCACGCCATGAGGTGGGGTATGTGTGGCGCGTGTGCCTATACTCACGCCATGAGGTGGGAACGTGTGGGCGTGTGCCTATACTCACGCCATGAGGTGGGAACGTGTGGGCGTGTGCCTATACTCACGCCATGAGGTGGGAACGTGTGCGCGTGTGCCTATACTCACGCCGCCATGAGGTGGGTACGTGTGGGCGTGCGCCTCTGCTCACGCCATGAGGTGGGTACCTGTGGGCATGTGCCTATACTCACGCCATGAGGTGGGTACGTGTGGGCGTGTGCCTATACTCACGCCATGAGGTGGGTACGTGTGGGCGTGCGCCTCTGCTCACGCCATGAGGTGGGTACCCTGTGGGCATGTGCCTATACTCACGCCATGAGGAATTGGTGGACTAGCTCCAAACCCCTCACTGGAGAGGGATTCTCGACGAAGGTGGAGGATAAGCCTCGTTCTGGTTCAGGCCCAGAGTCACTCCCGCCTCAAATTCAGACGCTATGAGCTTTAACTTATCTATTTTGTCGCTTGGGACATTGTGAAAAATTTGAAGTTGGGAACAAAGGTGAAAGTCGGTGTGGATTTACTCTTTGTGGAATGACTTTGAGAGCCCGTTCTCATTCTCAACCGCTGGGGTGGGATATCGGGCGTGCAGTGATTTTAGAACGTTGCAACGGGGAGAATAGTCTTCCACATAGAATTCTGCAATGGCGGTGAACTTACACTATAGAATACAATACAATGTTTATGTCAGAGTCTACACTAACCTATGTGTGATAGGATTTTACATTGGAATCGTCATCATCATCACTTCCATCAAATAGCAAACCACAGGTTAAATAAACTAAGTACTCTGCTCCAAAAATTCCTGTAAGAAACGGAAATTCACATGTAATATTAAAAAGAAAATCCCTATGTGGGAAAGTTAAGTATACATATCTGCAAAAAGTTACCGTGGCCAGCTTTGGACGTAATTCATGGCATGATATATTTGAGGTACATGTAAACAATACCAGAGTAGCCCGTTCCGTCCCTGTGAGGAATCTCCAGCCTGAGAGTCAAGAAAGTGAATTTCACCGCAGGCAATCTCGTAACCCTTCCCACAGGAAACCTGAGGTATGAGGGGAGTGAAAGCAAGTACAGATGATTGACCAAACGTCTACGCATTTTTCCTCCCTTACATCGTTCGAGCAGTCCGGCAGTGCAAAATGCGGGATTCATTATCGGCAAGTGCTAACTTGAATCGAAAATGTCGCTTCACGCCATCAGGCCTACTCGTTTGGCACAGGCTAGAAAACTTCTTTGCTGCTGCTACTTTCTTTCTGCCTTTTTTTTTTTTTTTTTTGTTGAAGATTTTGGGCACCCCGTGAATTAGATCAGACTACCTACCTTCAAAAGAACAGACTGCTGAACTCTGATCTAAAATAATAAGAACACCTGTGCAAACTTTTTTAGCTAGCTGAAAAATATCAGTGATTTCTTTTTTTAAAAAATTTCACTGAGCAAACAAGAGGCAGAACTGCGTTTATATAAACAAGTTGAAATCGACCTTTTTTACCTTTTTGAACAAAGAGCACAGAAAAAAAAAAAACGTCAGCAGAAGTGACTCGCAATGCTTCACACTTGCTGATGTTTCGAGCTGCACGTAAACGTAAATCATTAGACATAAGATCAACCTACTGCAGCAGTGAGTTCGAGACCACAGGTGGATGGATAAATTAATAGAACTGAAGGTTAACACCCGTAACAATGTCAGCACCAGTGGAAGCACTGTCAGCTTTATGCACCATCGTACCCAGCAAACAGCTTCAACAGGCGCGCGACTCTGGTCCTGTAATCTGGCGTCTCATCTTTCTCCACGCTTTTGAAGACGGTGGAAGTGCTTTAATGCATTTTACCTCACTGAGAGGGGCTTTTAATGTTGGCATGAACTGGCGGGCTTGAGTACTGAAGCGGGGTCGAGACAGGGGGTTGTGAACATGGAAAAAGTAGGATAAAGGGCAGGGGTGGGGGTGGGGTAGAAGCCAGAGTGGAGAGGGAGGGTGAGTAGGCTGTTAAATGATTATGACTTTTCTTTGAGCGCCTAACACGGTGCAGATCTGTGGCCATTTGTTGAGGAACAGTTACAAGTCATAGCATTCAGCGTGGAGCTTTATTAGGTCTAAACAGTTATCGAAAACCGTAATTATCATTAACAAAACTAAAAAAAATTACCATTTTCTAGTGAAAATTGTAATTACGACAGTACA
>JADBJO010000164.1:818747-823747 GCA_016801955.1 Conus betulinus
TGTGTGTGTGTGTGTGTGTGTGCGCGCGCACGTGTGTGTATGTGTTTGTGCGTGCACATGTGTGTGTGTGTATGTGCGTGACACAGAGAGAGAGAGAGAGAGAGAGAGAGAGAGAGAGAGAGAGAGAGAGAGAGAGAGAGAGAGAGACAGAGAGAGACAGAGAGTGAGAGTTGGTTTCAATCAGCTGTCTCCAGGGTCCCCAGGCCAGCCGTCTTCAGGCGACCACTGAGCCTTTCAGCCACCAGACCAAGAGGAGAAGCAAACCGTGAGTCAGTGTCATCCCCACCCCGCCCCCACCACCCTCTGCTCCCCGTCCACCATCCCCAACACCTCTACCTCTCTACCTAGAAACTCATCAGATGGGCATTCCTCCGTTTCCAAGAACCCCACCTGCTTGCCAGACCTTCGAGCCAAGCGAAACGAACCTCTGAACCGAAAGGGGCACAACCACTTTTTAGTCGATTCACAACAACCAGCCACGAGTTTCCCCCCCCGTCGTCGAAACAGATGAAGTTTAGGGGAAAATACTTCTGGTCTTCATAATTTTCACAGCAAAGGGAGATAACTCGCGTGCTGTCGACTAGCGACCATTCTCTTCTTTACTGAACGATAAAAGCGAGCATTCAAAACCTATGTCTTCTCCCCTCCAACCTCTTCCGTCTTCTCTTCAGTTCCATTGCCTGGTTTTCATTTTTCATACGCACTGGAGTGTGTACCCAGATCGAAGAGATAAGAGACTGTTCGTTTTCAATGCTGTTTGTCCTACCTGGACAAGAGGTCGAAAGCTTAACGTCTGTTTTGCAATTTGTTAGGCGACTCAAAGAAATCTATTTTTTTGCTTTTTAACTTTCAATTCTTGAAAACATCATCGGACGATTTCAGATCAAACGGAACTTAAAACACTCAATTGGATAGTTATATTACTGTAAGCTGAACAAACATCACGAATGAATCCGAAAATCCACGCGCCTGCGTGGACAACGACATCCGACTAAAACCACCGCCATCTTTCTAGCTTCCCTCTGAGGGCAGGGACAGCACGCATCAAACGTTGGTGACAAGCATGCTGTGGCCCGGAGACCCACAGAACGTTCAGTTCGGGCAGCGCTCACAGGAGCCGTCGAGACCCAACGAATCCCTAAGACTGCACAAGTTTTACATAAGGGGGGTTTGCAAGACAAAACGCTTCCCTACAGACTGGGGGAAGAAACGCTGTGCTGGTCAACCCAGCGATATTTCGTGTAGCGAAGCGCTGACAAGAAGGGAGACAACTCACCTGCCGTCGATCAGGCATTCTTCTTCTGCGTACGCAGGGTGATACTCCTGCGGGACACTCCCTGTATAGACAGGCAAGGATTATTCCCGTCTACCTAATAAAAGGAGTGGAGTTTTGTGTGTATGGGATAATTGCTTTCCTTATGAACGTTCTCAAAGAAAAGACGGACAAACGGACGAGACAGAAGTGTCCACACAGGTCAAGGCAGACAGAAGTGTCCGAGACACGTCACACAGGTCAAGGCAGACAGAAGTGTCCGAGACACGTCACACAGGTCAGGGTAGACAGAAGTGTCCGAGACACGTCACACAGGTCAAGGTAGACAGAAGCGTCTGACCAGCTTCATTTCAGTAGGATCAACGGGGGTGTGGGTTTTTACTCTCGGAATTTTCGCCCATACGACACGAACTTTGGAATTTGCAAGTTCAATCATTCCACCTGTTGGTATGCTCCTCCAGAGCACGCACACACACACCACACACACACACACACACACACACACACACACACACACACACACACACACACACACACACACACACACACACACGCACACGCACGCACGCACACACACACAATCTTCTGTTCTTCTCCCTCTCTCTCTCTCTCTTTCTCTCTCTCTCTCTCTCCTCTCTCTCTCTCTCTCTCTCTCTCTCTCTCTCTCTCTCTCTCTCTCTCTCTCTCTCTCTCTCTCTCTCTCTCTCATTTCCTTCTGCCCTTCGCTGGCTGCATGGGAAAGCTGTTGCATTGGTGAGCCTTTGGTGGTGAGGGTGTCACAGAATTAAAGGCGCTAAATCTCCCTCTAATGCCAGGGTAGAGCAGAACGACTGGCCGGGTTCCACCAGGTCCCATTCAAGGTTCAAAGGTCGGCTCCAGACAGGCCATACGAACGGGGGTTCTGTTCTCCTATCGGATATCGATGGTCTCCATCCATGGTTGCCCTTTCTTTCCTCTCCGCTAACTGTTATTTCACCGTATGATTTTTCTTCCAAGTCGTCGCTTTCATGTCTGAGAAGTGATGGACTTTTCCCTCGCTTTCACTGTATTCGTTCGCGTTCAACATGCATATATATATATATATATATATATATATATATATGTATATATATATATATATATATATATATGTATATGTGTGTGTGTGTGTGTGTGTGTGTGTGTGTGTGTGTGTGTGTGTGTGTTGACATACATACATACATACATACATACATATATATATATATATATATATATATATAGAGAGAGAGAGAGAGAGAGAGAGAGAGAGAGAGAGAGAGAGAGAGAGCGAGAAGAGAGAGAGAGAGAGAGAGAGAGAGAGAGAGAGAGAGAGAGAGAGAGAGAGAGAGAGAGAGGAGAGAGAGAGAGAGAGACGAGAGAGAGCGAGAACGGGAGAGAGAGAGAGAGAGGGAGAACGAGAGAGAGCGAGAACGAGAAGAGAGAGAGAGAGAGAGAGAGGAGAGAGAGAGAGAGAGAGAGAGAGAGAGAGAGAGAACGAGAGAGAGAGACATGCATACATACATACAAAATGACAACATGAAAGACAGAATGAGAGAAAAGGCTAGAGAATGGGAACGTAAGAAACCGACTTACAGAGGGAATCATCAAAAGAGCGAAAAAACGAACATGATATAGATGGAGCTAGCTTAAGACAGCCATTTAGGGACAGACGCAAAGAGGGTCAGACACATGAGGGAGGGACAGAGAGAGAGAGGGGGGAGGGAGAGAGAGGAAAAGAGAGAGAGAGAGAGAGAGAGAGAGAGAGAGAGAGAGAGAGAGAGAGAGAACTGGGAGCTGAGAAGTACTGAAAGAAACAGAGAAATTAAGAGGGAAGGAGAGAGGCAGACTGACGTGAACAAACAGAACACAAACAGAAAGTCAGAAAAAAGTAGACAGATAGGAATACAGAGCTAGACACAAAGGAAACACACACGTCGAGAGAGGCAGAAAGAAAACGTAGGCTACGGAAGAGTATACAAGACATACTGAGGATGACTTTGAACTTTTAGCTACGCTATGCTAACTACATCAGACCGGATTCGACAGGACTACAATCGATAGAATAAGACAACATATTATGATAAAAGAACGGAAAATGATGATTAAAAAAAACTACAAAGCGTAAAACCGGTGCGATGTCCAATTGTACCCCTCTCACATCGCAATGTCGTTGTTTTGCCGTCTGACATCAGTGACATCACACGCCGCTTGGCCATACCAAAACACAACCATAACACCCGTAACTCGCCTGCAGTAGTTCTAGCCATTGACACGTGACAGTCATCTACTCCGGACGTTACTGTCATTGGTGCATGGGGACAAAGGAATGGTTGAAAACAATTCGGGAAGATTTTCTCTTCGACCTTTTTGTGCTCTAAGCAACATTTACCTCGTTCACAAACGAAGTGGGTTTCACAGTGGGGCGACTGCGGGTGACAGTTGAAACAAGAGCTGGAACAACATTTCTGAGCAGCCGAACGAAGGAACAAAAACAAATTACAGAACGGATACAACGCGTTCCGACCGGTTGGGTCTTCTTCAAGCAGGACAATACCATTTAAAAAACGATGAAAACAGAGGATGAACAGACGGGTCACTTATCTCTTTAAACTGGGTGACCGTCTGTTCGTCTTTCGTATTATTTTAACCGTAATGTGTCTTACCTGAAGAAGACCCATTAGGTCAAAACGCGTTGTTCGTAAACAGCTTGTTTGCTCCTTCGTTTAGCAGCCGACTACTTTCCGTTTTTGCTCTTGAAGATGAAGTGTAATTTAAACTTTAAAAAAGTTAACTTAGACTCATGATTGTTTCATTGTATTTCTGTTTGTCATCACAGTCTCCATTTTTTTATATAAATATTGTTGTACATGTCGGGCTGCGTTATTGGCCCAGTTCTGTTAACTTCATTCTGATTGGAAGGGAGCGACCTCGGCGTTCATTTGTCGCAGTGTCACTCAAACTGTGGACATTTCGCTTATTTCCCGCTGGCACGCAACGAATGAGGATTCTGCGTTTTTCTCCCAAGGTCTTCTAACTTCCTCCTTTTTTATTGCCTCAAATGTCATCCATTTTTCAATAGAAGTGACGTTGTGTGTTACCGGGCCACCAAACGAATGCAACGAGCGAAAGACGATACAAAGATAACGCGTTTCAATATTATAAAAGATGCAGAGGTTCGAAACTGGCTGCTTCAGGATTGCCATGTTAGTCTTACCTGACATGTAAACGTACAGGCTTCGTTCAGTTTACTTCATTTTATGTCCTGCTTATTACCTTTTTATTGCCTCCGTTTTTTCAGTTGACTTGTTCATTAGTCAAGCTATCCGACGCACATCGAATGCAGGGTGAGTGAGTTTTACGTCCTCACATGGGATGTTTTGGGGAACAAGTTGTGTGATGCAGCAAATGCAAGGTCTTGAAGGCTGAATCTTAAAAGAGAACAACAATTCCTGTCCTCTGTTTTTCTCTTCTTCTCCCTTTTTTCATCAATAGGGTTAAAAACTTCAGTCAAGTTAAAACACTTTTAGGAATACAGTTTTTAGACTAATTCAATTTTCATCCGACCTGCGTTCAGTTTTCACTTAGCTTTTCATTCATTTTCTTTCTTGCCTCTTTCTTTTTGCTTGTGTCTTTCAGTTGTACGCGCGCGCGTGTGTACGTACATGTGTGTGTATGTGTGTGTGTGTGCGTGCGTGCGTGCGTGCGTGCGTGTGTGCGTGCGCGCGCG
>JADBJO010000164.1:828747-831247 GCA_016801955.1 Conus betulinus
TCACTCTTAGCGCCTTTCGCGACATCTCAAAAGGACGATTACCGATGCCCATCTCCTTCCCAAACGTTCCTGTGACGGTCAATGTTTTCATAGTCTTCACATTCCACCCAATGGCCACGGATTATCGAAACTTTACTGCGTGTATCCCACCCTCTGTGTAGGTATACACAAACCAGCATGCTTGCAAAGATTGCGAATGGGAAAAGTGAGAAATCCGACTTGTACCTTTTGCACCCAAAGCACTACCGAAGTTTGAACTTTAAACCACCAAATTCAGTATCAAGCACGAGGACTGATGGGATATGATACCTATTGACTGCGCAATGTAAACGCTCCACAATCATTATACGTCAGCAGCAATCCTATGCCTTTAAAAAGAGACTGCAGATATGATTTTAGAAGAACCGTGGTGGATAGATGGGATCTGGACTTGGGTCAAAGCCCGCACCTAGGAGGGCTCTTTGACCATGGTAGGGGTCTGAGCTCTCTCCGGGCGTCTTTCTAGTTTGTTGAGAAAACGACGAAAATCACCATTCCTGCAATGTTAAAGGCAGTAAAAAGCAATCTGGATCCGCCATTTGAATCCAGGGTTCGCACCGCATTTTTTTCGGGTTCCTCATCGGGTCAAGTTCTAAGAATTCTCCACCTTGTGTTAAATTCGGTTTATATTTGTGAGTCATCCTCCTGGCAGGTAAACAAATCAACAGACATGGGTCAATGCACTGTCTTGGCGGTAAAAAGGGGGGTGGGGAGGTGGGGGGGGGGGGGGCACAAGGAATCCGAAACACAAAATGGACGACACTATCCCAGACTGTCAACACGCAACTGCAGTCCCGAACACACTACACTGGGATCACTTTCGCCTATATTGTCCGCTGCACCATAGACTGCAGCCATATGTGTGGTCAACAGCTGAGCTCCACCCTCAACAGCTGAGCTCCACCCCCACCCCACACTCCACCCGCGACCCCCTCCCGCCTTTCCTCCCGTCTCTCCCCCGAACACTAGCGAGTCGAGTGGGAGTTGAAAAATCGAAAAACTTCGTTCATCTCACAGACTGCCCTGACGAAATGAAGTAGCCAAAGATAAAGAAAGAAAAGAAAGAAAGAAAAAGAAACAAGAACGTAGGGGCAAAAGGCGAAGAAGTTTTACGTTGGTATATAGCAATAGAACACACGCCAACATGGGAGCAAACAAAGCACACTTAAATTTGTAACTCACCCACACCCACCCATCCCACCACCCACCAATTTACACACACACACACACACACACACACACACACGGCGCGCGCGCGCGCGCGCATACACACACACAACACGCGCACATACAGACAGCGCGCGCGCGCGCGCGCGCACACACACACACACACACACACACACACACACACACACACACACACACACACACACACCTTACGCCCCTCCCCCCTCCAAAAAAAAAAAAAAAAAAAAAGAAACAAAATAAAATGAAAAATCAGCGAAGACATCTTTCACTATTCTGCCTGTACCTTCCTATCTCCAGTTCTTAACTTCTTTTTTTTTTTCCCCTTTCCTGATCGTCCTTCAGATCTTATGAACTCATGACTAATAACTTTCCGCAGCGATGCCGCCATCACCAAATCTGTAGACACCCACAAATAGGGCAGTCCTGACAGGCAGATTACACGGTCAAACTGTCAAGGGAACTCGGATGACCTCAGACAGGCGGCAAGGACGGAAGGATCCTGGGTGTATCCCTGGATCCAAAACGACCCCTGCCAAAATAGTACAAAATCCCTGCCAAAATGTCACGGAAACCCTGTCAAAATATCACGGGAACGGGATCCTGCCAAAATATCACGGAATTAAACATCACGGGATCCCACCAAAATGTGGGATCCCTGCCAAAACATCACGAGATTCCTGCCAAAACATAACGAGATCCCTGCCAAATATTACGGAATCCCTGCCAAAAATCACGGAATCCCTGCCACAACATCACAGGATCCCTACTAAATATTACAGAATCCCTGCGCAAAATCACGGGATCCCTGCCAAAACATCACGAGATCCTTGCCAAATGTTACGGAATCCCTGCCCCAAATCACGGGATCCCTGCCAAAACATCACGGGATCACTGCCATAATATCGTAGGATCCCGAATGTATTACTCCTTATTGGTGAGTTTCTTGAACTTGGAAAACGAGTACAAAAATGTTCAATAGAAAAGCAATCTTAGATAAACTGCGTTAAACTCAGTTCCTTCAGATTCGCGTCCCTTTCCTGACAGACAAACAAGCGGACGCGCCAAAAGCAAAACCCTTCCATGGCCGATATAACTTAAGGTCGATTTAGTGTCATAGTTTGACGCCACTGATATTAGTTCATTTAATTCATAACCGGTACAGCCAGCCACTCTTGAGGCCGCGATGAGTGATTATTGGTTTGCAAATACCAGTGTGTATGGTCCCTAGTCGCATGAATGCTCTGCAAGCAGCCCCTACACACACACACACACA
>JADBJO010000164.1:836247-841247 GCA_016801955.1 Conus betulinus
GAATCATTGACAAACATCCTCTGAAAAGGACAGAATCTGAACAAAGCTTGGCAAATTATAAAGAAAAAAAACCAGGTCTAGTATGGTAGACAGCTGGTGAGATCACTATGTAAACAATCGAAATAATGCTGATCTCCAGTGTTAAATGGTCCATGGTGGATTGCCTGCAGATCTTGTCAGGTCTTGAACAACTCTAAGCGTTTGCAAATGCTGAAAGTATGTTCTTCTTCTTTGGGCGAAGCAGAACCGGGGCATTCTTTAGACTTCTTTTGGGATTTTTAGTAAAACGAGTCATGGACAGGGTTTTAAAAACGAGAGATTTTTTTTTTAAAGCGAGTATTTAGATCATTCCCCCGCCTCTTTGAACAGATAATAAGCAGATTTAATTCCAATACAGATGGAGGAAAGTTTTCTTGTCAGCTCCCAAATCTGTGTGTGCTCAAAGAATGATAATTGTTTTCGGACATGATATACTTAGGTACGTGATGTGATTTTCAAAGTTCAGGAATTTTTTCTTTTTTTTCTTTTTTTTTTTTTTTTTTTTTTTTTTTTTAGATTAAGAAAAAGACCAAATATTTTACGACTTCCCAGCCGGGTGTCCGTGACGCAAACCACGGGGGCATGGCGGCTGGTGGGTAAAAACGACTGTACAGATCGTAACAAAACTCGGTACAAAGATGGAATGGGGACCTGTAACGAACCGGTTCCGTTTTGGTGCGGATCCATGGAGCAAATCAGGGTCATGGGGCAAATCGAAGATCCGTTCCGCAAGTTTACAGAGAAACCACTGGACCGATTTCAACTAAACATGGAGAGAGACGGAATGTTACCCAAAGAACAAGCTCCTTAAATTTCGGTCCGGATGTGTGTGTGTGTGTGTGTGTGTGTGTGTGTGTGTGTGCATGCGCGCGTGTTCGTGTGAGTGTGTATGACCGCTTCTATTTATACCTTTCTGACCATGAAATGTTCCGAAATCAAATGCATGTATATAATTAACTTACAGAAAAGTGCTTAAACATTCTGAAGTCTGAAGAATGTAAATTGAAAACGAGTCAAAAGAAAACATCCGTTGGGAGGTTATCTTTGTATCCCTATCTTTGTGTCCCTAACACCGTCTGCAGAGGGAGACATGCCAACAGTGTGCGGGAGGGGGAGATCAATTACAATTATGCAGAAAAGGTTCACACGCCAGGAAGGAATTTACCGCCATTTGTCAAATCCTATTTCATTTGTTCCCGCCGCCAAGTAAGTAACGTTATGTTCACACAGCGATTAGTATGCACACACACACACACACACACACACACGCGCGCGCGCGCGCGCGCGCGCGCGACTTACTGCACCTATGGTAACCAAACTTCGTCAAAAGACAGAATGTTGCCCGAGGAAGAATACATTTAAACTTGGTACGGGTCCGAATCAATCAGCGGATCCAGAATCGTTCAGCAAAAATATTACAAAACAAAACAAACAAACACAAACAAACAAAACTTCAACCGATTCAAACGAACTCGTGGAAATACGGAAACATAACACAAGAATGAACCCATTGAAGCTGGTGCGAAGCCGAAGTTGATGAAGTCGAAAGTTGAGGCTTACGTCCTATTGACAGAAACCCTTAAGGACAAAGTATCCATACAGACCGAATTCTATAGTTTACGTGGCAGGTCTGGTCGTTGACAGTTGCCTTGGTTTTAATTCCGAATGAGGGCTGTCGTCTCTTGCTCTCTCTTGGTTCTGGTCTGTGTGTGAACTGAAGATCACTTTGCAGTCGGCCGACTGAGGGCGTCGGGTTTCTTCGCCCCCCCTCCCCCTTCCTGTTTTCAAGGCCACCAAGCGGCCTTCTCCATGCTCAGGTGGCGATGGTCCTGTGCCGCGTGAGGCCGCCTTAAGGGGGGAGCAGGCCGAAAGTCACTGGAGCGCTGCACAAATCTTTGAAAAGATTGACCGAAAAGTCGCTGACTACAGCCGAGATGGCAATTTTCCACCCGACTCTGAGAGGGGTGCCCACGATAGCACCACCCACAGCATGGCTTTCCATACCACGGACAATCACAGTCAGCCAGTGCTCCATCGCCGACCGCCCCACATCTCCAGAAGCCGTCATTCAGCGACACAGGCTTGACCCGCCGTCACCCATACGGCTGGAAGGTTGACGGCGCCGCCTGACACAACTGACCTCTCACATCAGTGTCTCTCTCGAGAGATCTGCCACCTCTCCCTTGATGTGTTCGCTGCTGTGCCATCCCGCAGGAAGCAAATGACATCCAAGGAACAGATCTACATTTATGCGGCAGATCTAGGATCGACTTTGAGGGCGGATCAAAGATTCGTTTAACGTTTGCGGACGTCTTTGCTCTCCCTTAACCTTAGTTCATACATTTTGCAGCCATGTTTCTGATCAGCCGAGTCTTCTGACAGACCTACCGTTTCCATCTTACTCATCAGCCGAGTCTTCTGACAGACCTACCGTTTCCATCTTACTCATGTAAGATGTGTGTGTGTGTGTGTGTGTGTGTGTGTGTGTGTGTGTGTGTGTGTGTGTGTGTGTGTGTGTTGTTGTTGTTGTTGTTGTTGTTGTCTTCAATTTAACGTCTTTCCACATTAAGTGATATTAGACGATGTGTAAGTGTGTGTGTGTGTGTGTGTGTGTGTGTGTGTGTGTGTGTGTGTGTGGTGTGTGTGTGTAGGTTTTGTGGGGTTTCCTTGCTAATTGGTCTACTTTATCGTTCTTACCAGCTGTCATCTCCCATCTTCCACACTGTCTGCTATATCATTCTGTCGTCTCTAGCTTCAACACAGTCTGCTGTATCATTCTCCCCGGCAATGTGTCCATCAAACAGTTTTTAGCTGGTTTCATAGTGGGGGTGACTGCAGAAGCAAATTCGAAGAAGCACAACAAAAAACAGACTTACCTTGCCGCTAAACGAAGGAACAAAATACAGCCCCCCCCCCCCCCCCCCCCCCAAAAAAAAAAAAAAAAAAAAAAAAACGTTTTGAAGCAGACCCAATACGTCGTTTTAGCAGCCTGCACAAGCTGGCGTCATACAGAAAAAACAAACAGACAAACAGAGTGGATCTTGAACTTAAAAAAAAAATTATGAAATGAACGAAAACACCTCTAAAGAGACTCTGCTTCGCTTCATGCCCCCTCTTCTGCCCTTGCCCTTTCCCCACCCCCACCCCCACCGCGCCAATGGAAAGTACGCACTTTATGTATCATCGGAGGGGGGGGGGGGGGTACTCTTTAGACCGTTTAACCCTGAGAGACAGAGACAGAGAGAGAGAGAGAGAGAGACAGAGACACAGAGACAGAGAGCACTCCAGCACATGTACGAGGCAGCCCTCCCCATCATGGGGAACTAACCAACACGTGTGGGAAAACTCCAGTCTAAAATCTCCTGGAGCACAACGTACGTATGGGTGCTACTTTTTGAAGAAAGCGTATACAAGAAAGCATATTTTCTTTTCTTCTGCGCAATGTGACTTCAGTTAGCCGCTGAGAATCCGAAACAAGGTTCAAATGGGTTTGAATTTTACGTTTTAAGGCTGTACTCATCATAACTGTAAGTGTAGGGAAGCTACATCTTTTGTATGATTATCTTACAAACTTCTTGGAAAGTCTGATCGGATTTAAGGCTCAGACAATGCAGTTCTTCATTGTTCATGCTACTGCTGCTGATACTTCCACTGCTGCTGCTGCAAGTACCACTACTACCTCTACTTTCACCATCACCACTTCTTACCCTACTACCATTGCTACTACTGCTACTACTGTTATTATTATTATTACCATCATTGTCATCATCATCATTATTTTTTTTTTTTACTGTTGTTCTTGTTGTTGTTAATGTTGGTATTATTGTTGTTTTGACACTGTTTTAACAGACAGAATGTCTCCAAACGTTCCCCCCCCAAAAAAAAAAAAAAAAAAAAAAAAAAAACTAGGGTTAAAATTCATCTTCTTTGAACAAACCGTCGATAAAGCAATGTTCACAAAATGCAATTTTCTCACGATTTTTTTCTCACAGCGTTCAGACCACGACTCTGGGTTGTCAGAGTCCTGTCCAGGAATCAGCTTCCGCTAAGACCGGACTTGGAGCCAGAGAACCTGGTCCACATGAGCGCTGACCCGTCACGAACTGGCCATTTGAGCATGTGGGAATAGCACAGTTGGCAGAGCGCCAGATTCGCTATCCTGGTGATCCTGGGGTCGCGAGAAGTTGTTTTGGAACAGGGGATTTCGCCTCGGAGTTAATGTTGGTTCTGACTCCATTACACACGAGAAGTCCTTCGAATGAGACCATAAACCGAAGTTCCACATGCGAACGTGCGCATTACATCTTGTACACACGTAAAATGCCAATGTTCGGAAGAAGACAAGTTTGGCGGTTGGTAAGGATGACACGTTACATATAGCAACACTCGGCATGAGAAATCGAAAGAATGAAAGGCGAAATGTTTGAACATTTAATATTGACTGTAGCGCGATCAGACAGCTCTTCAGACGGTCGTACCTAGGTAAGCAGGCCGTTATGGAAACGGGAATGTGGATTATAAAACACTTAGAGCTTGGTTTCGAACCGAGGATAGGCGCTAAATGCTATAACAACAACAACAACAACTATTACTACTAGTAATACCACTGTTACTACTACGACTACTACTACTACTACTACTGTGTCGGCTACCCGCTGAACAGGGTTCCTGGCTCATCAACTGAACCTCGCTGTATTTCCACGGAAGGAAAGACCCACAAAACAGCGGGGGAATCCAGATCGATAGTAATCCTTTTCCTTATTAATGGCTTCCTGAGCGAAGTCCAGAGGGGACAACTGCTCCCCTCCCCCACCCCTACCCCTTCCTCACCCACAGCCCAAAATCACATTCCTAGTTTCAGGCTGCTGCTGGCAGAATAATGTTGAATCAGGAAAATATTATTTCACCCCCCATTCGTTTTGATTTGGATGATGACGCGATCGGACAGAGGTTAAGCTTGA
>JADBJO010000164.1:848747-851247 GCA_016801955.1 Conus betulinus
TTTTTTTCCCTTGGATGATCATGAGGGGCAGTAGGAAAATAGTAAAGTATTCATATGCAGCCATATGTATCATACGTACACATTAGTGACTACTTCGCCTACAAGTCTTTATGGCGATTGGCAATTTTCTCGGCGCAAATCGACATTCTTCTCTGCACCAGAGTAATTTCAGACTGTACCGCTGTAGCAATCCATTCTTAGTTACTCCGCTGCAGATCGCAGTTACAATTTACTCCTTGGTGATTGCTGATCCACCGAATTTTCATTTGCACCGTCATACACACGTAACATGCCCACACCCACTGATATATACAAAAACGCACATGCATGCTGCACACACACACATACACACATGACAAACACACACACATAACATGCACATACAACAATATAAATACTCACATAACACACACGCATGCACATATACCAGCGCACACGCTCACGCTGAAAAAACACAGGAGAAAATGTTTACTAGCAACCTTTCTTGATATCACTAGAGTTAGGATCAAGAGTGGCTCTCTCGCTTGTTTTATAAACTTAAAGAGACTGGATTATCAGGAAACATTATGATTTTCTTAAAGCACATGAAAAAACACACATAATGTTTATTTACTACGGATCTGATCCAGTTAATATGCCTTTATTTCAAGTCAACGGCATACCCACCAAATATACAAAAATAGTGAAATTCCTTGGAGTAAATTTAACATCAAAGCTGTCATGGAATTTTCAGACAGAGCGTATTCTAACAAAAGCTCGAAAAACTTAAAATCTATTAAAGATTATTAGCAAGCATGCTTGTGCTCAGGACACAGTTGCTTTTTTTGGACCTTTCTACTGCGCTGGTTTGATCAAAATTAACGTATGCACAAGAGGTGTTCTTCAGTGCACCCAAATGTTTACTGAAAAAACTTCAAAGTATTGATTCCAAAGCATATAAGATAGCCATGGGACTACTAGTCCACGCATCTTGTACAAAAACATACAGTGCCGCTGGGATATTACCACTGGAAGAGTATAGGAATCTTGCATGGATCAAATTTGTTATAAGAGGTTCTACTATAGACAACAATATAGGCCTTGAAATAAATATCAAATCGGACACTGATTTTCCCAAAAGGGCTAAAAATATATCATCTCAAACGACTCTAAGAACAAATTCTTCCTCGATTTTAGAATCCTCAGATATCAAACTAACATCTATTGCAAAAAGATCTATTGTGTCTCCTGTCCCTCCCTGGAAACTAATACGAGCACATTTTGGTATTGAGCATACAGATTTAACAAAGCTGAAAATACTAATTTGTTATTATCTAATATCAAAATGCATTTTGCATGACAACTATTCTAACCATTTAAAAGATATACTCTGATGGATAATTAATCAATGAACATGCAGGTGCAGCATACATTATCCCAGGCCTTAACAAGAAAAGACCTATTATCTCGGAAAAAAAAATCTATATTCACTGCTGAGTTAACTGCTATAATCATGGCTTTAAAATTTGTTGTTGATTACCCTCAAAATCTATTCAAAGTTGTTTTATGTGTGGATTTCAAATCAGTTCTTACTGCAGCGAAGAATTTTAAATTAAAAGTTCGACCTGAGATGATCACTGAAATAAATAATTTAGTACATTTTCCTCTCAGTCAGAGACACTGAAATAACATTTCTTTGGGTGCCCCCCACTGTGGTTATATTATAACGAAAAGGTTGATGTTCTAGCAAAGAGAGGAGCAAAACGATCATCAGATTCGCATTTTTTTAAACTTCTCTATGTCAGTGCAAGAGTGTTATACTTTAGCAGAAAAAGTACAAGTTTCGTTTAATTTTCATTTGACAGAAAGAGAAACTGGGTGTTTTGGTTTACACGATGAATGAAAAATATGCATGAAAAGTTCAGTAAGCACGATCAAAACATTTATCGTAGACGACAGATAAGTTCCTTGATCTGTAGATGGAAACTGGATTGTTTTAAAACAAAGTATGTCAAAAATATACATTGTAAATGTGGTCATAGCACTGGCCACATTCTTCTGTGTAATTTAATAATGAAAAATTCATTCCAAATATGTCTGTATAGTCTACTCAAAATGTTTTCCTGTTAGCAAATGAATCATATCTTTCCTTTTTGCACTTAGCTAAAAGTCCAATTAGCAAATACTTACAATAGATAATTGTCAGTATTGAGAGAAGAAGAGGTTTTTTTTTTGTTTTTTTTTTTTTTTTTCTTTTTTTTATTTGATTAAGTGGACTTTCTATTTTTGTGTTCTAGCTGTAGATAATTAAATCTTTTGATTCGTTGTGTTTACCTTTTTTTTCCCGGCCCCAATTTTTGTTTTCGTCTAATATCACGTAATGTGGAAAGACGTAAACAAACAAAACACCACACACACACACACACACACACACACACACACACACACACACACACACACACTACAGAACAACAGAGAGAGAGAGAGAGAGAGAGGGAGAACACGCAACACACACACACAC
>JADBJO010000164.1:856247-858747 GCA_016801955.1 Conus betulinus
GGATTGCCGGTGCCGGGGCCGCGGGCGGCGTGGGTGCACAGCCTCTGAAGTGGCGCAGAGGTTGGGACAGCAAAAAAAAAACAAAAAAAAAAAAAAAAAAAACTGCCTGCTTCCTGGAGATTAGAAACAAGTCGAAGTCACAACACTTTTCTTTTGAATAAAGGTTCTGGGAGCAGCCACTTTCTGTGTTAAAGGATCGAACAATCTTGTGCAGGAAGAAATATTTGTTGAACCATCTCTGTATTCAGCTTCATCCACTCATCCCCGCTCCCTACCTATTTCCCACCCTCACCCCACCCCTCCCAGAGAGAGAGAGAGAGAGAGAGAGAGAGAGAGAGAGAGAGAGAGAGAGAGAGAGAGAGAGAGAGAGAGAGAGACTATCGAAACTATTTTACGCATATAGTGATAACGTTCTTTCAGTGCAGGCATCAACACAACTTACAACGCCATCAGAACACACACACACACACACACACACACACACACACACACACACACACACACACACACACAGGCTCTTTTCTGAATACCATCTTGATCTGTATCCTCCCTCTCCCCCCTCCCCCCTCCCATCCCTGTGCCTCTTCTTCTTATCTCTATCCCCTACCCTTTCAAGAAGCCGAATTATTACACTTCGTGTCCTACAACAGAAACTTCACTCACACGGAAGTTCTCCCTTACGTTTTTGCAAAAACCCTAACAGCTGGCTTGAACAGAAGTCTCTGCCTCTCCTTCCCCTCTCGCCACCTCTCCTTCCCTCCACCCAGGTCATGATGACACACCTTGTGTGGCCCCCTCATTCTGCTGTCTTTGAACAGCCGCCAGTCAGTCAGTCAGTCGGTCTTTCTGCCTGTGGTTCGTCGGGTGGTCTGACTTCGTGAGGTATGCTGGTGTTCTGGGGTGGCAAGGGAAGTTGAGCGATGCTGATGTTGTTTGACAAATGGCAAAAGCGTCACTGCCCTCTGTTAAGATGGTTTACCATTACACATGCGCACAAACATAGACAGACAGACATAAACATACATGCATACATACAGAAACATACAGGTGCACGCGCGCTCGAACAGACAGAAACATACACACACGAAAAAACAAAATACCCATGTTGGTAGCAGACACACACACATGTGCACACTTGCATGTGGGACACATGCTCACATATTTTCTCTCTCTCTAACGCACACAATGACATGCGCACGCGTGCCCGCACACACAAACACAGAAGCACACTCACGCACAAACACAGTGTGGCACACGCACTCATTGTGTAAAACGGTTAATACTTGCTTGATCTCTATTTTCCTTTGAAACATCGGAGAGCAATGAATGTCAGGGATTTTCCATACATTTTCATGAACATTTGAAAGAAATGCTTGGCACATTGTTTTGATTAGGGATGAACACACACACACTTAAGCAGACAGACATGTACACACGACAGGTAAACACACACAGATACACGTGCGCGCACGCACATATATATATATATATAATAAACTAATAAATTCCAAGGATAAGTACCGAGCACCATTCCAACAACTTACAGAGCAGTTAGGTGTTGCAATGACTGCAAGAAATATTGAATTATAAACAGACCTTGTTCTTATGTCTTAGATTGTAGAAATAGAGAGAGACAAGCCTTCATATCTGCAGTGGTAGATAATTCCTAACTGACAGTATGTGCTTGATTGGGTGAATAATAAATGCTTCTCAAAATGAACCTTCTGCAAGCTTATAGTCTCCAAAGCGGGAGACAATCTCCAATGGGGAGGAAGCTCACCAACATATAATTCCTGGTCAGATACCGGTTTTATCGAAACCTGACTATTTCTCCTCAGTGACCGCGAAAAGTGGTAATTTGATTCCTCTGCCTTTTCGGTTTTATGAAGAATGCTATACCAGAAAAAGGCTGGTGTGCAATACCGTAGTATGTTTGTTGAGTTTTCAAAAAACCAACCAAAGGTGCCACCTAAGAAGCAAAAGAAAATCATCAAGAGCAAAACAAGCTACATTTTCTTGTGAAAAGTAGAAAAATATAAAAAGATAACCTCTTAAGACACAAGTGCTAGGGCCAGTTCTTGGAATGAATCCACAAGGGACTAAATTACAATAAACTAATAAATTCAAAGGATAAGTACCGAGCACCATTCCGGCAACTTACAGAGCAGCTAGGTGTTGCAATGACTGCAAGAAATATTGTTTTGTTTTATAATTCAATATTTCTTGCAGTCATTGCAACACCTAGCTGCTCTGTTATATATATATATATATATATATATATATATATATATATATTTCACACAGACACTTTTCTGAACACCCTCCTGATCTATATTCTCCTCCCTGCCCCCATCCCTCCACCCCTTTCCCTTGATCTATCCCCGACCCTTCCCAGAAGCCTCACTATTACAGTTCACTTCCTGAAACAGAAACCACACTCACACGGAAGTTATCCCTTACACAAAAATCCTGACAGCCAGCCTCAATACAAAGGGCTCCC
>JADBJO010000164.1:866247-868747 GCA_016801955.1 Conus betulinus
AATTACCAGTTAAAAAGATTAGCATCCATTTTTATTCAATTTGGTAAAAAGCTGTTTTCGCCGTTTTCTTGCGTGCATTCCGCCTCTAACATCAGCGCGTGAACGGCGGCCTCCCTGACAGTCCTATCTGCTCTACGTGCCGAAAAAGCAGAAAGAGCACACAAAACAAAGTGTGAAGTAACGCACTTTAATGAACGACACAAAACAAGACAAGAAATTTTCGGCAATAAGCCTTCCTCAGCGACAAAACAATGAAAACAGTACAGACATTAACATGCACAATACTCCCCTTGTGAAGCCAAAGTGGTGAATGAATGCTCTACGTGCATCGTGACAGGGAAAACCAGACAGTTTGGGGAAAGGTGTAATGGACGCAAACGCCCGTCTTTGGTCCTTTACTTTTGGTGAAGTCTGTGGAGTAGCCTCAGACACAACAGATCTAGTGTGCCCCTTGTAGCCGCCATTTTGATGCCCGCCACTATTTTGGTGTTTAGATACCAAAACGGTCAGGAATATTGAAAACGGCGGAGATAGTATTTTGGTCTCTGGGCTAAAAATAACAAAAACGGAAGGATGGCTTTGCCAACCGTTTGATCTTCAGCGTGTGCTTTTTCTGATGTAGGGTAATGATGGAATGGGCTCTTTGAGTGACAGTCTCCTGAAACCAGTTCTAACAGCCTCAAGGCACAAGACGATCACGGATACCACAATGGCGGTCTACATCCCCTATCTTCAAAGTCCTCACACACTTGAAAAAAAAAATCCAACCCTATTAATGAGAGTGGCTCCTACAGACCTGTCGATGCAATTCTCTTAACAAGCCCAGACGGCCACCAGGCCCAATCGTAACGCCCCCGCCACCCTTCATTCCCATTTTCTGTGTCCTGCCCCCTGAACCACACACACACACACACACACCACACACAGAGAGTAGTGACGAAGGCTGTGTTAGCTATGCAGGCACTCATAATCTGATCTTCTTTTTAGGTTAATACACAGATTAGGCATCTGCTTACTCTCGCACATAAGCCAAACTCTTTCATTTGTTGTTTTTGTTGTTGTTGTTCGGAAGCGATGCGACCTCATAATCTAGCACATGGAAATGCCGAAAGAAAACAAGTACGTGGTGATGACTCCATGCCGAAAGATAATCTGTGTGTGTGTGTGTGTGTGTGTGTGTGTGTGTGTGTGTGTGTGTGTGTGTGTGTGTGTGCATTTATGTCCGCATAGGTATTTCTATAGAAAGATAAATAGACATAACAGACAGACAGACAGAAAGAAAGACAGACAGACAGACAGATAGATTAAAACATAGATATACAGACAGATAAATACACGTGTGTGTGTGTGTGTGTGTGTGTGTGTGTGTGCGTGTGTGTGTGTGCGTGCGTGTGTGTGTGTGTGTGTGTGTGTGTGTGTGTGTGTGTGTGTGAGAGAGAGAGAGAGAGAGAGAGAGAGAGAGAGAGAGAGAGAGAGCGGCTCTGTGTGTATTGAGGAGAGGATATGAAGCCAAGGGGATGAAAAAAGGGGGGGGGGGGGGGGGGGGGGGGGAAGGGGGGGGGGGGGAGTCCGAGCCGATCTTGTTTTTTTGTTTATCTTTCCTTTTTTATCTTGTTCATATCAGCGGCCGGTGAAAAGAAAGGACAGCCAAGTGACATGTCACACAGACAGATCTGTGGGAAAATCCAGGGGGAAGTTCGCAGGCGGTGTTCGTCAGCTAATGCATTTCCAAACCCTTCGTGCCACCTACCCCCTGGCATTCATGTTTGTTTCTGTTGTTGTTTTCTATATAATCCTGTCGAAGAATAACCGGTCATAACAAGGACGTTACTAAAACACCAGTTCCCATTTTACAAAACAGAAAAAATAGACTTTGATGCAATGAAACAGCAATTTTACACATTAGTGATAAATCGGTTACAACTGTATCCATAGAACAATTAGGCAGAGGTGGTAGATGAGGTTTTAACTGCTTGCAGTGGAAAAGTATGTGGGAATTAGTTATCATTTCACCACAAAGGCACGTATATTTTTGCAAAACTTTGTCTTAAAGCATTTAGTTTGATCTTATATATTAGCGAAATTATGATCCGAGAAAACGGCAAACTACATTGATAAAAAGAATGAAGTGTGTCAAAGTTTAATAGCTGGTTTATGCGTGTATCAAGAGAACATCCCGAATTCTGTTTTTTTTTTCCTAAAATGTTTCCAGCATGCATTTTCTAGAAGACTGTATCCCTCATGGACAGACAATGGGATACTGATAACCTCCGACCCGCTAGTATTTTTCGCTCCCCGTTTTTGCTGCTCTGTCTACTCTCTCATTAAACTGAATCCCACAATGAGAAGGAACCCAACAGAAACTAATTCTTGTACCCCTAATAATCAAGAAATGTATTAGGTGATGAATATCTGTAATCAGATCTTGTCTTACTATAGGGTTTTTGTTTTACTTAGGGCGAATAAAACCGCCTTTGAATCGACACAAAAGAGGATTTGG
>JADBJO010000164.1:876247-886247 GCA_016801955.1 Conus betulinus
CTTTGCGGAAGCCAGACAAGAAGCCGTGCGTGTTCAATTCTCAAGCTGCCCCAAGGACCTGCACGTCTCCGGGAGGTATCTGGATTCATCAGCAGCGGACTGGACTCATAATGAAAAACATCATTTCTGCTCCTGTCATCAAACGCCATACTACATCTCTAACCCTTACCCCTCCCCTCCTATCCTCCGTTCTGACCGCCATTTTCCCTGTGGTCCTCCCCATGGTTAGGTCTTCTTCATCTCTCGCCAGCATCTGAGGTTGCCTGGAGTTCATGGCGTTTTGATGATGCTGATCATATTGCGTGATATTCTCTGAAAGGTCACCTTGCATTGTTGTCCATAAAAAAAAAAACAGGAAAGCTCAGCTGAAGTGCAGAGACATGAACATCCAGAATGGCAGGAGAGCGCAGACCTCAGCAAGGCCTACCAAATCTTGGATCTACCCTTTGAATCAGTTCATCAACGAAAGAAACTTGTTTTTCTCTTGCAGGGAAGTAATTGTTGGAATTACCTGAAATGAATCTGTGTATACTTTTTCAACAGTTCAAGGCAAAAACACGAAAAATCAGCGTGTGTTTCATCAGAAAGTTCCAATGTTCCATGAAATATTATCAATTTGCTGTTAGTTGCCAATTCGTAACAATAACATCATGTTCATCAGAAAGTCTATCATAATGTTATGAATGCAGTGGACAGACCATGATGTGATCCGTTTATAAGTAACTATCCATATGGTCTAAAGGAATACTCCACGGTACTTAAACTTGCTAAATAATACTGGACTTGTTTGTTCAAGAACCGCACAACAAATCCAGATAAAAAGAATGTTGCTTTGTCATTTGCCAAATTATATTTATTGACGAAGTTTAGTTGTTGTTGCCTATGTGAGCCCAGCTGAAACAGAAAGCTGAGTAGGAGTGTAAGATTTGATCGATGACTATACGCTAGTCTCTAAGCACTGCGCGCACGTGCGAGAGAGAGAGAGAGAGAGAGAGAGAGAGAGAGAGAGAGAGAGAGAGAGAGAGAGAGAGAGAGCGTCACAGAACCTACCCTATTCAGCTGATTGTACTCATCTTGGGGGTATCCTGCTGATGCTCCTGCTCCACCAAGGCCAGACGAAAGGCTGGGTTTTTTCAGTTTTTAAGCCGCCCCCCGGATCTGTTAGTCTCCAGCCAATATCTAGGCTAATCGGTTTGCAGTCTGAATTCATGATAAAAACAGCATTCTCAGCCCCACCACCAACTCTTTACTACATCCATCCACCACTCTCATCCCAGTTGCCATCGCCTCCATTGTCCTCACGACCAGGTCTTACTCTCTCATCCCAGTGCCTGATAATATCAAGACCAGCCGTCATGACTTTAAAATGGTGCTTACCTTGTTCAATAGTATGTTCTAAACGGTCGTCTTACATTTCTTCATTGAAAGGTGACCTCAGCTGAGCCAGAGACACATAAGCAACCAAAAGGGTACTTAGGAGAGAACAGACCTCTGTCATGATCAAACAGGTCTTTCATTAGCGTCAGTTCATGAGTAAAAACTGCAGTGATTTCATGCAAAGGGAACTGGTAGTAGTTTGAACTGAAAGGAGTATTCTTCACATGCTTTTTCTTTCAAAATAGTACTGGGAAATAGGAAATGTCAACATTTGCTACCACCAGAATGCTCTTTATCATACCATGAAAATACATTATATCGTTGACAGTTTTCAGTTTGTCTAATTTCACAGTGTTGATATTCAGTGGAAAGTTCGATAAAACTGTGAAGAGACGTTACATCTGCCGTTTGATACATTGCAAAGCATTGGTCAGGACTGAAGGGGTGACTTGCGAGGTACAATTACCAATCCACTGATTAGGTCCATACTACGAGTGTACACCGAAATGATAAACATCAAAAATGGAATGGGAAGTGGACAGCACCACACTTTGTTACGTTCACCTGTGTGTGTGTGTGTGTGTGTGTGTGTGTGTGTGTGTGTGTGTGTGTGTGTGTGTGTGTGTGTGTGTGTGTGTGTGTGTGTGTGTGTGTGTGTGTGTGTGTGTGTGTGTCTTCTCTCTCTATCTCTCTCTCTCCCTCCCCCTCCCTCCTCTCTCTCTCTCTCTCTCTCTCTCTCTCTCTCTCTCTCTATATATATATATATATATATATATATATATATGTGTGTGTGTGTGTGTGTGTGTGTGTGTGTGTGTGTGTGTGTGTGTGTGTGTGTGTGTGTGTGTGAGTGCGCGCTAGTGTGTGTGTGTGTTTGTGCGCCTCTCTCTCTCTCTCTCTCTCTCTGTGTATGTGTGTGTGTGTGTGTGTGTGTGTGTGTGTGTGCGAGCGCGTGCGTGCGTGCGTCCGTGCGTGCAAGTGTGGTGTGTGTGTGTGTGTGTGTGAGAGAGAGAGAGAGAGAGAGAGAGAGAGAGAGAGAGAGAGAGAGAAAGAGAGATTTTGTCTTGCACCGGAAGAACCTCTAAAAACAGACTTTGAAGCGCCTGTCTACAACAGCTGACTCTACTTTCGTGTCACTAAGATTTCAATGTGACGTTGGTTTAAAATGGAGCGTTAAACTTCAATGCTGCAGAAAATCCTTTCTTTGTTTTACTTTTCCCCAAAACTCTTTTCCCCAGCACATATATCTGGTCTTCTTCACATCTGTATTAGCAGACAACTTGCTCACGTGCTAACAGCAGATGTGTGGTTGGGTCACATACTGAAAAGTCTTTCGGACAGGCAGCATTCTCTTTTGCTAGGTTGCATGTATGGAAAAGACTGCATACGATTGCTCGTAGTATCTAGACATCTGGTGAAAAAAAAATCTTTAAAACCCCATCTTTATAAAATAGTTTATGCCTAGCCTGTTTTGTTTATTCTCTGCTACCGAGACTTGTGCGTCGGCATGTTTATGCATTAGGGATTCAAATGTGGCTGGCTGTTGTACTGAGGTGTGTGCGGAATTGGGAAGTGTAGTGGTATGAATGAAAGGTATGGTTCTGTTCTTGAGTTGTTTTATTTAAAAAAAAAACCTAATTCAGTAATTCATTTATCAATGTATAAACTCTCGTGTTTCATTTTCAGATAATCGTTTCCTGTCGTTTTGCAAGTTTTGACATTGTGCAGGTCTGGAGATCTTGCACTGCTAGTTAGGTGCCACTCTACGTATTACTTCCATCATTAACATAAAAACCCTTTATTAATGTTGAGGTTAACTGCAGTGAACGCGCAACCTCATGAGGTCAAGGTCAACAAACAACACTGATCACAGTGAGAAAATGAAAGCTGCGGTGGTATGGACATGTGACCGACCAGATCACTTGGACTCTCCCAGACCATCGTCCAAGGAAAAAGCAAAGGAGAGACAGACAGAGAAAGGGGGGACATTACTGACAGGACCAAAGCGAGCCTGGCAACAACCTTGGGGGTTGACCACAACTATCGAAAGAAGAGAGAACTGGCACAGTGCTGATCACAGCAGTGTCCTCAGGGCCTCCGTTGGGTCCAGGACCAGTGGACGGTCTTTTCATGGATTATCAAAGAAACCTGGCAACGTGCTGAAGGCAACATTGATGCTGTCTTCAGTGCATGAGTGGTCGTGAAAATGAATTGGAAGGATAGTGGGGAAAGAGGCGGATGATGGGAGAATGGGATGGAGAGAGAAACTAACAAAAGAATGCAGACACGAATGGCGACAACATTATGGCTTTTCGACGTGTGTGTGTGAGAGAGAGAGAGAGAGAGAGAGAGAGAGAGAGAGAGAGAGAGAGAGAGAGAGAGAGAGAGTGAGTGAGTGAGTGAGTGAGAGAGAGACAGACAGACAGAGAGAAACACAGAGAGACAGAAAAAGACAAACAGACAGAAACACAAAGATAGACAGATAGACAGCCAGCCAGCCAGCTAGCCAGACAGACATACAGGGAGAGACAGGGTACCATTTCAAACACGGACCTGTCATTGACAGTAAAAAATGAATAATGTTACAAGACGTTTATTTAGACCGTGACCTCAATAAAAAAAACAAATGACAGGTAAAGACAGACAGACAAAACAAGATGGATAAAGACAGACCGACAGACAGAAAGACAAGAGAAAGACATGAAGACAGCAATCTTTCTCTGAAAAAGGGACAGGGTCATTATATCTCAGGGAGACAGGACCTTGCCGGTGTGACTGATTACTCTGATCTGGGGAGGAGGGGGTGGGGGACTTTCGGCAGTGTAACGAGGAGGCTCCCACATCACACAGACGAGACGATGACCAAAAAGAGTTCAGGTTTTAAGCCACTCCACCTCGTCTCCCAACCCTGCCTAGACCTCAATTCTCCCACCTCCGTCCAATTCATCAGCATCTCAGACAGAGTGGTGTTCACATTAATAACTACCTCCCCAACCCTTACCTTCCACTTCTACCCACTTCTATTTCACCCCTTCACTCTTTGTGCTCAACTCCAACCTCTCCCCTTCCCCCCCTCCCTCTTGTCTTGCATTCCAATCTGTTCTCATATTCTGGCCATCCACTTTATGGCCGTCAACTCCCTCTTCATCTCCAAGTCTTCAAATGCGTCGTCTTCTTTTGCCCTCAGCAGGAGCAGCACGGGGGTCTTCCCCCTACATCGTTTTGGGCCTGACTATCGCCAGACACACCGACACTGAAATGATTGCTCTAACTGTGTGGAAGTTCGCGTCCTTCTGAAGTGAGAGTGGTTCATTCATCGACATTGAATTAGCATTTTCTGTTTGATTCAGTGATGGTGAATACTGCTATCTTGAAATATCCATGTTACTACAATAATGATGGCTCCGCAGCTAACCAGCCATTACCGTTAGCAGGAGGCTTAGAGGGTGATGTCTTGCGTTTGTTAGATCAGAACAGGCGTCACTGAACACCGCCAAAGTGACTAGGCATCAGTGCAGTATCTCTTCTGGTGGGTTGTCTTATGACGACTTTACTGTAATTCCTCCATTGGTCTGCTAACAGTTACGTGTTACGTTTGGGAAGATTATTGCATCGCTTTTGTGTCACCGATAATAACAAAATATGACGTGAGGAAAAGTGCACGTGTGTTGCAGTTTCAGTTTAAATAAATTCACTGCTTAGATCAGTGATCATTAATCAGAAAATCTCGTGTAGTCTCTTGGTTTACCGATCATGTATTTTTTTCACATCAACTGCAGTATAATGAATGCAGATGCAATAAAGAGATATTGTGTTGACGACTGTCAGGATGGTCAATTTCTCTAGTGTGTAGTTCTTTCTGTTCATCCACTCTTCAAAAAATGGTGGATGGTATTTGCAAGGATTATCAATATCTTTATTGGCGAAAACAGTGATTACAATAACCATGATCACAAAGATAGCAGCAGCAACATCCACCAATGCTGCCACAGCAGAGCAGCAGCAGCAGCAGCAGTAGAAGTAGTGGAAGTAGTAACAGTAGTAACGGTAGTAATATTGATAAAGCCATGTGCTGACAGAAGTGACGGCATCTTTCAATGGTTCAAAAGGCGGGAAAGCGAACTCTGGAGTAAATATCCTCTCGATGTCACAAAGAAAAGAGAGAGAGAGAGAGAGGGAGAGGGATACGGATACGGATATTTTATTCACAAATAGGCCATTGCCCCTCGTGAAGGGGTGCATCTGGACTGTTCAAAAGGCGGGAAAGCGAACTCTGGAGTAAAAATATCCTCTCGATGTCACAGAGAGAGAGAGAGAGAGAGAGAGAGAGAGAGAGAGAGAGAGAGAGAGAGAGAGACAGACAGACAGACAGACAGACAGACAGACAGAAAAAGAGAGAGAAGGCAGCTTAACGGGACAGCTGCAACTATTACACTGATCCTGGGGATAGTCTGGGGATGTTTCTACACTGCAGAAGCCAGACGAGGAGGAGCTGGTGTGTTCAGTTCTTAAGCCGCCCCAAGGACCTGTATGTATTCAGGCATCATCTGGACTCTTCAGCTGCAGACTGAACTCGTAATGAAAACATCATTCCTTCTCCTATCATCAACCTCCTAACTACATTCCTGCCCCCGCCATTCCCATCCTCCTAGTTGCCATTTTCCCCCGTAGGTCCTCACGGTCAGTTCTTCCATTTCTCTGGCCAGTGCCTGTGGAAGCCTGGACTTCGTGACATCTGATGATACTTATCATACTATGTGATATTCCCTGAAATGTCGTCTCACATGGCCGCACATAACAGGAAATCTTGGTACATGGTGGAAGTGCACATCCAGGAGGGCGGTCAGCGGGAGAGGTAGACCTCTGCCAATGTTAAGGAACCTTGGATCAACCCTTTGGTTCACAAGTTGGTTTTTTTTCTTTCAGGGAAGTAATAGTTAGTACTGCCTGAAATAAATCCGCTGTGTATACTCTTCCAAAAAAAAAAACTAAAAAATACTAGCAAGACACGAAATATTAGCTTTTACATTGCTAGAAAGTTCTAATGTTCTATGAAATTACATTACTTTCAATTCGTAACAATAAATTCATGTTTGGTAGGAAGTTTGTCATAGTTTTATGAATAATGTGGACAGACCCTGACATGATTCGTAGACAAGTAATTGTCCATGTGGACGGAAGGAGGCACTCCATAGTGCGTTAAACTAGTTGGACAATACTGGACCGGATCAAAACAATGAATCCAAACCAAAATGTAATGGGTTTGCAACCCCTTTACCGCATTTTATTCCTTGGAGTTTTGTTACTATAGGGTTTAATAGTTTTTACCTACGTGAAACGAAATGAAAAGGTCCAGTGAGTGTGTGACAATTCATTAATGACTAGATGATATTCTCTTAGTATCACTGGGTTAGTAGAGAGAGAGAGAGAAGAGAGAGAGAGAGAGAGAGAGAGAGAGAGAGAGAGAGAGAGAGAGAGAGAGAGAGTAGCGTTGTTTGGACAGAGAACGGGTTATAATAGCTTAGCAGGACAGGACCTTCCTTCTTCATCTGATCATGCTGATCAAGGGGGCATTCATCTGATGTGTGTCTACTCCATACAGGCCAGACAAATGGCTGGATTTGTTCAGTTTTAAAGCCGCCCCCAGGACCTGTAAGTCCCCAGCCAATATCTGGCTCATCTGGTGCAGAGACTGAATTCATGTTGAAAACATCATAAGAAACCCTACCACCAGCCCCTTCTACACCCTACCCCCCTTCTCCCCTCGCCCCCTCCCCTTCTCCCAAATCCTAGTCGCTGTTTTCTCTGTTGTCCATACAGCCACGTCTTACTCTCAAGGCAGCACCTGACAATAATGGGACTAGGTCTTATGACTTTCCAATGGTACTTGGTTGACTTTTTTCTGAAAAAGGTCGTCTTGTATTCCTTTATATAAAAGGTAATCTCAGTCGAGGGACAGAGACAACTAAAAGGGTACCTGGGAGAATGGAGACCTCTGTCACAGTTGAACAGTTCATTGATTAACGACAACTCATGAGTAAAAACTACATTGATTTCGTGCATGAAGAAGAATGAACTGTTTTATAATGGGTGCTAAATGTACAGTCCCGGTTTGTCTCTGTGTATAGTTTATTTGTCATGTGACTGTCACTCATTCACTGGCATCCTTTTTAGTAGTACTAGGCGTTGAATTCATAATGAAGTCTTCAACATCGGAAGAGAGAGAGAGGGGGAGAGAGAGAGAGAGAGAGAGAGAGAGAGAGAGAGAGAGAGAGAGAGAGAGAGAGAGAGAAAGAGAGAGACAGAGACAGAGACAGAGAGAGACAGAGAGAGACAGATCAAGCAAAATGAAAGTACAGGGAGAAATATTCTCCACACACACACACACACACACACACACACACACACACACACACACACACACACACACAGAAAGAGAGAGACAGACAGACAGACAGAAAGAAAGACAGACAGGCAGACAGGACAGACAGACAGACAAACAAAGACGAGAAGAGATAAAGTGAGACAGGGATAAGAAAGCAACAGTTTTTTGACGAAGGGACAGGGTCATAATACGTCAGTGGGGCAGGATCTTGCTAGTGCGGCTAATTACTCTAACCCCGGAAGGGGTTGACCTGAGCGGGGAGGAGGGGGGGGGGGGGGGGGGGGGGGGGGGGGGGAGGAGGGGCACTTTCGGGACTGCATCGAGGAGGCTTCTACATCACCGACCAGACGATGACCTGGAATTAGTTCGGGTTTTATGTCGCCCCTCTACTTCATCTCCTGTCAGTGTCTGGACCCCCAATTTTTCTCACCCAGTCCTACTCCTCCGCAGCACAGAGTAGTGTTTGCGTGGATAGTCCCCCTTTCCACCGCTCTTCTCCTTCCCTCCAGCCTCTACCCACCCTTTCCTCTTTGTGCTCCCAACACCCTCCTCCTCTTCCTTGCCCTACATCCCACTCTATTTACGTATTCTGTCCATTCTCTTTGTGGCTGTCAACAACCTCTTCCACTCCCAGGATCAGTGGGGACAGCACAAGCCTACCTCCTTGCTTGCTGGGACCGACCTGTTGATTCTCAGACACTGTGACACTGAAGTTCTTTAATTTGGTTATTGGGAAGTTTTCCGTGAAGACTGTACATTCTTCTATTGATACTCGAAGTGACTATGATTCATTCTGTGACCTAAGACTTCCGTTTATACAGTATTTAGCATTTCTTCTTCCATTCATCACGGTGAATACTATTATCAACAATATCCGAGCCGTTAGGTTCTGACGACAAAATTAGCGACGAGTCAGATGGAAGTTCCGTTGTGTCTGTGTGTGACCATCACCCAGTGGCATCTGTCATGGAACAGTTATGTCCCTTGACATCTTAATGTAGTGCCCTGGGCGTACCCGCATCCTCTATGAGCAACGCGCAAGCTTCCAAGAATGGTGCAGAATTTGCTCCTGGCTAGTTCGTTCGGCAACTGAGGACAGCACTTCTCTGAGTCTCATTGGCATCCTTCTCGTGTATCTTTCTCTTGTGTGCCTTTGCCGACTCTGGAGAAAGGCCCATCAACGGTGCGGAAAGACTCACTGGCCACAGAGAAAGACTGCAGCCAGGAATCCTCTTCAGAGGGCACGTAAGCTTGGTTGTGTCTGCGCGTTGTACTGTTTTCACCTCTCAGCGAAACAGCAACGAGTTAGACCGGAGGATGCGCGCAGTGGCTCGCTCGGAGATAGTGGTGTTTTTCGCCGGTGGGCTCTGCAATCATGAAAGAAGGGCTGGTACACACGAGGGGGACTCTTGCATGGAGGTTCTGTTCTGTCACCTTCAGTGGCCATCACATAGTGGCATCTGCCAGTTAGCAGTTATGTGCCTTGATTTCTTTATGGAATGCCCTGAGCGTGCCTACATTCTTTGTGAACAAAGCGAAAAGAGAACATTTTTGCATCAACGACTGTACAAATACTGTAACTAATACTAATTGCAGCAGCAGTAGTGGTAGTAGTAATAATAGTATTGTAGTAGTGGTAGAAGTAGTAGTAGTAGTAGTAGTAGTAGCAGCAGCAGCAGCAGCAGCAGCAGCAGTAGCAGGTGCAGTAATAGGAGTGGCAGTAGTCATAATAATAGTGATGATGATGACGGTCACAACAACAAGAGCAATAATGAAAGAAAAAAAGAGAGTTATAGTAATAATCAAAATTACAAGTACTATATTATGCGTACTACCATTAGGATGATAACGAAAAGAAGCCGGAGAAGAAGAAGAAGAAGAAGAAGAAGAAGAAGAAGAAGAAGAAGAAGAACAACAACAACAACAACACAACACAACAACAACAATTACAACAACAACAAGAAGAAACAACATAACAGGAACAAGACGACAGCAACCATGTGCTGGTATCAGTACTAGTGATATCATACTTCATTCAGTGTTCAAGAATCAGGAAAGCAAACCCCTTGAGGAGAGACGTTCCAGACCATGAAAGTGAAAGATCAAATTTGTGACCAGATGATAGCTCTCGCCTGTCAGTTTCTGGAGCGCACACACACACACACACACACACACACACACACACACACACACACACACACACACACACACACACACACACACAACACACACACACAC
>JADBJO010000164.1:888747-891247 GCA_016801955.1 Conus betulinus
CTCGTTCAACCAGTCCTACGGCAGAAACTGTTGAAGGAGGGAGATGAAAAGATAGACATTAAAAAAAGATGGACTGCCAATACATCTGTGTGCAGTGCCCCCGTGACTCATAGAGTTAAGAGAAGAAGAAGAAGAAGAAGAAGAAGAAGAAGAAGAAGAGAAGAAGATGATGATGATGATGATGATGATGATGATGATGATGATGATGATGATGATGATGATGATGATGATGATGATGATGATGATGATGAGATTATCGCGTGTTACCTGACCATTTTGAAACATAAAACACGAACGCTGAATAGTTTTCCGAGTACTGTCTTAAAGCGCACAGTCCAGAAATTTACCATTCTGCTTGCTACGTACACAAACGGGGTTGTTCAGAAATAGATGAAAAAAAAACAAGCAACACAAACAAAACATTACAACTCTGCAAACAAACAAACAAACAAACAAACAAACAAAAAAAAACCTAAAGCACTACAGTCAAAATGGTATCTTAAGGGTACAATTGCACTCGTGCTGAACGTAACAGGATCGGTAACGGATACAAAAACAATCACCGATTCTGCCTGAAAACTTTGACCAAAAACAAAAAAAAAAGTTTTCTCAACTATAAAGATGGGAGGGGGGGGGGAGGGGGAATAAAAAGAAGGAAACAAAGACGCACCAATTTATAACCGCCTACGTGCGAAAGCCGAGAAAAACAAGGATTATTTACAAGGTAATGTTGGCGACGGTGGCTCCTTTGAAGAGGCCGACTTCGATTCACGTTGTGCGTGGTCTCCTCTCCTCCCACAGTGTTACGGTCAATGGCGACATCTTCAGGATCTTGTCTATGTACGGCACAGACTGTCGGCTGGCCCAGGGAGAGAGAGGAGGGCGCGTGGGATAGCATGGAGTGCCGTGAAGACATAGGGATGAGATTGCAGAGATGAAGGGGTGGGACTAATGGGCCCCCTTCGCTGTTTTGGTTTTTGTCTGCACGACGTTGCTAAACTTCCCCACTCCTCCACCCCCCCCCCCCCCCCCCCTCTCTTTCTGTCTCTGTGCGCAAGCGCACGCACACACACACACACACACACACACACACACACACACACACACACACACACACACACACACACGAGAGAGAAGGATAAACAGATAGATAAATAGATTTACATATCTACAAACACACATACATATTTGCATATACAGAGAGAGACAGACAGACAGACAGACAGAGAGAGAGAGGGAGGGAGAGAGAGAGAGAGAGAGAGAGAGAGAGAGAGAGAGAGAGAGAGAGAGAGAGAGAGAGAGTATCCTTTCTTTCTTTTCCATCTTTACGTCTTTTCTTGTAAAGTGTTGTAGCGGATCTCATAACACTTTGGGGGTTTATTTTAGGTGAAACATAAGTCACAAACCACTGGCACTGACTTTTAACAACATAAAACAAAAACAAACAGCGCCTTCTTTTTTAAACCTGTTCACTGCGCAGTACCTCACAACAAGCAGTTACTACAGTAATGGCACAGCACAAAAAAAGAGGCCAACAGGCCTGCTTACGTTCGTGTCCATCCCTGAGTGTGTACTGTTTGGGAATATATTAGCTAAGACTGGTAGATGAAGAAACTAGGCAAGAAGTTCCAAGCTATTAAGGAAACAAAAGAACATGGGCGTTACCCTTTTTCAAGACCCACAACTCCAGCACTACAAACAAGACCAGCTAGGTATCTGAATTTTTTTTTTAGAAGTAACGTCACGGTGGCCTCCATTGCCATCAAAGAGTCAGCCTACAAATCCGTGGTACCACTTTACCTGGAGTATGCCTCACCTGTCTGGGGCCCCGATTCTGCCAAAAGCATCACAAAATAGAGAAAAGAGTCACTCTGTGTGGTCTTTTGGATGATGAACCGCCACTGCCATAAACCCCCCCCCCCCCCCCCCCCCCAAGCAAGAGAGAAGAGACAGTCACGGAATGAAACTTTCCCCTTCTTGCAAAACGAACTACAAAAAGTTTTCTCTTTTTTCGAGGACTGTCCGTCATTTGACCAGTCTTCACCAATCAGTGGAAGACTTCAAATCCCGGATCTAACCTTCTCCACCCCTCCCCTTTCACACACACACACACACACACACACACACACACACACACACACACACACACACACACACACACACACACACACACACACACACACACACACACACACACCTCTCACCTCCGCATATCTATATGGGACCGGAGTAGCTCAGTGGTAGAGCGCCAGACTCGTAGTCTTGGTGATCCTCGGGTTGCGAGTTCGAACCTCCGCCGGGCCGTTTCGGTAACATTGGTTCTGACTCCATTTCCCATACAGTCCATCGAATGAGGCTATAAACCGAGGTTCCGTGTGTGAACTCACGCATAATATCTTGCACACGTAAAATTCCATCACCAACTTTCGGAAGAAAAGGTGAGTTTGGCTTTGGGATGGATGACACGTTACACATAGCATGCACCCTGTGTGAGAAATAG
>JADBJO010000164.1:896247-901247 GCA_016801955.1 Conus betulinus
CCCCCCCCCCCCCCCCCCCCCCCCCCCCCCCCCCCCCCCCCCCCCCCCCCCCCCCCCCCCCCCACCCCCCCCCCCCCCCCCCCCCCCCCCCCCCCCCCCACCCCCCCCCCCCCCCCACCCCACACCCCCCCCCCCCCCCCCCCCCCCCCCCCCCCCCCCCCCCCCCTCCAACTCCTCTCTCACCTTAAGCAAAGACGGGCTTACTTACAAGTGATGTGTAACGGACCAAAGAAGGACACCAACCTTTGTACCCTATCTGTCTGTTCTTTTATGAATACATGGGCAATCAGAGATCACCTAGACTATCCAGGAGCTTAATCCCTCACGAACGTATACACACACCGCACTGATCAAAGGGATACACAACAGCAAGTGCCGCTCTTTTCTTATGTGCATATCAGGAAGCTTTTTGATCGTCCTATGCATCGTTCTCCTGCTCCGAGCCATTTAAGACATTCCTACCCGCTGCCGTATGCATGTAGGGTGGTTTTCAGTCACGTGACGTGATTCAAGGGAGATAACAATGTTAATTTCGTGGTATGACTCTACGGTGCTTCCAAAGAAATCACATCGACCCCGAGAAACCGTATCTTCCAGTAGATTTTTTTTTTTGTAGCCATTCCAGAGATAACCTGGTCGAGCAGGGCTGAAATCACCGGTTTATGTCTGAGAAAGTTGACAGGGCTAAGATAAGCAAGAGATCTTGGATGTCTTAAAAAAAAAAAAAAAAAGAAAGAAAAAGAAAAGATTGCTGATCAATCTTTTTTTTTAAATGGCAGCGGTGTATCTGTCTGAACTCCTTTGGTGCAGAATATGTCAGACATGGAATACCCAAATAGCTACGAATTAGACCACATGCTTTTTTTCTTAGTACAGACATTTTTAGAAAAGACCAGGCAGACATTACCTTCAGACTGAAAACAGAATAGTTGATTTAAATAATGAGGTTTTTCATCTACATGTTTTCAATACTACAAATGTTTGCTGATTTTAAAGGCTAAAACATTTGGTGTTTGGCATTTGTGTGACCGCAAAACATAAACGAGAGCGTGCGTGCGTACGTGTGTGTGTATGCGTGTGTGTGTGTGTGCGTGTGTGCGTGCGTGCGTGCGTGCATGCGTGCGCGAGCGCGCGCGTGTGTGTATGTGTGTGTGCGTGTGTGTGTGTGCGCGCGCGCGCGCGTGCGTATGTGTATGTGTGTGTGTGTGTGTGTGTGTCGGTCTGCAGGCCCATGTCTACCATGTGCGTGGAATACGCATGTACCTAAGAATTTAAATCCTAAACACAAAAACACATCAAACGTGTCATACGTATAAAGAAAACCGCATATAACCTCATTAAAGGAAACATCTTCAAAACAAAATAAGTCCACCCAATTCTAATCTCCAGCATGTACATTCGAGATGAGTAAAGCTGGTTCGGGAACTTGGCGACTGGTGTCCCCTCTGAATAAAAACTCCCGTACACATGACCAGCAAGCCTGGCCCATTTTTTTTGACAAAATCATGAACGCGGGCAGAATCTCAGGACCTTCTCGGTGTGTAGTGCGCTCAAGCTAACTGGGCCGGGAAGACACGTGGCCTGCGCATTGAAATGTAGCAGCGAGAGGACGGAGATGAAAGATGAACAAATAGGATTTCCCCCCATCCTCGTCCCAGATCCGGGGCCAGAATTGACTTCTATGACTCCTCTGAAGCATGCCGACAAAGATCTTCCGTGAATCATACGTCTGTGGAAAGAAGTGACATATCTAACTTGTTCAACAAGATTCTGTGACAATTAATGAACAAATAAAAGTACCAGATGTATATTCCACACAGTCGTGCTGGATAAACGGGAAATCACAGCTTCCATAGACGCAGCTGTGAAACAACAAATTCTTTTCTTTAAGGATGATAGTCTTATTCCATGGAAAACACAGAAAAGCGGTGTGATGGAGCTAATGATTATGCTCCTACAGGTCTCCGTCCCAATGACCCGAAACAGAGCAGGAGTGGAAAACTAGAGTGCAGCAGAGAGGATGAGGGGCACACACACACACACACACACACACACACACAACACACACACACACACACACACATACACGCGCGCGCGCACGCACGCACGCACGCACCAAATAAATAGATAAACAGAACGAACGAGCACTGCTCTTGAAGACTGAGATTCTGTCCCCATTCCGACACTTTCCCATCAACTGCTCCCCTACCCTTGCCTCCCCTCACTCCGTTTCCCATGTCCCCGTTTCCTTATCTCCCCCCCTCCTCCCCCCCAACTTTTACCCCCCCCCCCCCCCTCCTACTTGTCCACTTGTCCCTCACTCCATCTCCTCTTCTGTCGCGACTGATTCATTTCTAGTATGACCAGGACGCCGTATCAGTGGGATGGGGAGGGGACAGTGGGGAGGAGGGGGGGTGGAGGAGGTCGAAGTTTGCATCCTTTTAGAAATTTGTCGTATGATGTCCTAATTCGCTCGTTTAGTTCCCAAATACTCCCAACCCCTCAGGCCCCTACCCCCGGCCTCTTCATCCACTTCTCCTTCCGGTGATGAATGACGATACGAGTGAGTCATGTTGACAGGCTGAATAGTCAGATTTAGTGATTCTGAGTGTGATTACTCTGACTGGGAAAAGAAAGATCAACCTGTCGAAAAGATCAGCATGCGCTTAAACGCACATGTGTGTTGTGTGTGTGTGTGTGTGTGTGTGTGTGTGTGTGTGTGTGTGCGCGCGCGTGTGTGTGTGTGTGTGTGTGTGTGTGTGTGTGTGTGTGTGTGTGTGTGTGTGTGTGTGTGTGTGTGTGTGAAACTAAGTCACATAGTGCGGAGAGGCCAGTGTGTTCTCCGCATTTAAAAACTATAATGGAAGCATGTTTTTTCCAAACAGACTGAACTTCCCATTGAAAAGACGATGTGACGCATCCATCCAAGTTTTTATGTACTAGGTAGATTTTATCGTTCCATTTGCAACAGTTTCGATAATTAGCATATGCAACCATATACCAAAACTGATAAAGATGATACATTCTAAATGGAGATTTGAGATGGATTTAGGTTGGGAAAAAATGCTTATAAATCCTTTTAATTGTAACTTTCCTAAATTCATGTCGAACAATAACAGTTTAATTTGTTAGTTTGTATCACCATACCTCTCTGTTCTCCTTTGACTACATTTGAGAAAAATGATCACCAAGATTCTACTCAGTCACACACACACACACACACACACACACACACACACACACAAAACTTCCTTCCCTCTCTCTACAAACGAATAAGGATAACACTGATCAAAGGAATATACAACAACCTGTTTCACTCTTCTCTCAGTCCCAGACTGTGACGCCTTTCGATTGATTGTCCTGACCTCTCTCTCTCCCGCTCTGAGCCGTTTACGTCACTCGTCCGGGTGCTGCATATGTGAAGGAGTGGTTCTCAGTCACGTGACGTGACGTGACTGAAGGGAGGGAGATAACGACGTTAATGTCTAGCGATTACTCTCTGGTGCCATCAAAGGGAACACAACATACTGACCCCGACAAACCCTTTCCATCAGCAGACTTTTTTTTCTTCTGTAGCCAATCCAGGAATAACCTAGACGAACATGGAACAAACCGCCGGTTTTTATTTTATCTGGGAAAGATGATATGGCTAAAAGAGGCAACAGACTTTGAACTACTTAAAACTGCCGATCAGAAACAAGACAAAAAGTTACTGACGCATCCCCATCTTTCTTCATGTGGTATTTGAAAACCCAAATACTATGGGGTTGATACTTTTGCACCTTTTTCAATGTGCAGACGTTTTAGAGGGAGGGAGTTTACGCCACTGTTAAAATTTTGCTTCCCAAACAGGATGATTTTAACCATGAGGTTTTGTAGTTTTTATTACTATGTATACAGGAATGCAAACGGGTTGTATACAAAACAAAGTTATACTAACAAGCGAAACATACAGCCAGTTTTCGAACAGCTCAGTCCATTTTGCTTATAGCCCAGCCAACCACAGGGGACAATGTTAGGGACGTCATCTCGTCAAATTTACTCTCTACAGATGATTCAAAAAAACTTTACCTACACATCTAATTAAAACAGCCTTTCAAAAACACACGCTGATATTGCTTTAAAACCTGTTTCTTCTAAAAAACACGCTGATATTGCTTTAAAACCTCTTTCTTCGATTAAAAAAAAACCACATTTTTGACAAGAATTTTTTTTTAGTCTTTCAGCAGCTGAAAATAATCACATATGATGGATGAATTTTTGAACACGTATCAGACTGTAAATAGCATATTGAAAGACTTCAGCTATTCCAGAAACCACTGGACTAGTTGATAATAAAAACGTAGATTTCCGTTTAAGTGGAATGGTATGAAGTGTCACAACGAATGGATTTTCTGCAGGCTTCATGGCCTCATGGCCTGGTGTTGTGAGCACGGTTTAGACCTCTTTATTTGTTGCTGAAAGTTGTTCTTTTTTGGGGGGGGGGGGGGGGGGGGGGGGGGGGGGGGGGGGGGGGGGGGGGGGGGGGGGGGGGGGGGGGGGGGGGGGGGGGGGGGGGGGGGGGGGGGGGGGGGGGGGGGGGGGGAAGGGGCGCTGCTATTAAGTTTTAATCAAGCGGCGGCGTAATGATTGGTGATAAATTGGAAATCCATTTTGTGTCAATTTCGCTAAACCGGAAATCGAGAAAGAAACTATTTTTTAAAGTGTAAAAATAAAAGTGAAGAGGAAATTCTTCCCAAATTACTTTCTAGTGTGGAAACCGTTTTGAATTACAAAAAGGCAGCAACAACAAAAAACCAATATCGCCTTGATGGAGGCCTACTGCTCGGCATATGGCATAATTATAACAGAATATTATCACAAAATTTAGTCTATTATCTTATTACAATCGACCTAACAAGTAAGAAGAAGCAAAGCAAGTCAACTCCCTGTCTTCGGTTTGGGTAAAAGACGCATGGCCAAAAAAGAGTTTGATTCAGAAAAAAAAACAGAAGCAGCGA
>JADBJO010000164.1:913747-916247 GCA_016801955.1 Conus betulinus
CGAGAACGAGACAGACAGACAGACAGACAGACAGACAGACAATGAGAGAATAATAAGAAGAAAAATTAATGGTAACAAGAACAAAAACAAGAGTCACTGAGCTGCTAAACGTAGAAACGAAGGAATACATAGTAATGCGTTTGGGTCAATTGAAACTCCTAATAAGAAATGGATTTGTTTGTTACATGAAAACAAGTATTGGCAGTGTCTTCATGAACGATGATAACTATTATCCTCTTAGTGGTTAATGAAACTGGCCATGCTCCCATCCACCCCATTCCAACCCCACCCCATGCGTTGCCTTCCTTCCCCAAAGTCCTCTCCCCTTTCCTCAAGCGAAGGCAGATCTATTTGCAAGCGAATCATAATGGACCAGAAAGGACTGCCTCTGTTCTCACTTTAGAACACTTACAAAAAAAGATCACTTGCACTGCTCTCAGATTAGTCCCTACAGACGAATGAGGACAGTACTGATCCCAAGTTTTGCTTTTCGTTTTTTTTTGTTTGTTAGTTTGTTTTTTTTTTGTTGTTGTTGTTGTTGTTTTGTTTGTTTTTTCGTTTGCGGCCAGCGGCATGCTATAATCGTTTTGCGCGTCTTTCTCTCCTGCTGCGAGCCACTTAAAACCTTCCCCCACGCGCGCTGAATGCATGACCAGAGGAGCGTTTCTTGGTCACGTGACGTGACGTGACTGAATGGAAATAACGTTTATTTCTTGTGATTTACTTTTCGGTCACATCAAAGGAACCATAGGGATCCTGAAAAGCCGTTTCCTGCAGCAGTGTTTTTCTGCTGCACCCACTGCAGGAAAAAAAAAAACCTGGACGAACATGGAATGAATTAACCAATTTTATCTGGAAGAAGCAATGGGGCTAAACGAGGCAACACATCTTGGATTCCTTTAAGTTTACTGTTCAGAGAAAAGAAGAGAAAAAAAACGGCATGAATCCAGATTCCTTTCAAAGTGTTCTTGTTTGTTAAGGAATGTGCAAGATTTGGAATGCCAGTATAGTTGAGGTTTACAAATTTGCATGTTTTGAAAGTACAAACGTTCTAGAGGGAACTGGATACAGACGTTTAAGGTTCTAAATACAGCGACTAAATCAAGCCCCAAGGATTTGTACGTTTTTAACATTATCAAAACATCTAACGTGCACAAGCTGTATGTGAAACACTGTTAAACGTATTAATAGAAACATGATTTGAGTTAAGAGCAGCTGAATATTGGAAGATACAACCAGACTGCTCAAGGCATTTACAAATAGTTCAGCTATTCACGAGATTTACTGTTAATCGTATTAACAGAAAAATGGCTCGAGTTTTAGAACAGCTGAATATTGGAAGTCGCAATCAGACTGCAAAGGCCTCACACTTTCCCTTTTTTCTTCCCAGCAAGTTCCAGTCGATTGCCTGTCTTGTGATATTAGTAGGAAGCTTTCACAGTGAGCGATCAAACCTCTGCAGTCAGAAGTCTTGACTGATATATCCCTTCCTTCTTCCCAGTCACTCCCCTTCCTCTCTTCAACACACACCAACACACACGCACGCGCGTACATCCACCCGCACATGCCCCGCCCCCTTCCCCACACACATACACACACACGCATGCACAGAAGCACACAAGCATCCACATGTACAGACGCACATGCACCATGCGAGCATACACGGACACACACACACACACACACACACACATACACACGCGCGCGCGTGTGCGCGCGCGCGCGCGCACACACACACACACACACACACACACACACACACACACACACACACACACGCATGTACGCACGCACGCACGCACACACACACACACACACACACACACACACACACACACACACACACACACACACACACACACTCACACACACACACACACACCTCCCTTTTGTCCGGAAGTTTTGGCAGGCTCCTGTTTGAACCAACATACACTGAAATTGGACAAACATCATGTCTTTCTACTACATAGTTGCGATGACGAAAAAAAAAGTGGTTCGAAAACTGCACCAATGGTCCACAATAATCACATTTTTGGCAGGAACGCATGAAGAAGGCATGGTGCCTTGTGGCGGCACGGAATGTCGCAACGGCACGGCAAATTCGTGAATTTGCGACAATCCGTGCCGTTGCGACAATCCGTGCCGCGACAGTGCCTGCAGAGTTTGTTTTCGTGACCTGAGCTACAGAAGCTGGCGCGGGCAGGGCAGACACTGACAGATGACAGCGCAGGGAGCAGCCATCTGCCACTGTCTGGATTACGGGTAGATCGCCTGGTCATCTCCCCTGCCTCATCAACCAATATAGGCAAGGGGGCGAGGTGGGGTTCAGTGGTAGGGTTTGGGAAGCAGAAGGAGGAGAAGATAAGTGCCAAATAGATGTTACTCGGACACACACACACACACACGCACACGCACGCACGCACGCACGCACGCACACACACACACACACACACACACAGGGAGGGGAGGGAGAGAGAGAGAATATCTATTCTGTCAGTAG
>JADBJO010000164.1:938747-943747 GCA_016801955.1 Conus betulinus
GTATGTGTGTGTGTGTGTGTGTGTGTGTGTGTGTGTGTGTGTGTGTGTGTGTGTGTGCGCGCGCACGCGTGTTTATTGATAGATAGTATCAGCCTCGAGCGCCTCCCCTTCTACTCATTTTAGTAGTATGAACCTTGAAACGTCTTTCTCTACTTAAAAAGTATATGTCTGGACACTTGTTTTCTTTCCTCTGCAGATTTTGAGTTCCTATCTGTATCATGTCCAGAAGCCTTTCGTACGTTTTACTCTACCTTAATGGATACTTTGAACCTTAAGAACATTTCCCCTATCTCAGTTGACACACCATGAACCTTCAGTACGTTTACCCCAGTTCAGTTGATGTTGTGAAGCCTCAGCATTTTCCCCTATCTCAGCAGAGACTGTGACCGTGGGTACTTTTTTTTTTAACCTATCTCTGTAGATACTATGGATCTTGAGTATATTTCTCTTCGTCCGTGGACATGACAGTTCTGGTGAACTTTTCCCTGCCTCAGTCGATTTTATGGACCACGAGTATTCTTTATTCCTACTTCACAAGATTCTATTAACCTCGACTACTCTTCTCCTTCCTGAGTAAATGCTGCGAACCTTGACAACAGTTCTTCCTTTTTCGGTAATTACTATGAACCTTGAGCACTTTTCTTCTTTTCTCAGTAAATACTTTGAACCTTGACTGTTTTCCTTCCTTCCTCAGTAAATATTGTGAACCTTGACTACTTTTTCTATAGTTCTATGTATACTCTCAGACTGCTACATACCACGAAATCGATTTTTTTTTTTCACCTGTTTCAGTACATATTATCCTTGTGTATTTTTTCTTTACGTCAGTAGATACTCTGAGTGTTCACCACTTTTTTTCATGCCTGTGTAGACATACTGACGTAAAATATTTTTCCATACTTCAGTAGAGACTACGAACCTTGTGTGCTTTTTCTCATCACAACCAGTGTAATAACCTTAAATACTTTTTTCCCAACAACAGTAGTTATACTAACTTTGAGCGCTGTTACCCCAGTGATCAGTGAACTATGCGCACTTCCACTTACATCAGTAGAAACTATGAACACTGAGTATTTTTTCTCAACCTAAAGAATAGTATAACCGTAGAGAACTTCTACCCTACTTCAAAGTTGCCTTTCTGTTTGAGACTGACTTATTAATACTGGCACTGACTTAACGATGCACCCTACATCTAGAGGGAAGAGGATATATGATTCTCGCCTAACTTTTCATTGTCTACTTTGGTTGGAGTCCCGTTTGCTTGCGCACCCCGTCATAACTTCTGGGCACCACAGTGACTGCACGCCATGGTAGAATTTTTCAGTCAGCTACGATGCCTCTTGAATAACTACGTGTGCCAGCTTGCTGTTCTTCACTGTTCAGCAGGCAGGCCCCACTGCTCGGCATGTGGCGTTTGCCCATGTGTGAAACACCGAGTGTGCTTCAAACTGGAGAGTTTTGGGTGCAGCAAAGTTGGCAAAGAGACAGCCAACGCAGAAACAGGAGGCGACAGGGAGCCAATGGGATTGACAGGAAGTAGTCAATGCATTCAATGCGCGTAATGGAGGGCTCGTGATGCGACTATGGAGGACTAGTGATGTGATGCGGTTCACCTCCCTACACTCACGTGCACCACCTGTCAGTGTCTTTACAACCACCACCAGAGGGTGGTGTTAGTGTGTGTGTGTGTGTGTGTGTGTGTGTGTGTGTGTGTGTGTGTGTGTGTGTGTGTGTGTGTGTGTGTGTGTGTGACATCGAGAATCGAGAACAGAAAAAAGACAATAGGAAAGGAAGAGTGCATACCTGCATTAGAGGTACAGGGAAAGATATAATATATCCGAGACTGGCTAAGAAACTGACGTATTAGCTAACAATGGGTAAATACAGGTAACAGAGAAACAAGATCGATGAATATGACTGATATCTGCTGAACTTTGAAACGTGTATATCGCTAGACACCGACAGCGATATGTGATGTACAGTATACATATTGGACAAATGGACATAGATGTTGTGTGTATGTTTTAATGTCTGTCTCAATGCAGAAAGAAGGCAGAAAGGGGAGAGGGCGGATTGTGGAAAAAAAGAGAGGAGGAAGTTTGTCATAGTTTGGCGGTGGGGGTGGGGAGGGAGGCAATGTAAGGTTGCGGAAGGACGCGAGCAGAATGGTTTTCACCACGCCTGTCCGCCAATCGTTCCAGACATAATCTGTCTGCCTCGTTTGGCCCCTTGTGTCCCCGCCCAGTAATGAGGACTGCCAGCACATTACTCTGAGCAGGTCTGGGTTGGAGTTTGGATGTCTGTTTCATTCGCCGTTGGCGAAGACCACGGCTATGGAAGTTTCTCCAGTATTGCAATACACTGTATCTTGTAAAACCAGGAAGATTCCTTATAATCAATGAATGTGATACATTTTGTTTACAACCGTCAGATTTACAGGAAATCTAGTTAGTTAGAAAGCAGGCTCGTTTGTTACTCCGCCATTGCGTGTGTACGTGCACGCCTGTGGCACTTGCGTGCGTGTGTATGTGCATGTGTGTGAGTATGTGTGCATCTGTGTGTGTGTGTGTGTGTGCGTGCGTGCGTGCGTGCGTGCGTGCGTGCGTGTGTGTGTGTGTGTGTGTGTGTGTGTGTGTGTGTGATGTCAACATGAAAGCACATGTATCTCAGAGAGAGAGAGAGAGAGAGAGAGAGAGAGAGAGACAGACAGACAGACAGACAGACAGACAGGACGGACGGTCGGACAGACAGACACAGAAAGACATCAGAGAGAAAGATAGACAGAAGCAGCAGGGAGGGAAGGAGATACATAGAAAGATAGGAAAACGAGAGAGAGAGAGAGAGAGAGAGAGAGAGAGAGAGAGAGAGAGAGAGAGAGAGAGAGAGAGAGAGAGCGTACAGGACATGATTAATGTACTTAAATTAAGGTTACCTAATGCCTCCGTCTGGCTTAGTGCGTGAACAGAATGTTTTCACACTATCTTTCAGCTAATCAAATAGTCATGAAATCCCTTCCTCATTCTGGCTGTCTATCGGTCTTGTAAACAGCGCTGGAATGGTTAGCGCATAAATCTGAACGGACTTCCCTCAGACATTAACTGATTGGTTGGCTTGTTCTTAAATTCAGCCAATTTTGTTTCTAATGGTATTGGATGCGATTGCATAAATGTGTGAATCATGTATGCGCAGTGTGTGTGTGTGTGTGTGTGTGTGTGTGTGTGTGTGTGTGTGTGTGTGTGTGTGTGTGTGTGCGAGTGCAGGCACATACATGTGTTCTCCTGATAATCTCTAGTTGGATCCCTCATTGCTTACGATGGATCCCCAGTGTAGAAGCCGTTGAGCAGTTCTCAGGTTTCTGTCCATGCATGATTATATCAGTAAAGATCGTGGTTTTGAGACTGCCCGGCAGCTTCTTCTTCTCGGTGCTGATTTTCATGCTGCATCCTGTTGATGTTAGTTGATGTTTTTATCCAGACTTTGGACCACATAGGAGTGTTCTTGTGCATTTCCTGGCAGACCATCTATGTCGTCTACAAAGCGAAGGTTCGTCATGCTCTAGTGCCGACTTTGCTGATCTTTATCTCCATCAGTCATGATGCCTTCCAGGAAAAAGTGTGAGTGATGCAAGGAAGCCCTGACAAAGGCCAAATGAATTATGGAAACTACTCACCTATGGCATGAGGTATGAGTACTGGACTGCTCGCTTTAAAACCTATAAGTGAATGATGCTGGCATATATTGCCCAATGCTAAATTTCTTGATTGTAGCCTGTGGATCCCCTTTGCCAGACACATTAAACACCTTCTTAAAGTCGATAAAAATGTGCTAGAACTGCATTTTATGTAGATGTTTTTCGCAGAAGTTACTCAGGTCTAATGTCTGTTCTATGGTACATCTGCCATTGTGGAATTCGTCCTGTTCTTCAATCATAATGGACTTCGCTTGCAGCTATAAACCGTTCAGAGTAGCTTTGAACATTAGTTTGTTGGCATGGCTTATCAAGCTCTTATTCTGGTAGTTCTGGCAGTTTAGAATTCCTTTCTTGGAAAGGGATAAACATTAGTACTCGAGTCCATAGTGTGGGCCACTCGCTAATGGGCCAGATTCCTTTTCAGATGATGAGATATCAGTTTACCGCCTCTGTGCAACGTTTCAAGAGTTGCGCAGGGACGTTTGTTAAAGCTTGCAACATTACTACATTTTAGCGACTTCACGGCTGTCATTGTTTCCAACGGGAGCAATGGAAAATGTCCTCACCTGACGAATCTTACACTATTAGCACATGTAAATGTCCTTTGTTCCATCTTTCATAAACTTCGGATCAATACCTTGTCTATTTTTTGTTTCTTTTCCTGAGCACGACAGCTCTCTCACTTTGTCCTGAATGTTGTTGAGGTCGTTTTGCTTTTGCTTAGTTAAGTTCTTTAACAATCTTTAAAGCTTTCTTTTTGTCTTTGTTATCCAGATTTTTTCAATGTTTTCATACTGTTGTTCGATCCAGCTTTTCTTATTACCATACCTTTTCACTATTTCACTATTTCATAATTCTAGACCAATCATCTTGTTCATAGCACAGCATTGCTTCCAACCTTTTTCAGTCTTCTTGTGTGGTTTTAAACTTCTTCTAGTATCACACATCTCCAAATACTGTTTATGATTTATAACTTTAATGTCTATCTGCTTGTTCCTAGATGCTCTGCTGCTATTTTGGTCGTCATTTGGTTGAGATGTTTTGTAAAGGGTTCAAGGCCTTCTTCAGGTAATAGCGATGGAATAAACTTCCTTAACGCTTTGGCCACTTGCAATTGTTCAGCGGTATTAGGATATTTCAGTTTTACAAGAGATAAGTTCTGCGACAGATATTTTTCACTGTCTTGTTGACTTTCATTCATACTTTAAAGTTCATCATGACCAGGGTTTACTCCAGGAAAAGTCTTTTAGCTCTTCTGAAGACAGGCCCTTTCCAGTTCTTCACAGGACTGTCTATCCCGTCATGGTAT
>JADBJO010000164.1:951247-953747 GCA_016801955.1 Conus betulinus
GAGACAGAGACTCAAAGAAGGAGAGAGGAGGGAGGTAGAGAGATACAGGAATGGTGACATTCAGAGGGAGAGACAGAGAAAGGCAAAGGCAGGGAGAGACGCACAGGTGAGAGATGAAAAAGAAAGTGAAACACCAGAAAGAGCATAAGAAAAGGAAAAGAATACAACATGAAACTAGACAACAAAAGGAACAAATAAAACAAAATAGAAAGAAAGAAGAAGAAGAAGAAGAACAAGAAGTAAAGAAACGTAAAAAACAAAGTTCCAGCACGAAACCTAAGCATTAAGACCCAAACACGACCCTGCCTGCCTGCTACCAGCAAAACCAGTTTCCTCTTCCACTAGCCTCAAACAATCAAAGCACCACCGCAGCAGCTGCGACAGCATGGGCCTGAACTCCGTACGATTGCTCCTTTCTCTTCCCCCGATATTTTATAGCTTGTGCTGAGAGGAATCAGAGCTTCGAGCAAGATCACATGGGATTATTTACATTAAATACAGACGGAAAGGCAAGTGGATGGATTAGCGAGCACATTTTTCACACTTTTTTTTTTTTTACTTCTCTCTACCCCGTTTTCTGCTTAAGAATCCTATCAAAGTGCCCCCTGTTTTGGACACTCTGTCAGGCACTTTATAGTCGTTTTTTTTCTTCGTGTCTTCTTCTTCTTCTTCTTCTTCTTATTATTATTATTATTATTATTATTATTTTATCATTATTATCATCATTTCTTCTTCTTCTTCTTCTTCTTTCTTCTTCTTTCTTTCTTTCTTCCTTCTCCTATTTTTCAAAAGTTTGTTGGCAGATTTGTAAAAAGAAAATCCCTTCAGTAAGCCTTAAGCCTTACTATTTAAAGATTCATTGATTGATCGGTTCATTGATTCATTCATTCGTTCGTTCATTCATTCATTCATTCATTCATTCGTTCGTTCGTTAATTCACTCATTCTTCTTCTTCTTCTCTTCGTTTTTTTTTTTTTTTTTTTTTTCAGTCGTCGGCGTCTGCTTTACTCTTCTCAGTCTTTCTTTTTCTTTCTTCTTCCTTCTTCGTGGTCGTCGTCGTAGGGTAGACGTCGTTATCGTCGTCATCATTGTCGTCTCCGTCTTCTTCTTTGATTTCTTTTTCTCCTTATTCTTTTTCGCTCTTCTTCTTCTTCTTCTTCTTTCTTCTTCTTCTTCTTCTTCTCTTTTTCTTCTCCTCCTCCTTCTCCTCCCCTCCTCCTTGGCTTCTTCCTCTTCTTCTTCTGATTCTTCTCTAGGTTTCCTCATCTAGAAATCGGCTGCTCAGCATTTGTGTCGTTTGTGACTGTGATGGTTTCTAATCTTAAAGGCAGCCACAGCATGCGCGCGCATGCGCGCGTGTGCGTGTGTCTGTCTGTCTGTCTGTCTATGTGTCTGTGTGTGCATGACATTCATGAACACACAATACCTTGATTTAAGGTCTCTTCCGAACGAATGGAAGAAGTTTGAAAACGCACAGACGTTGACTCCAAAAAGAAAATCATCTCCAACCAGAATCTCTTAAAGTGGTCGGACATGGAACCCAAGACCCCAGCGATCGAGAAAGCAATATATATATATTTGCCCACCAAAGACAGTTCAACCCCACCCCACTCTCCCGTCCCATTCTCCCCTGCCCATCTGCTGTATCAATTTCACTCATTCCAATCGCATGAGAATGGATGTAGAGTTGCGCGGAAGTGACCACACAATCCAATAAACATATGATCACAGAAGGGTGCGTCGTTTCACTGGTGGGGAAAAAACTCAGCGGCACAGAGAGTGTGAAGTGAAACTACAGATGACTAGTCAAGGAAAGAAAAACACAAAAAACAGTCGAGCTTACAAACCACGAACGCAGGCTCACACAATACTAGTAGTAAGAATCAAAAACAAAAAACAAAAAGAGGAAGAACAGAAAACTGAAGTTAGATGCTGATGGAAGTATAAGAAAAACGTTCCGAAGTCACTACCATCACCACCCCTTCCCCATCTTGTCCCCCTCCCCCCTCCCTCCACTTTCTCAGCCTCCGTCCTCTCCCCCTCCACCCCCCCCCCCCTACCCTACCCACCCGCTCCTGTCTTTCGGTAGATGAGCGTGTCGGATGGTGACGTTCGGCGTCTCCCAGTTCGGGCTTTGACGGTCATGCTTGTGATGCCCGCCGGAGATATCAACACGGACAGCACCCCTACTACCCGTCAACCTCTGTCTGCCCCCTATCCCCCAGCCCCCTCCCTAGCCCTCCTCTGTCTCACCCCTCTATGAAGACAGATGAATGATCACAGAATTACCGAACGCTGGTGGGTTTTTTCGGGATGGTAGGAGGAAGGGACGGACGGATGGGTTTTGCGGGTGGGTCAGACTGGAGAGGATAGTACTGTGAAGGACAGCTTGTTGTTTCTAACTTATATAGACAGAAAACGAAACTTTTTTTAAAATGCAAGGCCATGTGAAGTGGCTTGCATCTACATTTCTCTCTCCCCCCACCCCCCCCTCCCCCTT
>JADBJO010000164.1:958747-961247 GCA_016801955.1 Conus betulinus
GAGAGGCGGGAGGGGAGGGGATAGGGGAAGAGGGGGGGGCAGGATTTAAGAGAGCATTGTAGGGGGGAACGGGACGACTGGTTCAAGTGGACGAACAAAGGGCCTTGAAACATGTACTTATGGGGCGTGGTGTTAGGGGGGGCGGGGGGGGAAAAACATGCACGCCAGTATTAGAAAAAAAAAGAAAGGAAAGAAAAGGTCCCGAGAAAAGGGGGATCAATCAGGCAAACTGCTATAAATACGGGCAGAGAGGAGGGGGACAGAAAGAGGATGAGAGAGGGAGAGAGAGGGGGGCGAGGGGGGGGGGGGGGGAGGGGAGGGAGAAAGAGGGGGGGGGGGCGGGGGGAGGGGAGAGGGGGGGGGGGGGGGGGGCGGGGGGGGGGCGGGGAGAGAGGAATAGGGGAAAAGAGAGAGACATACAGAGATAGATTCAGATACAGATTCAGATCTGTATTCTGTTAGGCCATAGCCCCTCAGAAACGGGGTGGGTATAATAATAGACATAATATTCTTATATCAATGCTATAGGAAAAATCAAACATAAGCAAAACCACAAGGATATATTGATACAGTTTTCAAAAATCTGCGATGCATTAATAACTATAATGAAAAAAACCTAAGCTTTAATGAACTTACGAACCTTAATGTTTTGCACAAATACAGTGCAAACTGCTTTACAATACACAGAGAGAGAGAGAGAGAGAGAGAGAGAGGAGAGAGAGAGAGAGAGAGAGAGACAGACAGACAGACAGACAGACAGACAGACAGACACAGACAGAGACAGAGACTGACAGAAGACAGACAGACAGACAGAGAGAGAGGAAGAGAAAAAGAGAGACAGAGTGACAGACAGACAGACAGACAGAGAACTCCGGGTAGGGAGGGTAAGGGGAATCGCTGAAACACAGAAGCACTAACACTAACGTAATTTTACTGCCAGCAGCAAAGGAGCCCTGTTTGTATTTGAAAAAAAAAGAGCCATGGGTAGAGGACGAAGGGAGAGGGAGCGTCATGGAGGGGTTGTAATTAAGAACAGCATCAAATAAATGGCATCAAATGTAGTATGAAAGGAAACGAACGAATGAATGTACACGTCGATGAATGTTCTTCAGTTTTAAGTGCAGAACTCACTATTCTGCGAGTGCCTGCATTTTTTTTTTCTCTAAAATTCTAGCCGTGTCAGTTCTTCCAAGGGAAGGCACTTTATGGATACAAACTAGACCATGACTCGCGTTTGCTTTCCTTGCGTCCAGACTAAGGCTCTTTTTGTAATTATTAACTCGACTGTTGCGAATTCGCTAATGTTCCAATCTTCCTGGATACCCGATGAACATATTTCTCTCCCTTTGTTGTCAGTAAGACCGGTAGAACAATTATTCTTGTGAGGGGCAAAAGAAATCATGGAACTGAGAACATGATAAACATCTTTACTTTATTCAAGCTAACAGATAACTGTCTTCAGAGACAGAGGAAGAACAACAACAAAAATGTAGTCGTATGAAATGGAGCCAACCATGTGCTGATATTTATTGTGTGAATTATATACCCTGAGTGAAGAGTTGTACGTGCTACGAAAGCAAAGCACTCAGTGGTCTTAGATCAACGAATGCATTTTGTATCTTTGTTTGCTCGTTTTTAAGTGTAGTTTTTGCTTCTTTCTTCTTTGAGACTATTACTGGATCAAATAATGGACCGACGCTGTCTCTTCTGCTGCTAATTATGTCAAAGGGGTGTGAACACGCTTCAGCGATCAAACCGACAACGTCGTGAAGAGGAAAACAGGGTTGGACATTCATCAGACAGACAGACAGACAGACAGAAACAGAGAGAAAGGTTGCTTATAGCCTAGCCGACCGCAAACGGCCATATCAGGGTTGTATCAGAACAGACTAACACACCTTAATCATAGAAATCATGCAGGACAATACTATTTTATTCTTTACGAAAAAAAAAAAGCCGACTCAGGAAAACAAACAAAACAACCAAACCCGCCCGCTCTCCGTTTTCCCTATGTCACCGCCAGCAAACGTTAAGACACACAAAGATGAACAACGGTTTGTCAAAGCGAACCCGGATGGTCTGGCAGGATTGGGAAGTCAGGCGCGTTAGCATGGGTCATTTAGCAGACTTTGTAGATCGGTCGCTGCGTACGTCATGGTGCCTCCCCTCAATCCCAGCCCCAAGCCTTCAACCCCTTCCCCAATCCAGCAATCCTTCCCCTTCTCTCTTCCTTGTACTCTTCTCTCATGGAGCCTATACAACCAGTTCCAGCCGATCGCCCAATACAACTGACATCTCCCAGACTACATAGACGATAGACGCCATCACAGCATTGATTTCAAAGACAGCGCCTTCTGTGGGTGGATTTCTCAGTGCTTGCTGTCTGATTCTGTATTTCCACATAAAGAGTATTTTTTTTGTTGTTGTTTATCTGTTTGCTAGTTTGTCTTTAAGTGTAAATAATTTTCCGTGCAAGCATATCAAGTTTATGTTCAACACA
>JADBJO010000164.1:973747-976247 GCA_016801955.1 Conus betulinus
CACTCAGCAGCCTGTTGAGCCATCCGTACATTTTCCTTTTGATTTTTTTCCCCTTTCATGCCATTACCGGATCAATAACCTGGACCGACGTTGTCTCCTCTGCTGTTGGTCAGGTCAATGGGAAATGCACGCTTTACCGACCAGACACAGAAACGTCAGACAACTTACAGCGGGTGTGAAGATGGGCTGAACATTCATCAGACATAAGCTGACATATCTCATTCATAAAAATCAAGACAGACGCGATAATTATTCTTTAAGAGAGAAAAAAAAAAAAAGAAAAACGGGGGGGGGGGGGGGGGGGGGAAAGCCGCCTCCTCTCCGATTTTCCTCTACCATTGTCAACAAACCTTTACCCAAGAACAGTCCAGCGATGACGGTTCTCAAAGCCAGCCTGGATGGGTTGGCAGCAGAAGGAAATGAGGTGTTAGCATGGGTCAGTAAACAGGGTACGTCGATCCCGGGTCGCTGGGTACGTCACGGTGCTCCACACCCCTGCCCCCACCTACCTCAGCATCCTCTCTTTGCCTCTTCTTCCCCTCGCCATCCCCTCTCCCTGATACCCATGCCGTCAGGGGTCTAAAGAGCCAGTCCTCGCTGATTGCCCAACACAGCAGACATCTCTCAGACGACAGAAACCATTACAGCATTGATTTCTGAGAAGGCGCTGTCTGAGCGTGGATTTCTCAGTGCTGGCCACAGAGTTCTGATGATGCCTACCGGGCTTCAGCTTGGACATAGGGTTGGGTGGTGCTGGAGAGGGGTGGGGTATGGGAGGTGTGGGAGGGGGGGGGGGGGGGGCAGCAGAAGTCAGCGTGCCTAAGGACTAGATGATGTCATCGTGAAATCAATCTAACCCTTCCTGCCAAGCAATGGGATGTATTTCTCAATGGCATCAGTCATGTGCTTTTAGATTCGTGGATCTCTGAACTCCCGCGCGAGTAATCATTGCTTCATGTAGGCCTATCTGACGTTGCTTTTTTTTCATCCATAGAATCTTTTTGTTTGTTTGTTTGCTTTTTACTTTATTACAAGTTTTAAGTCACTTTGCATGAAGGCACATAAGTTAATGCTATACGCCGCTAATAAGCTAACACGCATCGTCCACACACACACACACACACACACACACACACACACACACACACACACACACACACACACACACACACACCACACACACACACACACACACACACACACACACACACACACACACACACACACACACACACACACGCGCGCACACACACGCACACACAGAAACACACACACACACATACACACACACGCACGCGCGCGCATACAAGCATACACACGCGCGCGCGCAACATACACACAGAGAGAGAGAGAGAGAGAGAGAGAGAGAGAGAGGAGAGAGAGAGAGAGAGAGATTCTTATCATGCACACGTTCTGTGGTCTCACATCACTTTGAGTGAAAAGATGTTGAACAACAACAGCAGCAGCAACAACAACAACAACAACAACAACAACAACAACAACAACAACAACAACAACACAACAACACCAACACACACACACACACACACACACACACACACACACACACACACACACACACTTACCTGGTTGTTCCTATCACCTGACGTGGGTGTGAACGTTAAACCTGAATGGAATCCAACCTATGAGGGGTCATGTGCGGTCACCACCTCTTCAAAGCCTTGGGGATGGTGGACTAGACCCACAGCATGAAGGGGAGGGAGGTGTAAGAGATAAAGGTCTTGAACTGTGTCGGCTGAGAACTTACCATGTAAAGAATGATCTTATTGTTAACCATAACTGAAATATTTGTATCAGGCCAACAACTGAACATAATCACATTATATATAAACATAGTGACGCCTACACAATCAGAACGTAAAACACAGTTTTACGAATTCGGCCACACCTCATGAACAGGAATAGTTTCACTGCACAAAAAGAAACCTGGAGGAAAACCAAAGTCACTACCAAAGAAAAAGGAAATCTTTACATGTGTAGCTGTCTGCAGATGCGATTCCGTCAGCCTGATCTTAGTCACGGTTATGGAATTCGTTTATATGTCTACTTTCACATGACAGCTGCATGTGATCAAGGTAGATGTTTTCATAACCATAAAACTGTTGTTCGTTTATCCAAACACATGGAACCATGCCCTCTTCATTTGCAGTGGCGCGATTCGTTCCTGTCAACGGACAAACAGAATAACACCTTTAGGCGGTACCTCAACAACTACAGACCAGACACCCTGACCAGACACAGCGAGCTGTGGGTCCGAACACATCAACAACCTGCGGGGTAAGGAATAAAGACAAGGGTAGGGAGGTGTCTGTATGGGCCTATTGTTCACACAGTATGTAAGCATCTGGCAGCATCACAAGACAGTCTCTCGCTAAGAACCCTTAAGGCAAAAGACAGGTTTGAAGTTCAATGTAGGCGTAACGTGGAGCTTATTCCCAAAGCAAAACGCGATTACGAACTCCCCCAAAATGAAAAAAAA
>JADBJO010000164.1:986247-1007186 GCA_016801955.1 Conus betulinus
AAATCCCATCACCAACTTTCGGAAGAGAAGGCCAGTTTGGACGTTGGTATGGATACACATAGCACGCACCCTGCGTGAGAAATTGAAAGAATGAAGGAAGTTAGGAAATCGAGTAAACGATATTGACTGGATGACACGGGAAACGACTGAATGAAGCGCCAGCTGGCAGCTCTTCAGTCGGCACTACCCAGGTAGGCAGCCCGTTGTGTAAACGAGTGTGGATTGTAAAGCGCTTAGAGCTTGGTCTCCAGCCGAGAATAGGCGCTATATAAGTACTCATTATTATTATTATTATTATTATTATCCCCTTCGCTTTGGAGGTTCTTTTCTCACCTGCGTATATTGGTTGGTTGACTGATTGGTTGGCTGCTGTCACTGTCAACCGGATTGTGCAAAAAAAAAAAAAAAAAAAAAAAAAAGGCCAAAGTGATTCTAACGCCTTGTCATGGAAAGATGAAGTGTGGCCCAGCGACGGAGGGATTACATTTGGCGTGCGGATTGGTGGCGCAGGTCTACACTCTCGCAAGTGCCTTTCTAGTTACTAATAATGATGCTGTAGTTGTTGTATTAGCAGTGTTATATAAACTGTCAAAAGTAGAAACAGCTGTGGCAGCAGCGATAGCCGTGGATGTTGCTGCAGCAGCAGCAGCAGCAGCAGTAATAGCTATAGCAGTAGTAGTAGTATCAACAGCGGCAGGAGTAGTAGTAGCTGTTGTAGTTATCAGCATCAGCTGCAGCAGCAACAACAGTATGAGTCATAGCAGTTGCAGCAGCAGCAGAAGTAGTAATAGTAGTAGCAGCAGCAGCAACAGCAGCAGCAGCAGTGGCAGCAGCAGCAGCTCTAGTAGCGGTAGCAGTTGTTGTAGCAGCAGCAGCAGCAGTAGCAGTAGTAGTAGCAGCAGAAGTTTTCACTGTGTCAGTAAGTGCAGCAGTAGTAGTGCAACAATAGCATCAAAGTAGTAGTAGTAGTAGCAGCAGCAGCAGCAGGAGCAGTGGTGGCAGCTTCAGCAGTAGCAGTAGCAGTGGCAGTAGTAGTATTAGTCGCAGCAGCAGCAGCAGCAGCAATATCAGCAGCAAATGTTGTTGTTGTGTAGCAGCAGCAGCAGCAGCGACAGTAGCAGTAGTTGTTGTTGCCGTTGTTGTTGCTTTTATTGTTGTTTCTGCTGTCGTTTTTCTCAACACGAGCCCCCCCCCCCCCCCAATTATTATCATTGTAGTTGTTTTTATTTTCATCATCATGATTATTATTATTATTATCATTATAATTATCATCATTTTTATCATTATCTTTATCATTGCTATTGTTCTGGTTGTTGTTGCAACAATAGTAATAAAAATAATAAAATGATGGCAATGATGATGATGATGACAATAAGATCATAGTAGAAGTAGTCATGGTAACAAGAACAGCAGTGTCATAAGTGGTCAAGTAACAGTAACTCAGCAATGATAATAACAACAGTAGTAGTGCTAGTGGTAGAAGTAATGATATTGCTAATACGACTTCTTCTTCTTCTTATATTTATTATTATTATATAATCATTATTGTTATTATCAAAATTATTACTTCTACTATTACTTCTACTACCACTACTACTGTTTCAACAAAATTACATCAGTAATAGCCATAACAACAACAACAACAACAACAAAAATGATAACGGTAAGGACAGAAATAATGATGACAATGATAATGAATTTAGTGGTAGAAGTTATGATAGCAGGAGTAGTGGCAGCAGTAGCTGGTCTAGAAGTATTTGTTAGCAGTAATAATGACAAGAAGAAGAAGAACGACAACAACAGCAATTGTAACAGCACTAATGTTGGTGATGATAATGATGCCGACGATGATGATGATGTTTTGCACACATCCGTTCACGTTGTGGCTCGTTCGGAAGAGAATACACACCTTATTTTCAATGCAGGAAGAACAACGGTAAACACTCAGGATGAAGAAATGAGCCACCTCTAACAAAACGTTACCCTCCGCATCCTTTGTCCATAAATACCACTCTTCTTTCCCCTCACTATTCCCATGGAACAAGCAGACAGAGAGACGGAGACAGACAGAGAGGCAGACAGACAGACGGATACACAGACGAACAGACACACAGACACGCAGGCACGCAGAGACGGAGAATAGTGACCGACAGTCAGCCAGAATCCAAGACAGGGGTAAAGGCATAGTGGCGAGGAGAGAGAGAGAGAGAGAGAGAGAGAGAGAGAGAGAGAGAGAGAGAGAGAGAGAGAGAGAGAGACAGACAGACAGACAGACAGACACACACACAGACACAGACACAGACAGACAGACAGACTGAAAGGGACACACACACACACACACACACACACACACACACACACACACACACACACACAGAGGGACAGACAGACAGTCAGTCAGAGACAATGACAGAGGCACGGAGAGGGGGTACGGACATTAACAGAGGCAGAGACAAAGACACAGTGTTTGCGAGAGAGTTGGTGAGACAGACACAGGGGAATAAAAAGAAAAGAAAAGGCGGGAGGGAAGGGGGCAGGGTGAGAGGAGACAAACACAGAGACTGAAAGAGAAAGAGGCAGAGGCAAAAAGACAGAACTTTAAAGGGACACAGACAGACAGACGGATGGACGGACAGACGGACAGACAGACGGAGAGAGAGAGAGAGAGAGAGAGAGAGAGAGAGAGAGAGACAGACAGACAGACAGACAGACAGACAAGCAGACAGACCGAGGCCGAGACAGAGAGAGACAGCGAAACAGCGAGAGAAAGACAGAGACAGAGAGAAAGAGAGAAGGGGAGAGACAGACAGGGACAGACAGACAGGCAGGCAGGCAGGCAGGCAGTCAAGCAGGACAGACAGACAGACAGACAGAGAGAGGAAAAGGAGACAGAGACAAAGAGAGAGACATAAAGACAGACAGACAGACAGATAGACCCCTTCACTTTACCTTACGAAATGGCTTCTAAACTATCGAATCAAGGAAATCACACACACACACACACACACACACACACACACACACACACACACACACACACACACACACACACACACACGACAGCAAAGTAGATATGTCTACGGAAAAGACGATTAAGTAATAATCTTTATAACCATTATCATCATCACATCATCTTCATCGTCATCATTATCAGCATCATAAATGGATTTTTATATTGCGCTTTAAGAGTCCAAAGCTCTTTTGAATTCATACGAGATGTAAAAAAAAAAAAAAATAACGATAAATAGTACAGACAAATGACTTGGTTGATTATCACGCTTACGTTTAGTTTAAAACCACGCAGCATGTTAGCGAACTATGAGGGCACTCGGGAGATCGCAGATCTCCGCCACCGTCGAACAATCGTAACATTCCCCTTCTCTCCTCCTCCCCCCCCCCCCCCCCCCCCCTCCCAACCCTCTCCCTCCCACCCTTGACTTTAGCTCACCTCATCCGGACTGTCATCCAAATCTGCATCAAAGCTTACAACTTCGTGGATATCAAGACATCTGATTCACTTTTTTCATGCCATTTTTTTTTTTTTTTTTTTGGGGGGGGGGGGGGGGGTGGGGGGGGGGGGGGGGGGTAAATTTACAAATGATAAAGTTAAGAAAAAAGACGTGAACGACTTTTGCAATATGATTTTTTTTTAAATCTAAGAAAACGGATAACTGATCTTCCGCTTGATTCTGATCGAAAACAAAATCGAATAAATTCGTTCTTGGCCCGTATTTTATCTTTCCATCAGATTTTGTAAGAAAACCGGTCAATATTTTCCAGCGTCATCTTGCTAAATGATTGGCAAACTAATCTACCTGCTAGCACCGGCGGGGTGACATCATGTTCTTCTGGACGGCAGTAACACAGGCAAGTGCGCGCCCGAGACCTGCCAGCACAGCTGCAGGTGCCCGTATGGACACCGCGGGAGAACAGAGACTCTGCACACACTGCGGATTTCCATGAGTCTGGCTTTTACACACACACACACACACACACACACACACACACACACAGATGAACGCACGCATGCACGCACGCACTATATACACCCTCATAGCACATACGTATACACATCAAACATACAGACATCTGCACATATTCAGTGCATACAATTTTTTTTTTTTTTTTTCTCCTCTCTGTCTTTCTTTCCATTCAGGACGAATCAGCGTTAAATTGTCTCGTTTGATATTTCATGTTAGAATTCACACACGCGCGCGCACACACACACACACACACACACTGGGACACACACACACACACACACACACACACACACACACACACACACACACACACACACACACACACACACACACACACACACACACACACACACACACACACACACACACACGCACACACACACCCACCCCCCACACACACATAAGGATATGCATATGCACACAAACGAGCGCGCGGGCGCGCGCGCGCGTGTGCACGAAGACACATGCACATGCACAGAAAAAGAGAGAGGACTGCAGACGATAATCTGTTCAGCACCCTTCATCTATCATAATTCTTTGTATATACTTCGTGGTGCTCTCCCTTGAGAGAAAAGCGCCGCCATTATTTGCAAACTCATCAACACGGTGTTTATCCCAGACGGGGCAACTTTTTTTTTACATTCTCATAATCACTTGGACGTTGAAAGAAAAATGTACAGCAACATCTTCAAAATATAACAAGGTCAGGAGTGATAACAAATCAAACTTTAAGGGGAACAACGTCTAGATATCATGTGTTTGTTTTCAAAGCGATTGTTATTTCACTGAAAATGACATTTAAGAGAGAAAGAATTCAAGAGAGAAAGAATTATGAGTTTCAATTTTATTGTTGTTGTTTTAAATGTGTGTCGTGCGTGCGTGCGTGCGTGCGTGCGTGTGTGTGTGTGTGTGTGTGTGTGTGTGTGTGTGTGTGTGTGTGTGTGTGTGCGCGCGTGCGTGCGTGCGTGCGTATGCGTGTGTGTTTTTTTTGTAATGTAGCGCGTTTATATGCTATTGTATCTTTACAGGATGTGCGAATAACGTTTCACTACGTTTGGTTTTTAATTGTGCTGTTGAATATTGATGTAAGCATTATATGCGATATAAGCACAGTACAAATAATTCTTGACAACAGAACACACCACCCAACTGCTAATGCATCCAGCCATTAAAAAAAGGAAAGGAAAGGAAGAGAAAAAAAAAAAATGAAAATATAGAAAAAAAAAAACCGACAACTGTCTTACCTTCAACGGAAGAGAATCCTCATCCGCTTTCGAAGCTATACAACCACTTGCTGATGATAACGACTAAAGATCACCCCTGCACTGTCAAAACCTCTTTCGAAAGTAAACCTGTCAGTTATATAAACTGCGTTCTCTTCAAGGAACGGGGCAAAACAACGCGCAGCGTCTGTGAAGTATCGGCTGAGACCGTGGCAATCAAGACTTTTTCTCCCCTAAAGTAACGCTGCCAGCTCACGTGGGGGGGAAACATCAGTTAATGGAAACTTAAAAGGTTTTTGTCGGTCGTGTTTAAGGCCAAGGTCAAGGGGCCCATAATTTACGCAAGAGACTTGACTGGAGGATGGAGATATCACGTCAACAACGTCCAGTAGATTCTGCAGCACAGGTGGGCAAACCCAGTCAGTACGGGAATGAATTGGTGAGAGTCCGTGCAAGCTGTCCGCCCACTTTGTGTTGGCTGGGTCAGCGACAGTCTGGGGATGTGCACTTTATGCGGGTCAGTTCAGTGGTCACTAGCCGGCCGGTCACTGGCTTTCGTGTGCCGTCTGCAGTGTGTGTGTGTGTGTGTGTGTGTGTAATGAAGTGCGACTTAGGTGCGTGTGTGCCGTGTGGGCATTGTCCCCCGTCTCTCCTCTGTTAAATTACCTCTCGAAAGCTGAAAGTGTTTGTGGAGCGCATCTTTAGCGGTGATTGTGTGGTCTGTTGATTTCTGATTAGTGTGTGACGTAAGCCGAACTATTTTCGCTCTTTTTTTTCAACAGACTTTTCCCTTTTCTTTCCTTTCCTTTCCTTCTTCTTCTTTTCCTTCTTCTTCTTCTACTCCTCCTCCTCCTCCTCCTCCTCCTTCTTCTTCTGGTTTCTTTGTTCAGACTGCAGTCACATGCGGACTACTCCCTCATTTTTCTTTTCTTTCTGCCCTTTCCTTCTTTCTCTTCTTTGTTTACATTGTTTGTGAAATTTAGTGTGTTCCAAAGTCCTGTTGTTTCATTTTCTCTTTAAATTTGTAGTTGTTGTTACCCTCTTTCCTACCCGTTCAAAAGCACTTTCTGCCTTTGGCTGATCAAGAAGCATTTTCCATTTTAATAAACCGTTTTATAAAACATCAAATGATGTACCAAAATGATAAAAGAGAACCAGGTTTGTTTTTATGAACCTGTAGCCAAGGAAACATCCATACATTTTTGTTTCGCACACTTACTTAAAAAAATACCCTGAGTGTCTTCTCGTGGTCGACTGGGGTGTAAATAACACTGACTGAATTGCAACATGTGTAGACGGTGGTATTCTGTCCCTTTCGGTGGTGATCGTCTTGTAATGTTCACATGTCTTACATCGTTGTTGGCCATCGGTACGTTCAAGTTTATAACCGAGTAGCTTTTTCTTTTATTTCAATCGATCGCTTGGGTACCTGTATACTTCTACTTTCTTTTTTTTTTTTTTTCGTTAATAACATGTTCATTCTTAAGGAGTTCTATCCAGTTCCGTAGCTTTGATGCGAAGTTGAAACACTTTCAAGTTCCAGGTATTTATCGAGATTTCACATCATAGAAAAGTTTTTTTTTTTTTTTGCTTTGCTTTTTTATCCGTTTGTGTGTTTGTTTTCCACAAGCAATTGATATCGTGTGCCCTTGGGGTATTTCTGTTAAAACGTTTGTAAATTTTTCTTGCAGTTACCCTAAACAGTTCGATAAAATACTGACGCTGTCCCATTTTATTTGTTCTTTATGCACATTGTGTTTTTAACATATGTCACATTTATTGGTTAATTTCATATTAATATTTTAAAGCCATTACACGATGTGAATTCCTTCCTTCTGCATATTTAAACACATTTCATTTATTTCTTTCTCTCTGTGTCTGTATTTAATCGCAACCCCGTAAGTGATCTAGTAATTCAGTGCTCTGCAAACCATGAGGCATTTGCCGATTTCTTCCGCTGTCAACAAGAATATTTCACAGGAACTTTAACCTGCTTCTTCTCTTTCAGCATATCACGATTAAGAGCAAAGCAGGAGAACTGTTCGTTTTCGCTTTCGACCGAATCAGTGGGACAAGTTGGCTCCTCGACCAGTCTGCCTGTCACTGGCAGTCACGTGACGAGGCTCGCAAGCAGGGCTGGTGGGCGATTCTTGGGCTGTCATGAGAACTGAGGAAGCCCCCCCCCCCCCCCCTCTCTCTCTCTCTCTCTCTCTCTCTCTCTGAGCTCGCGCGCGCATTCTGTCTCATGCAGGACCGGGGCCCCAGAAACAGACGAGACCCAAAACGCTGTATGTTCACTGTTATACGCAAAGCATCTTTCGGAGGACTGGACTTCATTGAAGCAAATTCACTGCACAGTTCAATATTGGAGGCGTATTGTATCGGTTGGTTTATAACACAGATCCAAGGTTTTGCTGTTTTCCATGTGCAAGCGCACACGACAGGACCCCCATCCCCAACACCACCTCCACCGCCTTTCTTGTCCTGTCGTGTGCTAGCCTTTTCAGTCTCAAATCCTTGTGCTTTAACAATAGCGTAGGAACACAAGAAGTCCACCAGCCTGACATGTCCTCTGTTCGTATTGCCCCACAGCATTGAACTTACTGATTAACCTCAAATCCAAGAGCAATCAAAAAAGTCTTTCCAAGAGACAGGGCCATTTCCATCGGTTCAAATGATCCTATTATTTCTTGATGTCTTCTGTAACCCGGAACTATGACTTGTACACAGGCCCACAGTGTGACTTTCACACCAGTTTGGCTTGAAATAATCCCATGTCCTATGCTTATGCCAAATCTGACTGTAAATTTCTGTTAGCCGCAGTTTAAGAGATGCAGCTCGCTGAATAGCAGCGCTGTTAACCCCCCCCCCCCCCCCCCCCCCCCCCCCCCCCCCCCCCCCCCCCCCCCCCCCCCCCCCCCCCCCCCCCCCCCCGAGCTGTTAACAGAGTTTGACTGTGGGGCACAAATTTTTCAAAAGGAAGACAGGAATACATCGAGTGAAAACCTAGAGACATGGTTTTCTCAGTTTTCTCGCTTATTGTAAAGAGTAACTACAGCAATGACAAAAACACTATGATTCTGGAAAACAGACTTTTGAAACATTTTTGTACACCTGCCCTCAAAAAAGAAACACTTGATCATGCTGCGGTAAATTAGTCACAGTCCACGGCTGAAGGTCAAAGTTGACCATAACCTCGTCCCCCCTTCCCTTTCTCTCCTAAATGCTGTCTTTCCTGAAGAACACCTGAGAGGTCAAAACACGACGTGTTTTGACGTAATTTGCTGTTAACTCTTTCGGATGTTGGGCTCCAAACGCTAGCTGTTCCCTATATACACACAGGGCACAATGAAGTATCTGTAAGAGGATCGACCCACATCAAAACAAACTCACCGCATAGTTCACCCTTTGAGGCGTATTCTGCCTGATTCTGAAACAAGTACAATGTTTCGTTGATTTTGTGTGCAAGCACACTCCATATATGACCCCCCATTTCTCTGTCATCTACGAGCCTCTTCACTCCCCAATCCTTTCGCCCAAACAACAAGCGCACATGGGAGTCCACAGTCAAACATATTTCCACTGTCTGCGTTGACACATGACACTGAACTAATTAATTAATCCCAACTCCAGGACAAAGCCTTTTTCGTACAGGGAATTTTTTTTCAGAAAAGTAGTTTTTTGGGATGTAGAACAGGAATGTGCGTGCCACCATCGATTCTTTTTATATACATGCTGGCTGAGCGATAGAGGCAGGTGAATGCGTGTTTCAGGACTCGGCGGGACCCATGTTAATTGTCACTGCTTCATTATGTAACAGCCCAACGGACCCAAAGATTTCACCGGGGCTGGTCAGCTGTCCTAAAAAAGACCCCCCTGATGTAAGTGTCACTGCCTCGTCAACAAACGAGGTGGTGTACCAGCCCAGCACGTCTTTGGCGCAATTGCAAACGGTTGGTTCGGCTTCTTAGCAACAAAGCTACGGTAAATCTGAAAGCAACAGCTGATAGCCACTGAGATGCCTCGCACACCACCCTTTTCCCCCCACCCCCCCTTCCACTCCGAACCCAGTCGTTCCCTCTGATATCCCTTAGGCCGTCTCCCCCACTCCGCTCCTACCCACCCCCACCCCCAACACACACACACACACACACACACACACACACACACACACACACACACACACACCACACACCACCACACACCACCACCACCACACCACCACCACCACCCAAAGCAAAGGTTATACAGAGTAAAACACAGAGAAAGAGGACGGGACAGAGACAGTGAGGGACGAAAACAGCGATAGAAATATACTTTTTTCACGACAGCTTTTTAAGCAGGTACTAGTGGAGTATGTAAGACAATATGATGGCGACGAATAAGATTAAAGAAGCTTTTAACGACTGACGGAAATCAAGAGTACAGAATCAGATAAACCTATAACGAATTTGCATATTTACACTTACCAGAGCTTTTTTTTTCCTTTCAAGGTAATGTGGTGCATATTTGTACAGTCAGAATGGTAACACTTTGATGCACAACCCTACACAGCTATATCTTGTTGGTTAACATTCTGTGATAAAATAAATCTGCATTTTGTTTACTTCACTGCTCACAGAGTTTACCGACTTCCAGAGAAGGACACGTTTCATGACTATTATGCGAAACTTTTATGATTAATGATTACGTTTCCATTAATAATGGAAACAAGCATGCTACATATTTTTCGTTTGTTGTTTTGGAGTAGAAAATTCGGGATAGGCAAGGGAGCATGAGAATCAAATCTGATAAGAATGATAGTATATGACCAAGAAAAATTCACACACAGAGAGAGAGAGAGAGAGAGAGAGAGAGAGAGAGAGAGAGAGAGAGAGAGAGAGAGAGATGACAGCACATGGATACCATAATTTGCTGTAAACTTATAGCCAGATCTTTGTCTATGTGTGCACTGACAGACCATTCTGTGTATGTGGTGGACGGAGAGTGCGGGGAAGAGTGGGTAGGGAGCAGAGGGGGAGGGGGGAGGCTGGATATCAGTTTGCAAACGGTAAAGATTCTGGCTTCTATAGACTCATTTTATTTGTTCCTTCGGTAGCTATCCTATTCACATGCGACTTTAAAACAACTTTATCTTTAACATGCTTTCGAAGACTTGAGAAATCTTTATGGATCAAAAGATGGCGGCTGTTTTTCGATGACTAATTCAAATTCTGTCTTTATCGAAGCGTTGTTACATCGAAAAACCTTCCAAATCCCTCAAACATTAACTAAGTCATCTGGAAGAAACCAGTACACCGGTAAAAAAAATGAACAAAATGCATTCGTACATTCAAATCAGTTGAAAATAAAGTTTCCAGAAAAAAAATGTTTGTTTTTTTTTTCGGAATACAGTAGGCGCCTTATCAATCCCTTCAATTTTAATATCAAACCAGTTCAAGACCTATCGTCAGGTTCTCTCTAAGAAATGACGCTTTGATTTTCACGAAAAAGATATTGCTGAATCTGCATTTCAAACGATAAATGTTGTTACACAAAAAGGACACATACAATGAAGAACAAAGTTTTCAGCGGCTCTCACACCCAGTGACTTGATTCGTTCAAATCTGACGTATGTGAATAGAATTGGCGCTGCATCAACCGATATTCCGGTAACAGGGATTTGTGGTATTAAGTCTGAAGCTGTTTTACACGTGAAATACAGACACTGTGAATCCTACGTCATAGTAAATTCAGAATCCACCTGATGCAATCAGCTGAGAGGAAATTGTACACTTTTAGCGTAGATTATGAACGATATTGCACGACGGTTGTGAGTTATTCAGTCACGCCAAAAGCATGCAATTTGGTGTGGGGAAAAAAAGTCTCGTGAGTCTATCTCCTACTATTGAAATGTGAAGAAGATTAAAGACGTTTCCTTTAAAGATACCAGAGATACAAGACTGGACACAATGCATGGCACACACACACACACACACACACACACACACACACACACACACACACACACACACACACACACATGAACGGTCGTGAGCTCACGCCACAGAAATAGAAATAAGGTCTATTTAAGAAGTTGAGAAATTTGCAATATTTGCGAACAGAACAAATTTCCATGTCTCATTTACACAAAAATTTCCGATGACAAACAACCAAACGTTTCAGCATGTGGGTACGCTCTCCTGCAATCCGTTGGGCTAACGCTCCTCACGAGCATAGAACAAGTCTTTTCGGCGAACGTGTAGATCTTTACTATCAACTTGAATGTGTGCCCACGCCCATTGTATGATTTTCGTTTCGTTGGGAGACACACAAACAGCCATCAATTAAAAATATCCGCCCATCTTTTTTTTTTTCTTTGGTCTGTTGCTGTGAATGTCCTATGTTCCTTGAACGAATACCGTTATAAAGACAATTCTTCTCGTCGTTTGTTCGAGGCGTACATTCCTCACTTTGTTCCACTTTTCTCCTACAGCGAATATTAGAAGCATAACAGGAAAAAAAACTGGTTGAGTTTGGATCATTTTATAGCCCCCCCCCCCCCCCCCCCCCCCCACACACACACACACACACGCACACGCACATACACATATGCGCATGCGCAGGCACAAAAGCTCGTACACTCGCGCGCACACACGTGCGCGCGCACAGACACACACACACACACACACACACACACACACACACACACACAGATGCGCGCGCTCAGGCATGCCCACCCGAACCGGGTTGTTTAGGTAGCGTGCTTTCTGTCGCTATCAACATCGCCTAATTCAGTTATGGGTTTATGAATCATTTAACATGAACTAAACACATTTGTCTTGGGAGGACATGGAAATAGAAAATCGGTGTTCTGATGCGTGTCTACCGTCTGCTAGTTTGTCTGCCCACCTCCACCCACCCCCTCTCTCTCTCTCTCTCTCTCTTCTCTCTCTCCTGTCTCTCTCTCTCTCTCTCTCTCTCTCTCTCTCTCTCTCTCTCTCTCTCTCTCTCTCTCCTCTCTACACACACACACCACACACACACACACACACACACACACACACACGTTCACAAGACAAACACATACATGAACACACACACAAACACACTCACGCGCATGCCCGCACGTACATGCCAGCACGCGCACGCACGCACACACACACACACACACACACACACACACACCACACACACACACACACACAAATACACACACAAACTCACACGCTCATGCACGCCCACCCAAACCGGATTATTTAGGTAGCGTGCTTTCTGTCGCTATCAAGATAACCTAATTCAGTGTTGGGTTTAAGAATCATCTTACATGAACCAAACACATTTTTCTTGGGAGGACATGGAAATAGAAAATCAATGTTCTGTTTGTGTGTTCTACCGCCTGCTATTTTATTGTCTACACCAACCTTCTCAACTTTCTCTCCTCTCTCTCTCTCTCTCTCTCTCTCTCTCTATTCACACACACACACACACACACACACACACACACACACACACACCACACACACATCCACGCACATCCCGCACGCATATACCAGCACGCGCACGCCCCCCCCCCCCCCCCCCCCCTTTACACACGCATAAACGCACGCTCACTCGCGCGCGCAACACACACACACACACACAACACACACAAACGCACGCAGGCACGCACACTCATGCGCACATGCACGCACGCACGCACACACATAAGTACACACACGCACAAACACGCACGCACGTACCCACGTTCACACACACACACATACATACACGCGCGCACGCGCATCAAATAGGGTTCTTTAAGTAGCATGCTTTCTGTCGCTATCAAGCTGGCCTATTTTGGGCAGGGCTGTATAAATTATTCAGCATGAACTAAAAGCACCTTTCTTGGAATGACATGGAAATATAATATCAGTTTCTGTTTGGCTGTGTTCAGTTTGTACATCTGCTTACATCCTTCCACCCCACCCCCCACCCCGATCTTTTTACCTCGTCCTCTCTCCCCCTGTCTCTCTCACCCTGTCTTTCTCTATTTTTCTCCTCGTTGTTATTTTTGTTAAGTTGTTCGATCTTTTTCCAGTAAATACCATATCACACATTAAAAGAAGAACAAAACGACGACTGAAGAAAGCAGCAATGAGCATCGCCAAAGTGTTTTTGAACAAACAAAATGAATAATACAAGAAAATGATAATTTAACTGCCAAGGCTTAGAAAACTTTTAGAAAGGAAACAGATGTTTCTGTTTCTTTGTCAGAAAAATCACTCTATCTGTTTCCTACAGGAAACCCATCTCAGTCAGAAACAGATCGTCAAATTAGAATAGGTTCACGATGTCTATCTTCATCGAATAGTAGTGAATCTAGAGGAGTAGCTATCCTATTGAATAACAATGAGTTTAAGTTTTAATAGACAGTAACCCACCTATAGCGTTTCCTATGGGGAGCAAACATGGAACATGCTACAGTTTTTTCCCCGCCACGAAGGAAGACTGCCCTTCAAAACGGAACAGACTGTGAAAGTGCCGAGTTAAATTATTTGACATTTACAGTTTAGGTAGTTTTCCCTATGTATAATGTAAACAATCCGGGGAAGAAAATGATGGGACTGTATAGATATTCAGATTTCTCAGCATTTCCTACATCTTAAAAGAAGCTTCACGAACCCATATGCATTTGTAAACGGTATTTGTTTACTAGAGAAACCCACGTTAAGCTTAGGCTCTTTTTGTGTTCCACGCGAAAGCACGTAATTTACTGACAATCATTTCAACATTTCTTAAACAAGACAAACGCCAGAATCCGTTCATTCAAATTGAGAGTACATGGAATTTGCAAAAGCTGAACTGACTTTAAAAGATAAGGTTAGACTGGGGAAAAAAAACACAACTTAAGAGACACTTTCAGATTCAGCACCGTGTACAGCTGACGTGTCGGTCGCCTGCTCCATTCAGGTCAGCAACGTGAGGGAATCCAGCGGAAATGTTCAATAAAAACGAATCACCGATGTGATTGATTCACCGATGCGTGTGACACGGATTTCGGGCATCCACACAGTGCTCCCGCAGTGACCTGGGAACAGGGGGATGAAACACACACCCCACACCACTGGTACAGGCGGGGTCGGCTTTGTTACACCGCGGGATGCAGATTCACACGATATACTGCAGTGTGTCAGATTGTGGCGAGATGGCCTATATGGAGGCCAAACGACCACATTGTCAGAAAACCGTTTGTTTCTGTTTGTTTGTTTCGTTTGTTTGTTTCTGCAAAGAAAGGGTCTTTTTTCTTTTGCTGTAGAACATCGAAAACAAACAAATTAGTACTGTCTTCTTCTCACTTTCTTTTAGTGTGCCCGCCTACGTGAATAGGCTGATGAATATGACTCTCTCTCTCTCTCTCTCTCTCTCTCTCTCTCTCTCTCTCTCTCTGACATATTGTGACATTTTGTTGGGAGTGCTATCCAGTAAGGGACACATCGTGGAATTCCAATATTTAGCGCTGTATGGCACTATTTCACCAACGGTGCAAACAATGATATTAAGAATTTGTCAGTGTTGCCTCAGCTTCTGTGTCCTCTATTACACCATTTAACTCAACTCATTCTGGCCCTGATAAGCAGCCAGGTTTCGTTTTGTCACCACCTTTGCACTGCACGAGGTGAAGATCGTCTCGAGAGGAGACACTGAGCAGCCCCTGAGTCCCCTTCAGCATTGTTCACCGGCAGGCCCCCCCTTCCTGTCTTCATCACCACGCGCGGGGCATCCTCTGACAGACTCCCCTCCACTGACGACAACGACAGCTGCATTCCCGAGCCAGCGTGCGTGAGCGTGCCCCACTCCAACCCACCTCTTCTGGAGGACCGTCTGTTTGTCAGTCTAGCGTGTATGTCAGTCTCTCGGTCCTCCACGCCGCTCAAAAAAACACTACGGTGCCTCTTCTTGTTTCAGTTGTCATCGTAGCCCAGCCGACCACACAGAGCCATTTCAGGGTTGTCACCATGGTGAAACTAGTCCCTGCAGTCGTGGGGGAGCAATACAGACACACGTGGTGTTGCTGGCGGGAATCTACGTCACTAACGGGTACTCCCCGTGTAACTGCACGTATCTGACGTCAGACTGATCGTAAACCAGTTAGGAAGTGATCTGTGTGTTCTTGTTTTCCCTTTGATCTGGTTTTTTCGCATTTACACAGATTTTTTATGAGGAATACGCAGATTGGGGTCAGATGATAGCTGTACTTGAAGTTGTGTGTGCACGTGGAGTTCTGATAACCACTCAACCTTCATGCCTACGGTAAATACGTGGCTTTTCAGGGACGGCCTGTAACTGCATTTCCTACGTTCCTTTTCGCTCTGCTTTGTCGCCTTTACGTAGATTTTGATGGAGAATAATACGTGGCAGTCAGGTCTAAATTAATCCCTGATTAAATCGACGTCAGCGTTGGGCAGTTAAACGTGTTGCGCGCGTTAACAATGTGTGTTCACTAACACTTTCCGTATGCGCATTTCGGTTTGCTTCCAGTTGCGACGGAGCGCTTCATAGACCAAACAGACATGTGCACAATGTATACAACCATTTGTAATATATTCACTTCAATATAAATGTCCTAAAAATTGATCTAATCAGATCATGATGAGTACGTCGCTTAATCTATCGCCATCAGGTTTCGTTTTAAACAATTTCAAAAGTTAACTAAAATAAAAACTTTTTAATGCGACAAAAAAGACCTAAACAGAATTGACGGAGGAACAGCTATTGTCCATTCTGTTCTGTACCCGTGAAATGCTGGTCGACAACACTCAGTGTGGCATATTCTTTTCTTTTCATTTTATTCTATTTCGTTTTATGATTGATAACACAAAACATATACAAACACATGGAAGTTACTAACAACTAACTCAAAGGCTATAAACGATAGGAAAATGAATTCGCTTAGCCTGTACAATAGACCATTTCCACGCAGTTCTAGGGTGGTATTTCAAATGCGTTCTTATGGAGGGATATCGGATACATAGATCAAGTATTCAACAAGGTATGAAATTCTTACGTTTATCTGCACATGACTCTGCATTCAAATTTGCATGAGCGTACAGCAGCGTGAATATTCTGACACGCTGGATAAATGTTATAGTCCTAAACTTAAAGATCCCTATTCCACCGAACAAAAAGACAAACAAATTAAAAAAACGAAAAACGCAACTGTTTGTTTTTTCTCTCTCGTTCGGTGGAATAATAATGTTTCTGTCAAGTTGGTTTTAATTTCCGCCTGCATTCACCTCACTTTGAAACTGACTATGACAGTCCCGTCAAAAATCTTCATAGTCGTGTCTCTGATATTGAACAGCGGATGTTCAACTGTAAACTGAAATCAGACGGCTGACCGGTTTACACACACACACACACACACACACACACACACACACACACACACACCACACACACACACACACAACACACACACACACACACACACACACACACACACACACACACACACACACACACACACACACACACACACACACACACACAGCTGACACACCTCCAGCCCTATATCCGTCAATAACCCTAGGTATAACTGACTGATACTTCACTCATGCCATATGTTCGTGATCTTGAATTTTAATTCGACTCTGATCTCACTCTGAAACACCACATAACCAACACCTGCCACGCAGCTTCCCTTGAACTCCGTCCCGTCAGCTCTACCAGACCTTTCCTTACGGAACAGGCCATGGAAACCTTGATGTCTTCTTGCATCCTGTCAAGATTAGGTTATTGTAATGCTCTTCCCCTTGCTGTACCGCGGCTTTACTCCGGCCACCACAACGTCTTTAAAAGTTCAGCCGCCCACCTTACTCACAAGGCACCAAAGTGGCATCATATATCACATCTCGTGAAGAAATTACACAGGCTCAAAATCGAGCATAGGATTAAGTACACACACACACATACATTACACATAATTGTTTTTTTTTAAGCTGCTAGAGTTCCAGTTCCAAAGCTTGTTGACACTTAAAATGGTTTCAAAGGGTGATCTGCCTTCAAGAAAGAGAGAAAGAGAGGGGGGGGGGGGGGGGGGGGGGGGTAGAGAGACAGACAGTGGAGCATGTCCTAAGCTCATGTAAAGTAGCCCTGGCTCAAGGAAGGTACACATGGGGGCACAACCAAGTGCTCAAAGAGATTGTACAAGTAGTCTGGGCTAGTACCAACACCACAAAAGGGAAAATCAGGACTCCAAAAGCACCCGCAACATTCCTCACGGCAGGAGGCAGCGAATCATGGCCAGAACAACAGTGCCACTCGGAACATGCAGGCAGAGTCTGCTGGACGGGGCAGATGACTGGGAGTGCACAGGAGACCTCCCAGAATAGAATAGTCACCCAGAGATCATCAGCAAGAGTGGCATGAGACCGGACATAGTAGTCCACTCTCAGTCAACCAAGCAGCTGATCATGATCGAGCTCACGGTGCCATATGAGAACAGAATGGAGGCAGCTCAAATCTACAAGACTGAAAAGTATGCTGATCTGGCAAACAGCCTGAGGAGAGAAGGCTATCAGGTCAAAGTCCTCACTGCAGAAATTGGAGCTAGGGGGTTTGTAGGAACGTCTGCATACAGCCTCATGAAACAGCTCTCAGTTGCAGGGAGGGAAAAAAAAAAAACCAGAGCCCTGAAAGCAATGGCAGAAGTGGCAGAGAGGTGTTCAAGTTGGATCTGGTCAAGGAGGAACAAAAGTGAACTTCATAAGGCTTAACTTTCCTACAAATATCAGGTGTCCCCGTGGCTCAGTGGTTAGTGCGCGAGTCATTAAGTGGAAATGAGCATGTCCAGAGGGGCATAGGTTCGAATCCCAGCCATGGCTCGTCCCAAGATGGGAAAAAAAAAAAAAGGGGGCAGCAGAGGGACATCCGGAGTCATGAACCGGGAGTGGCCCAACCCCCCTAGAGTGTCAGGAGATAAGGGCCGAAACACTTGCTTGAAGGGGGGCTTCTCTTCTGAGGACTCTCTGCTGCCACGCTCTCCACGAGTTTCTTTCTACAGACAGTACACACACACACACATACATTACACATAATTTTTTTTAAGCTGTTAGAGTTCCAGTTCCAAAGCTTGTTGACACTTAAAATGGTTTCAAAGGGTGATCTGCCTTCAAAGAGAGAGAGAAAGAGAGGGGGGTGTAGAGAGACAGACAGAAAAACAAAAGGACAGAGAGAGAGAGAGAGAGAGAGAGAGAGAGAGAGAGAGAGAGCATAAGCTTTATGGACAGGGTCCCTTGAACCACGTGACGTCAGTGAAGTTTTGACAAACGATCCTCCGCACAGCTCTCGCTGAACACAAATCATGTTGTGTACTGCTCCACAAAGCACAGAGGCCGAATCAGTGCCAACTAAAGAAAGAAAGATTGATTGAAAGATCACGTTGACACAGAGACAGAGAGAAAGAGAGAGAGAGAGAGAGAGGGGGGGGGGGATGAGAAACAGTAGAAGGAGGATGTGGAAAAGAGAGAAAAAGAATGAAAGAGAGGGGTGCGTGGGAATGGGTGTGTGTGTCGGGGTGGGGGTGGGGGGGAGACGAAACGACGAAAACAAAAGAAAAAGAAAAAAATGATAAAAGGGGCAGAGAGGGAGGAGGGGAGAGAGCAAAAAGGCAGGCAGAAAGGATAAAAGGAAGAAAAAAAGGATTTGAAAAAAAGACGAACAGAATAGAATAAAAGAAAGATAGATAAAAGAAAGAAGGAAAAGGAAAGAAAGAAGGGAACGAAAAAACACACACACACAAAAAACGCTTAAGGATTAAAACGAAGATAAAGAAAAGTTTAAATAAAAAAAGAAAAAAATGGGTTTAAAAAAAAAGGAAGATGTAAAGAACCAAAACGCAAGAAAAAAAAGACAAAAAGTAAAGGAAAAAGAAACAAAGGCGGACAGAAAGAAAGAAAGAAACATGCAAACAAACAAACAACGAAGAAAGAAAGAAAAACAAATCAAAAAAAAAAAAAAGAAGGAAGGAAGACAGCGAAAGGAGAGAGAGAGAGAGAGAGAGAGAGAGAGAGACAGAGAGAGAGAGAGAGAGAGAGAGAGAGAGAGAGGGAAACAAAAAAAATGGAGGGAAAAAAAAACAAACCAAACAAACACACAAAAAAAAAAAAAAAACAAAAAAAAAAAAAGAAACACAGGGAAGAAAAGACGCAGGTTAGAAACAAGAAAGAACGAATGAAAGAAGTATAGGACAAAAAGAACATGACGGAAACAACTCAGGAATGAAAGAAGGAAGGAGCAAAGAGAGGAACAAAAGAAGACAATTTCCCAAAACTGCACCGCGAAACAAGCAAGTGTGTGACATGGCAATTTGACGTAACATCACAACGAGACTGCGTATCTTTCTCTTACAAAGTAACGAGCGGTATTTTGTGTCCTTTCATTGCTGTTTGTCTTAATTACTCTCCCCTTACTCCCCCCCCCCCCCCCCCCCCCCCCTTTTTTTTTTTTTTTTTGTTGTTGTTGTTGTTGTTGTTGTTTGTTTTTCTTTCTTTCAAGAAGGAAGATAGGATTTGCTCTGCTAGGTAAGCCCTAAAACCATTTTTTTTTTTTTTACAAGTCTTTCTTTCGTTCCTTTTCCGGAGGGGTTGCAGAGGTAGGGGGAAGGCAGGTTTAGGGGGAGCGGGTAAGGGGTAGGGGGTGGATGAGGGTGGGTATGCACACGTTGCTCCATCTGTGTGTGTGTGTGTGTGTGTGTGTGTGTGTGTGTGTGTGTGTGTGTGTGTGTGTGTGAATGTACCAACAAGTGTGTGTGTGTGTGTGTGTGTGTGTGTGCGCGCGCGCGCGCTCGCGCGCGCGTGTGTGCGCGCGTGAGTGTGTGTGCGCGCGAGCGCGTGTGTTGTGCGCGTGTGCTTGTGTGTGTGTGTGTGTGTGTGAGTGTGTATGTATGTGTGTGTGTGTGTGTGTGTGTGTGTGTGTGTGTGTGTGTGTGTGTGTGTGTGTGTGGAGAGAGAGAGAGACACACACAAAACAGACAGAGAAAAAGAGAGCGAGAGGCAGACAGCAAGAGACAGAAAGTGGCACACAGAGGACCAGACCCTTAACCTACTCTGTTCTTATGATGAAACTGCAGTGGCTCCTGGTCTAAAAGAAAACACACACACACACACACACACACACACACACACACACACACACACACACACACACACACACACACACACACAAAAGAAGCACTCGATCAAACACCATAATCTGCTCTGCTTTTTTTTTTTTTTTTGGTCCAGTTTTGTTTCTCATTAACAATCTAACAAGCTCACTTCTCTGGTCCTCTAACGAGACTTCTCTATCAGAGTCTATTATAGGTAACACAACAGATCCCAGAGTCCGTTGCTTCCTTCTTCAAGTGCATGCTTTGAAATGTTTTTCCTTTGCATGCCACCATGCCTTCTCTCTCCGCTACGCTCTCTAGGTTCAAATTCAGAGTCATTCTGTTTTTAACAGTGCTGCATGCAATGATTGTAAGTGTCATTTATTACTGTAGCAATATTGTTAAGCAAAGAGTGTTCGCATGCGTATTTGAACATACGTAATTGAGATCTGAGTGGGTGAATGAATATATTTAAAGGAGGAGAGGAGGACGATGGATGGATGGATGAATGAATGTATAAATGAATGAATAATGAATTTCATCATCATTGTTATTAAATGTTATGATGTAATTATTATCATGATTTGATGATGAGGGGGAGGAGGAGGAGGAGGTAGAGGAGGA
>JADBJO010000165.1:0-2500 GCA_016801955.1 Conus betulinus
TTGATCGGTGACGGAGAAGAAAACACAACGGAGACTAAAATCATTTTTGGAGGCGAAAGAGCGACAGCTTTTTCATCGTAATGTGATTCTGGCCATTAGCACACTGGCATGCGACTGATTGCTGCCAGAAAAGCAAACTACAGCAGGGCACTTGTCGCGTATTAATGTCACGATGTTGATGGTTGTTTCCCTTCCTGGACTCGGTGTGCTTTGCTTTTCGGCGACGTGAAAATCTCTCTCTCTCTCTCTCTCTCTCTCTCTCTCTCTCTCTCTCTCTCTCTCTCTCTCTCTCTCTCTCACACACACACACACACACACACACACACACACACACACACACACACACACACACACACACACACACACTTTTTTTCACACAAAAATGAATTTTTCAATTGTGAATTTATGGACATGTGTGTAACCATGACTAAAGTTTCCGTGCCCTCATAGTCTGAACCATGGTCTTGCGTGCGTAAGATCAACAATGGCCTATTACCGCCAGTTAGTCTGGAATCAGCCTTGATCGTGTTGTTACAGGACAAAAACAAGAAGATTCTATCATTTTAAAGTCTTGTCCCCCACAGTTGTGATACCATAAAAACGAGGGGTGAAAGGGGGATGCCGAAGATGGCTTGAGAAACCGTAGTAATGAATGCAATGATTCTGTGATTCAATAAACAGTTTGAAATGTCAAAAAAAAAAAATAAAACAAATGCAGTAAGAATGAGGAAGGGGGGGGGGGGGGGGAGGAGGAGGTTACGTCATAGACACTGTAGGATCTGTCCCAATCATCATCCCCAACAGAATACACGCTGCTGACTTCGCCGTTCAAAATATCACCCACCAGCGGAACGCCACGCAGGCTCATTGCGTGGCTTGGTCATCGAAGAACACAGCTCTTTCTCTCTCTTCAACCTCACTTTCCTTTTTCCTAACGCATCTGATTTGATCTCGGCCCTGCAGCCACTTAGCCTACTTGAGTTAGCTCCTACTACCGTGATTTGTATTCGCCTTTTCCTCTTTTCAATTTCTGATTTGTCAGAGGTCTTTACTGTCGAGAAAGGGTATAAGTCCCGAATGGTTTGGACACTCCTTTTTCCAAGGATTACCTTTCCCACCCAGGATTTTCTTTTTTTTAATAGCTGTACCAGAAACAGCATTCTGCACGTGAAGAAACGTTTTTTTTTCTTTTTATTTTTTTAAAGATAAATGTCTTGATGCTATTAAGACATTAAATAAAGCTTTACAATGATAAAACAGCTTGTTACGTTGGAAAGTAGTAAGCGGTGAAAATGGTTAATTATGATAATTATTTCCGGATCTCCATTTATCATGCCATAATCACTCGACTCTCAAAATTTTGCCCGAATAAATGGGAGAGGGTATGTGCCCAAATTGAACCTCAGGAGAAGTCAATCTAGATTGACACCTTCTCCTCACCCCGTTTGTATTCTACAATCATGCCCTACCTTCAACATTCTGCGTGTCCCAAGCCACAAAACGTATCAATCAAAGTACATTGCATCTGAACTTGAGGACTGAGTGATTCTTGACCAAAGTATGACCTCTCCCTTCCTTGTCCCTAAATCTCTCTACTCGGTTGAGTGATTTGGGGCATGGTTCAAAAACGTCCCTTAGAGTAAACGGAAAGTCGTGTCCAAAGTCACAACCCCGACCCCCCTCACCCATCCCCATGTGACAGGGAGGTGGAAAGGAGTATATGGCATCCGTCTGTCTCCAGCGACTATGGTGTCGCGCCGTGGGGTCAGTCAGTGGTGGAGTTACAGCGCCTGCTGTGGCTGAAGAGCCTGGTCCTCGGGTGGCAGACTGTGCTGCAGCTGCTGCAGGTGAAGTCTCCAAAAGGGACCGAATAGCTCAGTTGGTAGAGCGCCGGACTTGTGATCCTGGGGTTGCGGGTTCGAATTTAGGTACAGGGAGATTTTTCCTTCGGAGTTAACATTGGTTCTGACTCCATTCTTCACAGTCCTTCGAATGAGACTGTAAACCGAGGTTCCGTGTGTGAACGCATGCACAACATCTTGCACACACGTAAAATCCCATCACCAACTTTCGGAAGAGAAGGCCAGTTTGTCCGTTGGTATGGATGACACGTTACACATAATATATACCTTCCCTGAAGATGGAGTATGGCTGCCTTAATGGCGAGATAGAAAACGGTCATACACACAAAACTCCACTGCCGGTCTATACAGGCAGTGTCCGCAGGAGTATCAGCCTGCGTACGCAGAAAGAAAGAAAGAAAAGAAGTCTCCAAAGAAAAGGAGAAAATGAATACTTGCCTACAAACACACCATGAAGAGTGTTTCTGGAGTATGCTCCAGACCCCATATTGGATAGTGGTTTTGGAACATGACGGGGAATAGCCCGAGTCAGAATCACCCACCCCACCCCCACTCCCACCCATCCCGCGGTATCCAGGTGCAATGGGAGGTGGAGATGAGTACGTGCTCGTGTTCACTTCATGAGGGAGCTTCTGGGC
>JADBJO010000165.1:10000-15000 GCA_016801955.1 Conus betulinus
ACACACAACACACAACACACACAGAGAGAGAGAGAGGAGAGAGAGAGAGAGAGAGAGAGAGAGAGTCAAGACTCAAGACTCAAGAGATGATATATTCATTTTACTCCTTTGCTCCTCAGGAAGGGGTGCAAGAAAATAAAATCACAGAAGTACCATAAGAACAGACACAGATAACTAACATGTCTTCAGAAACGATCTTAAGATAACACAAGGGATCGCAGTTTAAACGCTTTACATAGATAAATCGACATATTTCTGACGGTTTTTGTCATGAGTACATGCCAAAAGAAGTGCTAATCTGAAATGGTGTGGGACTTTGTAATACTTTGTAAGGGGTGTGGCTGGCCCAGCTTGACACCAGCAGTTTATGACAGGAGGGTGTGTGACAACCGTGTGGATGGACGGCTTGTACAGAGGTCAGGCACGTTCGCACAGTGAGTAGAGAGTGGTTCACAATGTAAATATTGGATTGGTTGAGGTACGGGGGGGGGGGGGGGTGGGGGGGGTGACAATAGGTGATGGATGTTAAATAATACTTTTTCGAGTTTTGATATTTTTGCCTGTTATATATAATGATTTTTGTACAAACATGTGCGATGTAGACTCGTCACATAATAGAATGGATTGCACGGACAAAAAAGGAATTGTTTGCGATCATTTCCAAGAACCGGAGCGTTATGTTCTGTCAGATGTTATTGTTTGTGGCTTAAATGAGGGGACATCTCACAAGGTAAAATGGCAAGGAAAGGTGTACAACTTATAACAATGCTCCATCGATCAAACAAGACAAAAATCAATCTTTAAGACCTCAGAATGGATGATAGTGTACGAATAGTAGCATATTATGCAATGTTAGTGATGGTTCTAAAAAAAAAATGAGATTTTTCTCTTACGTTTATATATTGGAATATAAATGGTGAATAACACAGAGATTTCATGTCTTATTTGTTTAAATTTGATGTCGTATGTCTAGTAGAAACGTTTGTAGATGACATCCAATATGTCCACATTTCCAGGTTATACTATTTTTATTTCTAAGCAAGCCATTAAATTCACTGAAAAAACGGAAGAATGTCAGGTGGCATACTGTGTCTTATTCGAAATGGGATTATGTTTTATATTCAAGAAGTCAAGACTAATTCGCCGAATGTTCTTTTGTTTCTAACTGACAAAAGTCTTTTTGGTTTAACAGCAGATGTCATATAAGCATGTGTCTATGTTCCACCAGAGAGTTCACCTTATTATACACATTTTGATATTGATAACGGTATAAGTGAACTTGAAGAATGTGTTTTTGATTGTATGATTGAGTTTGATGACATTTTTGTGATGTTATCAGGTGATTTAAACGGGAGAACTTCCAGTTTTTCTTCTGATGTGTTTGATGATGATTTATTTGGAAATCATTTTAACAGCCATTCTGTTTCCACTGGTCATGTAAGACAATCTGCTGACAGTGTACTTAATTCCTATGGAAAATGTTTGTTAAACATGTGTACAGCGCTTGGTTTATGTATACTTAATGAAATTTGCAATGGTGATACTGATGGCAATTACACATACATATCAGAAACAGAAAACAGCGATAATGATTATTATTTAGTCTCTGAAGAACTACTAACCCTTCTGTTTTCTTCTTCTAAACTGATTATATCAGAAAGACTGGAATCCGACCATTTACCTGTTGACTTATATATGCAATTGCCTGGGAGTTCAAACAAGGTATGTGTGTTTCCGCTCTGGTGGATGTACAACAGTACATTGAAAATTTTGTGTGGAACTCTGATTTTGAGAATGTTTATACTAATGCCATGCAGTATGAGAAAACATTACCGCTCTTCGATCGTGCGATTGATTTTGGTTGATCATCGTTGTAACGATGCTTTGAACATGTTCAATGAATGTATTAGAAACACAAGCTAGCTGTATGAAAAAAATATCCGTTTGTCAAGAAAGTGAGAGGGCGAGCGAGCGAACGAGCGAGCGAGCGAGCGAGCGAGAGAGAGAGAGAGAGAGAGAGAGAGAGAGAGAGAGAGAGAGAGAGAGAGAGAGAGAGAGAGAGAGAGAGAGAGAGCAGATTTAAATATGACACAAAACAGTATCCAGACAAATATACCAACTGAGCAGAATCAAACACTTTTTGAACTTTAATTCCAGAAAAAGTATTCCTCAATGCGTTCGTACTCTCTTCAATCAATACTTACTCCTAGACAGTAGCCGATTTTGACTAGCTCCAATTCAACGAAACCTTTAAAGCTCAATCGAGTCTTGTCGGAAGCGGGTTTCGACACTGTTTACATCGCTTGAAGGCGTGTCGGACGCATACTTCCGACAGAGTTTGACGATTTTTAGATCATACTGCCTTTTATTAAAAGGCAATAAATCTCATTTGAGGGACAGCTTAGGGTCTTCTTTTGCAGTTGCTTCCCTTAGACCGTTCTTCGTGTATTCTGTAGAAGTTTTATTCGGATTTGAATTGTCCTTCTCTCAGTTTCCGCGATCACACGATTTTGAACACGATCACATGATTTTGAGTGGATCAAGCATTTTGTGCTCAAATCATTGTGTTTTATGCAGTTGTCATAAGTATACTATTCTCTGTAGGTCATACCAAGTGCTCGGAAGTGTAACTGAACTTGTGTGGGAGGATAGAGAGCATGAAGAAGTGGATTACAGTGTGCACAAAAAAAGTTTGTTTTTCTGCAAATGTGTATCATTTATTATTACTTAAACCATGTGAACCGTGTGGATTCCTCACTGAAGATAAGCATTTTTGATAAATATATTGTTTTTTTTTGGATCCAGTGGTGTATGTTTCATGCTCCTGGGTGAAGTGGTTGTTTTTTGTATGATTTTTTGAAAATTGCCAAAAATCGTGTGATCTGAGGGACAAACTGGTCCATTTTGGCTGTGACTTGATTGAGTTTAATCAGCATCTACAAACGCGCCCTTTAAACAATTCTCCTGAAATCCTGGAGCCCTACAGAGCCACTTGGTCACCTGGGTCTCTGTCAGATCACCGACACATACTTTGGAGGCTTGCTGTTGGGAGGTGCACGGGAGGTATCCACCTCTGTCACCACGTCATCCATCCCCCCCCCCCCTCCACCCTCCCAGCAGAACGGTTGTGGTGTCCTCAGTGACACTGACTTGTTGGAGAGGGTTGGGGTGGTGTCCTTAGTGACACTGACTAGTTGGAGAGGGTTGGGGGTGGTGTCCTTAGTGACACTGACTTGTTGGAGAGGGTTGGGAGTGGTGTCCTTAGTGACAGTCTTGTTGGAGAGGGCTGGGGGGTGGTGTCCTTAGTGACACTGACTTGTTGGAGAGGGTTGGGGGTGGTGTCCGTAGTGACACTGACTTGTTGGAGAGGGTTGGGGTGGTGTCCTTAGCGACACTGACTTTTTGGAGAGGGCTGGGAGGGGGAGGTGTCCTTAGTGACACTGACATGTTGGAGAGGGTTGGGGTGGTGTCCTTAGTGACATTGACTTGTTGGAGAGGGGTGAGGGTGGTGTCCTTAGTGACATTGACATGTTGGAGAGGGGTGGGGGTGGAGGTCTGCTGAATAGGGGACTCAGACACTGGTGTGAAGTCTGCTTCTTTGCCTACACTGCGTCCACTGTCAGCATTACCCTCATGACCTTTTGCCGGTGGCGTTAGACAGGGTGGGTGATTTGGTGGAGGATGATTTGGGGAAGGATGTTTTTCAGGATGTAGACTTGGAAGGGATCTTGTGATCTGGAGGGCGGGGGTGGGGGTTTTTAGGTGTTTTTTGTTTGTTTGTTTGTTTTTTGGGGGATTGAAGGTGCAGTAACTGAGTGGTGATGGCATCGATGCCAATCGTACATTACTCACTTCATGCGGTGCTGCACGAAGGGCTGAAACCCTAATGAAGCTGTAGGGACTGTATTGTCAGCTAGAAACTAACCCAGGGTACACAGTAATCATGGCAGCAGCACACAACTGGCATATCCTCTGACACTGAAGCGTGGTCGTTGTCTTTGGTGTTGTCACTAGTAACGCTTTCAGTGACTGACATGGATGCCGTCGTGTCTTGTTGGGGAGTTGTAAAGGGCGGTACTAGCTGAGATGGGGGCAGAAGTTACAGTGGAGGATGGGCAGGAAGACAAGTGTATTACAAGAGGATGGGAGGGACCTTGAAGCCTATGCGCTATAGGCCTAGCAAAGAGTAGCCCAGTTGGTAGAACGCCGGATTCGTGATCCTGAGGTTAAGGGTTCGAATTTCGGTATAGGGGGATTTTTCCCTCGGAGTTAACATTGGTTCTGACTCCATTCCCCATACAGTCCTTCGAATGAGACTATAAACCGAGGTTCCGTGTGTGAACGCACGCACAACATCTTGCACACACGTAAAATCCCATCACCAACTTTCGGAAGAGAAGGCCAGTTTGGCCGTTGGTATGGATGACACGTTACACATAGCATGCACCTTTCCCTAAGTTTGAGTATGGTTGACTTAATGGCGGGATGAAAAACGGTCATACACACAAAAGTGTCAGAATCTTCAATTCGATGAAGGTGGACACTCATAGAAAGAAGAAGGAGAATGGTGAGGGATTTGGGTGCACAACGACAGAGGAGATTCTGTCAATGGGTGAACAGAGCAGGCGTTGGGCAATGAAGTGGATGGCGAGGGAAGGGGAGGGAGGTAGGGAGGGTGTAGGCAGGATGAAGCGGCCAAAGAGGAGGGGGGTATTCCTTGCTCCTCTTCGCTGTGTGTGTGTGTGTGTGTGTGTGAGGAGAGTGAGTGAATGGCGGGATCAGCACGTCACGCGTGTTGTCGTTTCCCCGACGTACGCGAACTTGTCTCGTCCACTGTTCACGGCTTCCCTGGCTGCACACCAACAATTCATGCAGCAAGGCCTTGCATAAGGAGTCAAGTACTTACATACAGGCACAATTGGGTGGTTTTGAGATTTTTTTTTTTTAATTGTGTCTAAAAGTTGATTTACCTTCTGTTCTTCCACTACCCATCAAGATTC
>JADBJO010000165.1:22500-25000 GCA_016801955.1 Conus betulinus
ACACTCTACTGACAGAAAAGTACATCTATTCGATTACTTTTCCGAAGAGTCGTTCTTTTTTCAAACAACTTTGTATTTAGGCCCCCCTCACCCCCGTAATACCCCCCCCCCCCCTCCCTCCCCATCCCCATACACAGAGAGAAGACAACACGATCAAAAGGCCCTGGAGGGCTTCAAAGACGACAGGCGTTCACGCGCGGGGGAAGCATTTATCAAGGGATTTATATCTGTCAGCCCGGTAACAGTATGATGAAAATGGCAGATCTTCTATGATTGAAGATTGAAACTGGGATTGTCAGCTGCTTTCTTCCAGAACAGAAGTGATATTTAACATGATAAAAAAAAAAAAAGATTATACGGCAGGGACGGATTGGGAAAGGGCTTGGAGGGAAGGGAGTTGGGGGAGGGGCAGGGTGACGCTGCAAGGATTCTGAACACCCACATCCAACCACCTACCCACCACTTCCCTCTGGTCAGCCTTTGAGAAAACAACAATAACAACAACAACAAATATATTACAGCGCAACAACCAAGACATAGGCATGTTATTAGAGCTTATTTTCCCCATTTTGTGCAGAAATATTGTGTTGGAGCAAAATGAACTTTGTACAAATAAACATTGTAACGCACACCTCTTCTACTCTCCTACCCCACCCCCTCAATTATCGACAGCGCTCCTCCAATCTACCCATCCTCTCCCCCCCCCCCCCCCCCCTCCTCACTCACTCTGCTAACGACGACGAGACGATACGCCCCTCCACGGGATACGTTACGAAGACACAAGACATGAGGGATTTACATTGGACACTACGTGAAGCGTGCGGGTAGGTGGTAGAAGGGAAAGCATAGGGGAGTTGATGGAGGATGGCGTGGGTGAAGGGGGGGGGGGGGGGGTCTGGGGGTGAGAAAAGAGGATTGGAAAGATACTGTTAGAAAAAAGTCAATGTGTATGGACGGAAACGAAAGCTTACTGCACGACCAGTAGGCCCTTCATTGGATAAAGCAGACCTCTTCCGGAACAAACCACTTTAGCCATTGGATAGAACAAACATGTCATCTTGGACTTCACTCATCCCATAAGGCAGAGCAATATGGAAATGATAATGAAACATGAATATTCTTCAACACAATGTGTACTGGGATTGATATCAGGACTGACACAGCTTTTGTGACACGGATCCTATGTGACCATCATGAAAACATCGGATCTTCTGTGGCCATGATGAAACATCCGATACTGCAGTTATAACAGTCAACATTGGAGCGAACATAATATGATTATCAAAATAAAACATTTTGCCATTGTCCCCATATGAATCTAAGTGTTATGCTGTGCTGGAAATAGGCATTGCTTTAGTTGCTGTTTTTGTTTCGACTGCTGTCATTGTTGTCTTCTTCTCGGCTGGTTACATTAGGCTTTCTGATGAGACATACAACGTTATGTTTCCTATAAAAGAAAACCCAGGGCATGCGCTTTCACGCCATGTGTTGCTTGTGTGTGTCTATGGCATTCTGGACGTATTACTTCTCTGCCCCTCAACGTAGGAAATAGCAAACAAAAGTGAAGTGTAGACACCAGCCGACTGCACGCTCATGTCGTGTCTCGAGAGTAAACCCCACGCCATTTGCTATTCCTCTCGGCTGGAGGCTTAGCGCTATATAGCAACCACACCACGTTTGCACTGCACACTGGTGAAGGGCGAGCACGTCAGACGCACCGGGCAAGGCTGGGGGTGTGCCATCAACAGGAACCACGCCCTCTGAGGCTGACGAGGCACGTGGAGAGCTTAAATCTATCCGTCCCAACAAGCGTCTCACTTGCCTCTCTGTTTATTGGAGATCCTTGTAGCGTTGACTGTCCACGAAATGATTCGCTCATAACAAACGATTGTCGATGACCTCCCTTTTTCTCCGAGGTACATTTTTAATTTACACGAATGTATAAACTCTCTGTACAAGTGATTGTAATCTTTACGTATGGGAACTTGGAATGATTGTTATCTTTAGTATGGGAACACGGAATGTTCTATCTTCATCCATTCTCTATTTATTGTTTCGCTTTTTCTAATACTTGATTTATTTATTTATGTATGCATTCCTTTTCTAGTGTATCTCTTCATTCATTTATGTTTCTTTCTTTCTTTGTTTCTTTATTTTAGGTTTCTGTGTTTATCTGGACAGTCTTCCGAAAGATATAACGACGCAAGCTCTCGTGCTTGTACAAAATTCTTTCCTTCCTCTCTATCGCCGCTACACTCGGACTCTGGTTCTCTGATGCAATGTGTGGTGCTCCATAGAGTCTCCGCAGACCCGTTCAGCTTGTCTTTTTTAGCAGAGGGCGTCGGCCATGCCTCCTCTCAGCCCCTGGAAGGCTTCCCAGACATGGAGGACGTGCTCCGTAGAGATGGTCTGCATCTCTACAGCAGCAGAGAGAGGACGGTACAAAGCGGAAAACGCCAGGATAAATGGTCTTCATACTTCATGAAGTGAATTGAATGTA
>JADBJO010000165.1:30000-32500 GCA_016801955.1 Conus betulinus
TTGTCCCACTGTTAAACGAGTCGAACCATGTGTGCACATCAAATTTCACCAATTTGACATTAACGGCTGCGAAATGTGGCGAACTAACATCAAACCAAACCAGTGAACCGATCAGGCAGAGAGCCCATGTGCCGATCATGTCACTGGCGGAAGGTAAAATAACGTATGCCTTCGATGTTTCTCTGCGCAGTGCCAATGTCACTGGAGTAAGGCAAAGATACTTCTCCTTAAAGATACGTGTCCCCCACCAAACGCAAAATGCAAATGTCACTGGCGAAAGGGAACACAAAGATACTTACCCTATCCCTTTTATTCTGTGTCTCCGTCTGTCACAAGTCCAGCCAAAACAAAGATACTTGTCCCCTGTATCTCTTGATATTTATCTCTGACTCCACTAGCCCCATCACCTTGGCGTTTTTGATGACCCTCCTGGGCGTTGTTGATGACCTCCTGGGCGCACCGCCCTCTGACGCTCAAACCTGCCGATCTGAGACCACTCCCTGGGAGTCCTGAACTGCATGTCCCCGTGCCCCTGTGATGCCAGACCCTCGCTGTGCAGATAGGCGGCCACCTCCCTGACAGTCCAGAACAACACGTGATGGTTATGGCATTCAATGCTCTGCTCTCTCTCTCTCTCTCCTCTCTCTCTCTCTCTCTCTCTCTCTCTCTCTCTCTCTCTGGCTGTCGCTATTATATTCATTAGTATACACACTTGCTCACACGCGCTGGGTAATTCAAGAATCATTTCTAGTGTACTGGTTTTCACAATTGCAGTGAAATCACTGTGCGCCCGGCTTGTCCATATACGCTACACCACATCTGCTAAGCCCATGAGGCCACAGACTTTACAGCTAGATGAATCTAGAAATGAATAATTAGAAAGAAAAGACCAAAGAAGAGGGTATCAGGGATAAGACTTAGCAGCTGCCTGACCTATGGATTGAACCAAAGAGCTGGTCAGACCTTGGACACATGGTTACCATCGACCGCTCACTACCTACAGAGGTGATAACAACGTCACGTACCTGTAGCCCAGTCTCTTGGCGTGCAGGTAGGGTGTCAGGCCCAGGCGGTCGGCCACATCCACGGTGACCCCGAACTTGCGGTGAATGTCCACCAGCAGCCTGACCACGGGTAGGTGACCAGCCATCACCGCGTGATGCAACGCCGTGTAACTGCCGTTGTCCTTCTGCCTCAGGTCCAGGTCCGCGGCCACCTCTTTCAGCAGACACTCCACCTGCCAACGTGCAGAAGAACGAGGATTCCTAGCAGGCGCATCATCTGTTGGCTTATAGTGGACAAGATGTGTGTGTGCATTGAGCGACGATGCCTAGTATTTGACTTGTCTTTCAGGCTTGGCTCTGTTGTTGCTTTTTGAGAGGTGTGTCTATTTGTGAACTTTTCCGTATTGATCATGATGATTTGGAAGATTGACAAGAAAAGAGAGATACCTGCATTTATCCTTCGAAGCTCTCACATTTCCGATCTAAATGCCTTCGGAAAGCATTCAGATACTGTACGAAATCAATTGATGGACTGTTTCTATAGCCCCGATGGTTTTTGTGAGATAAATGCCATCCATGATATTCATGTCATTCTAATAAATATAGAGGGGTTAGTGGATAACCTGTACGATATAGTATAAAGATCATTATGGCAGCGGGAGGACAATCGATTAAGAATCATTTATGTAGTTTGGGATATAAAAGAGTCGGAGGGAGGGTGGGGGTAGTTAGTCTCATAGGTAGGCTATTTTTGTAACTTGGGTGAAGACAGTGGTGTTGGAGAACATGTATCTATATCTTGGATAATCAAGGCAGAGAGAATACATTACTATCAGGGCGTATTGTATTGAAGGCGTAATAGGGTTGGAACAGACGAACACATTAAAAGTTCAGCGTTCTATCCACATGACCACTGCTCTTGTATGCAGAGACTGATAAAGCAACAAAAACAACAAACTACTACAATCACACACACACACACACACACACACACACACACACACACACACACACACACACACACACACACACACAGATACACAACTAAATCTCACCTGTTCCGCACGCCCCAGCACACAGGCCCAGTGCAGCACGTTACGATCGTAGGTAGCGTCCTTGAACTGCGGGTCAGCCCCACGCTCCAGCAGCAGGGAGAACATCCTGTCCCGCCGCTTCCTGTCGTCGATGTGCAGGGCTGCCGTCAGCAGGCTGAAGCCGTAGTCGTTGCGGCCGTTCACCGAGGTCCCGCGGTCCAGAAGATATTCCGTGCTGCGGACTCGACCCTGAACAACACATACAGTCAGCTGTATGAAATCTTTTCAACCTTTCTTTGGATAAGCTAGTTATTTGTTATGTAGTCCTATTGCTCATTTTCTGTAACTCTCTCTCTCTCTCTCTCTCTCTCTCTCTCTCTCTCTCTCTCTCTCTCTCTCTCTCTCTCTCTCTCTCTCCGTCTCTCTCTGTCTGTCTGTCTGTCTGTCTGTCTGTCTCTCTCT
>JADBJO010000165.1:37500-40000 GCA_016801955.1 Conus betulinus
TGAAGAGAACTACGACCGAGGCTGAGCCGTCAAAAGTGTCCTGTTGTTCCCAGACTCATACCACTACATGCAGCGCTGAGCTATAAATCAAACACACTGGTTAACCTTCGTCGGCTATCTGTTCCATCATGCATTCTGAAGAACCAGCTGAAATTATTAAATGAAACACAACACGAAATTCAATTCTTTGAACAATCAAAAGAAAAAAACCAAAGAAATACAAAAAAGGTGAACCGGATATAATGGGAGCAATGGGAACAAGAACGTTCTGCTTGACTAAGTTTAACGATCGTTTGGGCAATCTAAAAAAAATAATAAATGAAAATAAAGAAATGAAAAAAAAGGTGGACCAGAAATAATGGGAGCACTGACACAAAAGAATATCCAGTTTCATTAAGATCATTTTAATAAGAGGGGGTAGTGTAGTGTATGATTGTGGTACAGCCAGCCATGATTGTTTTGTCTCCGGTGAGGACCTTTTAGGTTGTTTAACACTGGTGGATTGTGGTTTTTCGTATCATTCATTTCTTCCCCCACCGCCCCCCCCGCCCCCACCCCCGATTTCTTTCTTCTTTATTTTGTGCAAAGTTTTTCATATTTCCTTTCTTCTCTGTCTCCTTTTGATATTTTTACTCTTTTCTTGTGATCTTGTATTTAATTTTCATTTCATAGATTTGTGTTCTTCTTTGGGGTCCGTTCTTTCTTCCTCTTTGTGCCATTTTCCCTTTTGGCGACGGGTTTTTTTTTTTTTTCATTCTCTCTTTGCCTTCTTCTTTCCTTCGTTTTCACCCCATGAATTAGCAGCAAAACAACTGTAACGTCTTTCTCTGTCTGTCTGTCTGTCTGTCTCTCTGTCTCTCTCTCTGTCTCTCTCTCGCTCGCTCTCTCTCTCTCTCTCTCTCTCTCTCTCTCTCTCATACACACACATACACGTACATGCGCGCGCGCGCGCGTGCACACACACACACACACACACACACACACACACACACACACACACACACACACACACACACACACACACACACTCACACACATACAGAGAGAGAGAGGGAGAGAGAGAGAAGAGAGAGAGAGAGAGAGAGAGAGACCCAACGCATCTCAAACATGATTTACTACGTTTTCATTTCTTCTTTCTTTTCCTTTCCCATCCAGCATATTTATTCAACGCACACAGACACATACTGTGGCACGTAGACAGAACAGATCTGCCAGTGTAAAAAGTCATACTCCGGGAACCCATACGCTTTTCGGCTCATTACCTTGTTAAATGAAATATACAGTCTATTATCATAACCTCTGTACCCCCACCGATCCGGCTCTCCTCCGTTCCTTCTGCCTTCCACTCTTCATGTTCAGGAATGAAGGTGGGCCTGTCCTCACGTTAGTGATGTGATAATATTCCGTCACTGCCATCCGAGGACCAGTTGTGTGAGAACCAGCGTGCAGTGTCAGAGAAGTTTGAATGGAATTCATGATTCAGTGCACATACTTCATTGTGGGTTTCAAAGACAGGCAACTGCTTGCGGAAAATGAAGCAAAATGAACAGACAAATTACTGTACCGCCCGCCAGACGAAACGCAAACTCTTTTTGTAATATGTTTGTTCTTTCCTAGGACGGAGTAGTAATTTTTCTTTTTTAGTTTAGTTGTGGTTAATATTCATGACCCCTCTGATGTAAACAATGGAGGAAAACAAATCAAAAATACGATATCCTATTTTCCTTTTCATTTCTTCTGTTTACAGTAATAGTAAAAACAAGACCAGCAGCAATAGTAACGATAGTACCAGTAGTTCTCAGAGCAGGAGGAGGTGAAAAATCAACAGCGATAGAAATAACTTGTGAGTAACTGACATACAAACAAGAGCAGAACGATGATAAGCAGTAACAGTAACAATAGGACCATTAAAAGGAAGTCATTGAGGAGAAAGTTAAATAGCAACGGCAAAAATTTGAAGGCGTCAAAGACCGAAGACGACAGGAATTCTGCGATGACCCTACTGATCACCCGTGTTAACCATGTACAAATCACACGAAAAATAATCTTCACATTCCAAACTTTAAAAGAATTTATTGCCTATTTCTTCATGAAATGCGAAGAATTCTATTCCGAATTGGTTCTATTCAATCTGTGCAGTCTTCGACTCTCCATGGACATCAAACGTGCAGTAATGGAATATTAGTGTGTTTTGAACATAACGCATACACATGTCACTTCAAAAAGTGAAAATAGATATATGAATAAATAAAGTGAGCGACAACTGCCCTCTCTTAGTTGCTACAAGCCTTTTTCCCCCCCCCCCCCCCCCCCCCCCCCCCCCCCCCCCCCCCCCCCCCCATGCATGACTGCCTTCGTCTGGCACTTTTGCAATGGCACTCCTGACGTAGACTGACACGCACTGGTTCCAGAGTGGCTTTGTTGGATCCGGCCCCGTTTGACACACAGCTTATGGCTTTTGTTCCGTCCACCTTGCTAGGAGCCTAGAGCACTTTGCCTC
>JADBJO010000165.1:42500-47500 GCA_016801955.1 Conus betulinus
CTCTGAAGGTAAACAGCACGTAGAAAAAAATCATAAAAAGGGTTAAAAGAAAAAAAAAAGGCATTATTTGTCAGAGGTCTCATCATGCACTGATAATCAGCTTGTGAAGGTGTGCGGTTTGAGTAACATAGCATCAACTCCATCTCATTCACAAGACCTGAATGATCTTTCGCCGCACACAACAACGCTGTCTGTCACAGAGACACAAAGAAGCGCTAACGCTTGCTCCAGGAAAGCAGTTTGGCTGTCGGCGCGGTTCTGGATCCTGACAGTGCGCTCCCTTTGAAGACTTGCTTTTTCATCTGAGAGCCAAAGGGTCCATCATGGCGATGCTAGTGAAAGTTTGACACTGAAAAACGAGGGGGAAAATCGTTTCAGTGTAATCCCTACCTCTGAACATTCTTGATGCAGGTATGATTACCTACCCCCTAGTTTTCTTTAAAAAAAAAAAAAAAAAAAAAAAAAAAAAAAAAGGATATGAATACATGTTGCTCTAAGGACTGAATACATCTTGCTCTGAAACACTGACGTGTACACACCTCGGTGTGACGTGAAATATAACACTCCACGCCCCCAAATCCCCCCACCCCCCCCCCCACCCCCCGCGGGTACGAAAGGCCACGTGCCCGAGCTCACTTCCGGGGAATGATTCAACCTGACCTTGCCCTTTGTTCCAAATCACCCCCCCACCACTTCAAAGTTGTCAAAATGTCCCAAACAACATACTCTATCAATCTGAACACCTTGCACTTAAATTTTGATGGGAGCTAGGGGGGGGGGGGTGGGGTGGGGGTGATTCTGGACCTTAGGCAGAGCTACTTCCCGTCCTTGCTCCAAACTCACTCTGTGGTGGTGCGCTGGGACCTCATGGCGTGACATAAGCATGTGTCTATTCCACCGTCGTTCACATATGACAGGTGAGTTTGGGTGATATAAGCATGTGTCTATTCCACCGTCGTTCACATATGACAGGTGAGTTTGGGTGATATAAGCATGTGTCTATTCCACCGTCGTTCACATATGACAGGTAAGTTTTGGGTGATATAAGCATGTGTCTATTCCACCGTCGTTCACACATGACAGGTGAGTTTGGGTGATATAAGCATGTGTCTATTCCACCGTCATTCACATATGACAGGTGAGTTTGGGTGATATAAGCATGTGTCCTTTCCACCGTCCTTTACATATGACTGGTGAGTTTGGGTATTTGCCTATATTCATTCCATGGACCATGCCCCAAATCACTCACAGAGGAGTGGTTCTGGAACAGGGTGGGGAGTTTGGGGCGCTTGCTTTTTCTCACCTGCCAGGGTGTGATTTTGGGCGTGGATACGCACACACGCACGCACGCACGCAGGTATGCACACACATACACACACACGCGCGCGCGCGCACGCGAGCACACACATACACACACACACGCGTGCGCGCGCGCTCGCACGTACGCTCAAACGCATACACACAGACAGAGATTGAGATAGACAGAGACAAGCTGATACAGACAGACAGATAGAGAGACAGACAGAGACAGAAAGCATAATGCACACCCACTCCCAGAGGGAGAGAGAGAGAGAGTCTACAAAGTCCTCCCCCTCCCCCCCCCCCCCCTCCCCCCTTCATACATACAAAAACATACATTCCATCACAAATACCCCATCTCATCCATCCCGACCATCACCACCACCCCTGCCACACAACAGTCCTTCCCTCTTCCCCCTCTTCTCCCCCATCCCTACCACATTTTCCCTTCTCTTCGTCCCCTCCCTCCCTTTCACCCCTCCCTCCCTCCACTTCACAATAAATAGAGGGAATCCAATCGCAGACAGGACCGATGTAGCGGAAGTCAGATAGCCAATAAAACAAGCTTCCGATGAAAGGACGCACATCCTTCGCGCTTAAACCATCTCCTGCACACGGAAAAAAGCGTCCCCAGACCATCCCATGCTTTTTCTTGCTGGCAAATTGTTTTCTTGAATTTTTTTTCACACCCGCATCACCAGACCGTGCAATTGCTTCTATTCTTCATTTTAAACCTACACACAGACAATGTAACTATTGACAAAGAGCCATTCATGTTTTGTTGAATTAGCTATCACACAGATTGACAGATAGACAGGCAGACACTGTCACTTGCACTTTATTTTTTGACCTGCGCGCAGAGTCATGAATAAAATCACACCCAGAACAGTATAGTGCCAGTATTAAATGTCGATTTAATGTGCTGAATCTCTCTCTCTCTCTCTCTCTCTCTCTCTCTCTCTCTCTCTCTCTCTCTCTCTCTCTCTCTCTCTCTCTCTCTGTGTGTTCCACGTCGGTAAACGTATTGTGTGTATTTCGCTCTGCTAATCATTTTTACCCATCAGAATTGACTGCAGCCGATAACAAACAGTGAAACCTCTCTATTGAAACGTCCAGATGTTCTTAATAACAGGGGTTTTAGTAGGAGGGTGTTTTAAATAGGAGGTAAAGTTGAATTGAAAAATGCCCCCCCCCCCCCCCCCCCCCCCCCCCCCACCACGCGCCCCATCACCCACATCCCAGTCTTACAAACAAACAAGATTTTTTTTTTTTAAAAAGGTGGGGAGGGGGGATATGAACAGGCACAGTATATAATGGGAAGTCTACATTTTTCCGTAAAATAATCCAGCATCTAAAGATCCGGTGATTCGGAAAGTGTAAAAGTCAGTCATGCACTCGCTTCTCTTTATTGATCATTTGCAAACAGGAACAGGACAAAAAGGTGCTTATAAACAGGATCATCAGTCCAGTCCAGTCTCTGTCACCTAACATCCGCCTTCCCGCCTTCCTTCCCCCCCCCCCCCCCCCCCCCCCCCCCATCCTTTCCTTTCCCTCCCTCTCTTTCCGTCCACTTCTTCATCTTGACCTGAATGTATCTGCAGTTCCTTGGGAATGGGGATCAGGGAGAGAAACTGGATCGTAATGAAGTACAGAAAGGAATGTCCGAAAGCTTGGTTAGTGCATAACCGTCGTTCCTAAAAAGAAGTAAGTATGTTACTGTGCGACTGATAAATCTCTCAACCCCATCTCATTGTCACAGTGTGTTGCTTGTCTTTCATCCAGGACCATTACACACTCGGTGCTCGCTGAGAGAAGAATGGGTGAAAAGAGCTGTTGATCATTACCAATCGCCCGCTAGCTTGCAGATTCACCTGCAAATCGACACATAGATTAGTATGTATAAGGAAAAGAGACGGACTTGGAAAACAAAGTTTTAACAACCTAGTCGTTGCGTCAGCTTGTTTCCGTTTGCAACCCGTTCATCTTCAATACAAAATAGGCAAGCGCTGGCTCTGAAGGTTTTTTTTTTCTGGTTGAATACTGCCATATTCATTTTCCACGCAGCATAAATGGTAAACGTCCTGTGGTTGATGCGATGATGTGTGCATATTCTCAGAAATGATTAACTGTTTGTTTGATCAGTTCGTCCTCTGTATAAATGTTGTTGCGATTTCATTCGGATACAGCTTGATGACGTTTCGTTTCTTCGTAAGCTACTAATGTCCTGTCTGAAAGAGTAGCATGTATATAGAAGTATAGTGTGTGTGTGTGTGTGTGTGTGTGTGTGTGTGTGTGTGTGTGTGTGTGTGTGTGTGTGTGTGTGTGCATGTGTGTGTGGGGGGGGGGGATGGTGCGTGTGAGTGTGACTCCTTCAATTCTTTTAGTGACTGAGAGGAACAAAGGAAATCCCACCTTCTGTCATGAGGGGTTTTTGTTGTTGTTGTTGTTGTTGTTGTTGTTGTTGTTTTTTACCGATTGTTTACTGGTTTAGAACTCATTAACCACCCATCTTCACCCCCATATTTCCCTCCTCTTCACCGCTTCTTCCCTCCCACACACATTGACTCCCACTGCCTCACCTCCTCCCTACGCCTCCCTAGCTCCCCCCTCCCCCCCCCCCCCAACCCTCCACCGTTCTCCTTTTCCCCCTCACCCTAAACTAAGTGATCCACCGTCGCATTTCAAGGACTGAACACCAAGGAGTGACATCAATTGCATTTTTACCATTCAGTTTTTTATTGTACCTTGACTCGCAGCGCTCGCATCGTGTAAGACAGACTACAATACCTTGACTCGCAGCGCTCGCATCGTGTAAGACAGACTACGGATACGTTCATCGCAGGGAGAGCAGGTTCCGGAGCGCTCGCATCGTGTGACAACCACGCGACTGGTCTGAAGTCTTTGAGGGGATCAGGTTCCGGGGAAAAGTGGTCTGAGTCTTTTCAGGGGAAAAGTGGAGAGTTCTTTTTATTTCTGAACTGTCTCAACATGGATTAAAAATGATTCCATGTTACCTGAAATTTAGAGAGTTTGCGTAGCTCAGAGAGAGGGAGGGAGGGAGGGAGGGAGAGAGAGAGAGAGAGAGAGAGAGAGGAGAAGAGAGAGAGAGAGAGAGAGAGAGAGAGATGACAGACAGACAGACAGACAGAGAATGTCTGATTCTTATGATTAGTGTTAGCATATAAACCCAAGCCAAGGCAGTCAATGTTCAGTTTGATGTTCACATTCACCTGACAGATACACACTCAGGCTCGACTATTCCATGACATCGGGAGAAAGGACCTACCAAACTATCGCCACCAACACGGCGGCAACACGTTAACAGGGGCAGCGAAAATACCCATTTTTATGCTAAAAGTAAAAAGGATTTGAAACACCCGACCTCAGATAGCGACTACAACATTCTACCCCTTGACCTTCTGACCACTGGCCCTCGCCCAAATGGTCCATGAAATGTCTAGGAATCGTCCAGTTCAGCTGGAAGTTTCGGTCAAGCACAAGCACGGACAAGCAGCCGGTGTCCTCTCTCGATCCCGTGTGAACGTTTGTACGTGGGCACCACTTACCTCAGCTCTTGCATTAACCCATCGACACCCCCCCTCACTCCTCCACCCCTCCCAAAACCAAAACGTTTATGTGCGTTGGCACTGTACGAGGCGGGAGCTTCAGGACAAACGTAACGCCCCCCTCTTGGGCTGATT
>JADBJO010000165.1:52500-67500 GCA_016801955.1 Conus betulinus
GTCATCGTTGTCTTAAACGTTTTCTTTCCTTTTTGTTGTTGTTGTTGTTGCTATTGTTGTCGTTGTTGTTGTTGTTGTTGTTCTTGGGATTTTAAAAAAAAACTTTTTCCTCTTTTCGTTCTTTTCCTCTGTCTTTTACGTCTTTATTAACATCTCCTCCTCCTCCTCCTCCTCCCCTCCTCCTCCTCCTCCTCATCATTCTCCTTTGTGTCTGTTTGTCTGTATGCCTTTCATTCTGTCAATCTTTCTTCTTCTTTTCATCTTTTACCTCTTCTTCTCGTCTTGTTTTCAATATTCTGGTTTTCCAATTCAGTCTCTTTTATTTCTCGTCTCTACCAACATGTATTTGAGTGAGCGTGTGTTCACGTGAAACTTACGCTTCTGGTATGGGTGAATACGATTATTTCACCCCCCTTGTCTATAGGGCTCAAGTGTTGAATGGACAATAAAAAAAATATCAATGTCAGTGTCAGTGTCTCTTTCAGTTCCTCTATTTTCCCTTTCAAGCGCAGGGGTTAAGTTTCACGTGCCATCAGACATGTGTATGTAAATGGGAACATTCACATGAATGCATTTTAATACTGAGAAACGTCACCCATCCCATCCATCTGTTTCCAAAGGCACTTGGTATCTGCTCTACTTCTCAGACCATTTATGTTCTGTTTGGTAATACTTACCTCTTCACTGTCTATTTCTTGTTTGTCTGATTACCGTTTTTTTTTTTCTCAGGATCAATATTTTTTTGTTCCACTGAAAAGGGTTTCTTCTAGTGGGGCATGGGGCTTTGGTCTTTTTAGTGCGGAATGCAGTTTGGTCTTTAATGTATATGAAACACACACACACACACACACACACACACACACACACACACACACACACACACAGGCACGTATATGGAGCGGTAAGCCATAGATAATAAACAAGTATTGTAATTCTTACTCCGCTAGCGGAACATTGAAAGGTGTATCACTCCACCCCAATGGTTGCGGGATCCATTCCCGTAGCTAACAGGCACGCAAGAGGCACACGGACAAAAAGAGTTAACTTTTCCTGACTGCACACATTCAAAGGGACGAGGCAAACCGGCGCTGTTCTTTGACGACGCACTGTTCCCCCTCCTCCCCCCCTCCTCTCTCTCTCTCTCTCTCTCTCTCTCTCTCTCTCTGCCCGCAGAATGCAGTTTGAATTTCACACTGACAATTGTCTCGAGGAAACAAACAATACAATCCAGGCGAGTACATTCCTGTTCAACCTAACATATACGATCCAGCACAACACAGTTGTATTTCTTTCAACAAATATGATCCAGAGCAGTACGATTCTGTTCAGTTCAACAAAATTCAACCCGTCCGATACAATCTTATTCAGTCCATTCCAACACAAGTCGTTTCCGCACAGTACTATTTGATTCTATTTCGTACATACTCGTATTTGCATGTTAGGTGTATTTGTATGTTAACGGGGGGGGGGGGGGGGGGGGGGGGGGGGGGGGGGAGGCGTGGGGGGGGTATTCTACCTTTTTTTTCTTCCGTGTAATACTACTAACTGAAGATTCCTTCAAGATTCATTCACTATTTGATTCAACCAAATCCGATCCGGTACGGTACACTCCCATTACAGAATTCTGTTCAATGCAATCCTTTTCAATCCAGCCAACCAAATACAGTTCATTTCAATGCAGTCCTATTCATTCTTTCGAAATATAATCCAGTACAATGCAAAAGATAGAGAATGTCACCCGTTTGATTAATCCTGGAACCTCTGCCGCTCATTTCAACCGGCGCCCTTCGCAGCCCCCGTATCATCCTGCTTAGCTGGATTGTTCCTTTATTTTCTTTCTTGCCCCTTCATCCCGCCGCCGCCACCACCACCACCACCACCGCCCCACTCCTTATCCCCGGTCTCCCCCACCCCACCCCTTCCTCTCCTCTTTTCGGTTCTATCACATTCGTAGTTTCGCCGTTCGATTATCCCTTAGTTGTTTCCCTTTAGTTTTTCCAACATTGTCTTTTTTCATCAGTTGTCTGAACATTCATGTATTTCCTCTGTTCGCAAATTTCATCATTTATCCACCACTTCCGACTCTTCAACCACTGTCTTTTTTTTCCCTTAACCTTTCTATACTTTTTTGTTCTGTCCCACCCCCTCCCCTCTCGGCACACCCCCTCTCTCCCTCCTTTTGCACTCCTCCCAATATCATGTCATCCAATCCTCTTCGCATACAGAGAGAGAGAGAGAGAGAGAGAGAGAGAGGTCACTCATGAAGGCATGCACACACGATCGGACACTAAACAAACACAAAAACACGCGCGTGCACGCGAACAGACACCACACACAGGCGCACGCGCGCGTGTGCGCGGAATTGCTCGGGTGCATACCTTTGCAGGTTTTTATTCTTTGTTTGGAGCGCTAGTTTACTACCAACCCATTGTGTGCACACGTCTTACGAGATTTGTTCCCCTTGAAAGCTTCTCCTACATCGGAGAGACAGACAGCTCAATCCGGTAAGTCCCCATTTTCATAACAATGGCCAGGGTTTGTTTTGGGGGTCGTTCCCGTTAAGGCCCACGACAAACTTGGCCCAGTAAACATGTTTGTGTAGAGCATTGCCGTTTGCAGGCAGAGAAAGGTATTGAGCCCCAATGACTGCCTAATGGTGACATCCAACCGTTCCCTGTTGTTTCATGTTGACATTCAAAGCAGTCCGGGTTTCTCAGATCTCAGAGAACAAAGACAAAACAAACAAACCAATAAACAAAGAAACAAAACAGAGACAAAGTCAGTTCCAAAGTGAGATGACTGAAAGCGGAACTTGAAACAAACTTAAAAGAAAAAATTGCTATTTCGCCACACAAAAGGGACAAACAACAAGACATAACACAACGCGTTTCGACCTCTTTGGTCCTCTTCAGGCAATACAAAGGCTACAACAATCAGACCAATGAAAACAAAGAACGAGCAATTACTTTTCTTTGCGCCCAATATGAGAAAAAAAGCGATGTGTTCTTCGTTTTCATTGTCCTGAATGTTAGAAAAAAACCATCTGAATGCATCTCTAAAAGCGCTTTTCAGAAAATAAGAAAAAAAAAAGACAAAAGAAATCATCCGAAAGAGAGTGTGCAGTCTTACACCATCCACAACTCTGGCCTTTCCTCCATCATCCCCCCCCCCCCCCCCCCCCCCCCCCCCCATGTCCCGTTCCCCAGTTTCCTCCCACCTCCACCCCCCTTCTCGCTCAAAGAAAAAGTTCTCGGCTCGTTGAACAAGAATAAGTTCTGCTGCCACTGCTCATCTCTCCCCACCCTACTCTCCCCACTTTTCTTCTCTTCTGCCTTCAATTATGTTTTGACGAGTGCGCTTTATTCGATAAAGAAGAATGTTCGGCTGCTATTTTCCTCTCTCTCTCTCTCTCTCTCTCTCTCTCTCTCTCTCTCTCTCTCTCTCTAAAAAACACACACACACACACACACACACACACACACCACACTACACACAACACACACACATACACACACACACACACACACACCGCTATCAAAACATCGCCAGGCCCGAGGAAAGAAGCGACCTGCAGTGTCTATGGGAGACCATTGTATTGCTCTCAAAGGCACGTCTTGAAGCGGATGACACTCAAACTCGTTGGGGTCCAATTTTTTCCCGTTAGAATACTCCGCTCACGCGGTGAGAGATGAAAGAGCTGTTCCATTACCATGTTGAAACCACTGACGTAAATTGAGCCCTCCAATCCCCCAATCACCAAGCCGTGACGGTAATTTCTGAACGGCAAGGATTTGATTAACCCTTTTTTCTTCTTGGAGGATTTGACATTACAGGGGCACAAAAAAAAATCACACGCTGTCATTTCGCCTTGCTCAACCGTTTTGCTTTGTACTTTCTGTGTGGGTGAATGAAAAAAAAAATCAATCTTTTTGTGATTACTGTTCATTGTTGTATGAGAACAAAAGGAGATCTTTTTGTAATTATTTACATCATGGTATGAGGAAGGGGGGGGGGGGGGGGGGGGGGGGGGGGGAGCCAGTGTGCTCGGTTGCCGCGAGATTTCAGTCCAATCGCAGTATTTATTGTTGAACAGTGTGTGTGTGTGTGTGTGTGTGTGTGCACGCACTTACGCGAACATGCATGCATGTGAAAGTATGTGTGCATAGGTACATAATTATGCGTGCGTGCATGCATATGCCATGTCTTAAGCAATGAGATAAATAAATTTCTGTCACCAAACAACAATCTGATAATGCATCAATGAATTGGCACGCCCAATTCAGAGCGAAACGAACTCTCAAAACGCCGGACGGGTCGAATGGATACCTGGGGAAAAATGGGAATGGTCAAAACGGGATACCCCTTCCCCTTCATTCCCTCCCTGAAATACTGTGAAAGACTACTCCGCCGGTTTTAACGCTCCGCTTAAAAAAAAAATAATAATGAAAAAAAAAGAAACACACACACACACACACACACACACACACAGCTGCAACGGTCAGGTAAACAGCACTCTTAACAAACAAGCGGCTCCCAATGGAGATGAACGGCGGTGGCAATTTATGCAGGCTTTTTGTCTGTCCGGTGTGTCTGGTCTCGCCTTTGTCCGCCTGTAATGGACCGGTGCTGTGTGGTCCCCTTCATACCTGTGACCTTGAGGAGTGGCACTGGCACCATGGGTTCAATGGACCCCGCAGGTGCCACAGTCACAGACTGGGGACTGGCGGAGGAGGGGGGGTGAGGAGGAGAGAAGAGGAGGGGGGGGGGGTGGAAAAGGAGTTCTTCGTGTTTGTTAAGATCGGGTGAACGTTGACTGTTTGTGTGTATGTGGTTGGTTATTGTTGTGATTGTTGTTTTTTGTTATTGTCATAAGAAGACTTCTACTTTGTGCTTATTCTCACTTAGTCCAGTTCTTCGTTGTTGTCCTTCCTTCACCTACTTACTTGTTAGTAGACAGCCTCCTTCATTTTACTCATTATCGTTCATTATCATTATTACCATTATTATAAGTATTATTGTTGGTGCTATTATTACTATTATATTATTATCATTATTATTTTCATTATTATCATTACTATTGTTATTATTATTATGATTAGTAATATTATTATCATTATCATTATTATTACCACCATCATTATTATTGTTGTTGTTGTTGTTATAACGTTATTCTTCTCTTTCTCCATCTCCTCCTTCTTCTTCGTCGTCGTTGTAGTTCTACTTGTCTTTGTCTTTTTTTTTTTTTTAACAAATCTAAATACATGTTAGCGAACCACCAAGAGAAACGTGGAAAAACGAGTCACAAGGAAAAACACGACGCGTTTCGACCTCTTAGGTCTTCTTCAGACAAAACACAAACAAATAGGACAATGAAAATGAACGAGTTATCACTTAGCGCCTACCTTGCGATGAAGAGACCAAAGCTAAGTGACAAACTCGTTCATTTTCATTGTCCTATTTGTGTCTTGCCTGAAGAAGAAGACCTAAGAGGTCGAAACGCGTCTTTTTTTTTTTTTTTTTTTTTTTTTTTTTTTTTTTTTTTTGTCTTGTGACTCGTTTGTCCACGTTTCTCTTGGCAGTTTGCTAACATTTATTTAAGATTTGTTTAGATTTCCGCCTGCAGTCGTCTCACTTTGCAACTAGATTCTTCTTTTTTGTTTTTCAGCTTCTTCTTTTTGTTGTCCTTTATCAACATCGTCATCTCTCTCTCTCTCTCTCTCTCTCTCTCTCTCTCTCTCTCTCTCTCTCTCTCTCTCTCTGTCAGCCACCCACCCATACCCACTCTCCTCTCTCTCCCCCCCCCCCACACACACACCCACACACACGTCGGCAAAGAGAGAGAGAGAGAGAGAGAGAGAGAGAGAGAGAGAGACACAGACAGACAGACAGACAGACAGACAGACAAAGGTCAGAGAGAGAGAGAGAGAGAGAGAGAGAGAGAGAGAGAGAGAGAGAGACGCGTGCATTCCTGTATGGGCTTTCATTCTTTGTTTGGGGAACGACTTAACCGCCTGTACATTGTGCAAACAGGATGTAGGAGATTTCTCCCCCTGGCAAGCTTCTCATACATCGGAATGCTAAGTAGACCGGGTCAGGCCCATCTTCACAGGGAAAAAACTGCGATGACCAAGATTTCTTTGAGGTCAGTCAGGTAGGGCCTTGAATCATTTTTTTGTGGGGTTTCGCCGCTTGCAGGCAGGTCTCTAGGAACTAGGTTCTGCTGGTAACCAGGATTGAGGGCATCGTTCATATTGTTTAATGCTGACATTCTGATCAGTATTTCTCAGATCTAAGACAATATCAGGGACAAAGACCAACATGACCAAGAGATTTTCAACAAAAAAAAAGGGGGGGGGGGGGGGGGGGGGGGGGGGGAGGGGTGGGAGAAGGGGTGAAGATGAGGGGGGGGGGGGAGATAAAACAGAATAACAGCCACCGACTACATAATGAATCGCAGCGGCATCTGTGACGTTCTCGTGCACTTTTTTTTGGTTCAATTTCGCTCTCAATTCTGGTTCTCTCTTCAATCTGTAGGAATTATTTTACATCTACACATCTTCTTGTCAGCTCTGCTTTTTTTTCCCCCCTTTTTTGTGACATTTCCAAGTACGCTCATTGCAGAAAAAGAAGTGGGAAAAAATAACCGGTAAGGGATTCTTTCTCTTTTGGAGTTCCTCGATACGAAACAACAGCTCTTCTTTTCTCAGACTCTTCAATTCCCTCATGGCACTCAAGACAGGTTTAAAAAAAAAAAAATCTCTTCTAACATAGTAGTATAATATGCAATGTTTGCGTGGTTGTGTATTGTTGGTTTAGTAAGTATGAGTGGGGTTAGAATTGTTTTTGTATATCTATCCTTATGTCCACTACATATGTGAATCAAGGGTCACTGAATACATGCCATTAGTCATCATGTCATCTTAAGAAACATTATCAGTAGGTGTGTGTGTGTATGTATGTATGTATGTCGTGTGTGTGTGTGTTTGTGTGTGTGTGTGTGTGTGTGTGTGTGTGTGTGTGTGTGTGTAAATACGTGCTTAAGAAATATCCGATATTCTTATTAACAGTAATAGTAGTAGTAATTGTTGTAGTAGTTATTCTTCTTGTTGTTGTTGTAGCAGCAGAAGTAGAATTTAACCAGTCCTGGCTTGTGGATTCAAGAATCAGTCTTTGACAATCATTGCAGGCGTGGATGGACCGAATGGGTGGAGGAAGGGAAGGAGGGGGGGGGGGGGGGGGCAGATGGCAGAGGGAGGGAGGGTTGTGGAGTGGTGAGGGTGACAAGGGAGGGAAGGGGGTCCGGAAACTGAAACAACAAAATTTGATTAGGCATTCCAAAAAAAAAAGAGGAAACAATAAAGAAATCATCAAAAGACTACACATACAGTTATACATCCCCCCCACCCCCTCCCACGCCACTCCTATCCCCGACCCCCATCCTCTGCCCCACACTCACCCCATGCGCCATCACCATTTGCATAGAAACGTTTCGGTTCGCTGAACAAGAGTACAGTCTGTTGCCGCTATTCCTCCATCCCTTTTCTCTCTCTCCCCGCCTATAATGTTTTGGCGAGAGCACGTTATTCGGCATACAAAAATAATTAAGTTTGGCCGCTATATTCCTCACCCCATCCCATTCTGTACCTCTCATACCGTCCTCCTCCCCAACCCAAAGTCTCTCTCTCTGCCTCTGTCTCTCTCTCTGTCTTTGTCTCTCTCTCTCTCTCTCTCTCTCTCTCTCTCTCTCTCTCTCTCTCTCTCACACACACACACACACACACACACACACACACACACACACACACACACACACTCACTCAAAATCATTTTCAGGTGTTTACTGATGGTTCAGTTTTAGATGATGGAAATGTTGGTGCAGCATTTGTTATTCCTTCCCTTAAAACTCAAAGATCGTTCTTTCTGGGTAGCAATTTATCGATACTTACAGCCGAATTAGTAGCTATAATGATGGCAATGGAATTTCTAACAGATCTTCCCATTAACATCGCTCAGGTAGTTTTCTTTGTAGATTCAAAATCAGTCCTACTTGCCCTTGACTCCTCTAATATATCGACCCGAGCCGACCTTGTGTTTGAAATTAATATCTTTTATACTGTCTGGCGTCTAAAGACATTTTTATAGAATTTTGCTGGATTCCTTCGCATACTGGTATACTTGGAAATGAACTGGCTGATAGGGCTGCGAAAAAAGGTGCTAAAAAAGCAGGGTCATTTTCTGAGTTAAAAATAAAACCGTCAGTAGTGGAATGCTATCGTACCCTTGAATCGACTGCACGGAAGAGAGCTCAAACAAATGTTGATACGCCTACCGAGATTTCATCCAACCAATGGGAAGCTTTTCCATTAGACCTTGTATTAAGAAAAACGACTGATCTTCCAGTTTATTATTCCAGACAAATATCTTCCCTTATAATTCGATTAAAGCTAAATGCTTTAAAAACAAAGTTTAGTAAGAATACTAACTGTATTTGTGGTAAAGAGATAACACTGAACCATATTCTGTTCAATTGTCACAAGTTGACTACTTTCTTACCAACATCTTTGCGATCTAACACTTTTTCTGAAAAAAACTTGCAAGATCTACTTTCGAATCATTCTTTGATGATCGAAATTGCTGAATGCTTAATACATAGTCCGATTGGGGTTTTTATTTAGATAGTTTTTTGAGCTAATTCATTTTGGTTAAGATAGTGAATGGATTTTTGTTTTTCTTGCTATATGTTAATTTTTTTTCCCACTAACTGTTGTATTTAAGATGATTGATCTGTTTAATGTTCAGTTTAGACACATATACAGATACATACACGTACACACTCACATACAAAGGCCTACATTCATGCTTACACAACACACATAGGCTTATTCATTAATCAGTCAGTCAGTCAGGCACTCTCTTCTTTCATTCACGTCTGATATCACTCAAAGTGAACAGACGTTAAACAGAAGTACGAACGAACGAACACACACACACACACACACACACACACACACACACACACACACACACACACACACACACACACACCTTCCCGCTCAACATCGTTTTGGCCACTGTAGACCTAGAAGTCTTGAGGACCTCAAATCCTGGACAAGAGAGATCCGCCCCTGCATTTCTGTTCTAGCTGTTTTCCCGATCCGGTATACGTTCCGTAATTACCCTACTCACGAACTCACTCCTGCGACAGGTGAAAAAGGGCACATACCCAAAGTCAACCCACCCCCACTATGGGAGTAGACCCAGACCGATGTCCCCGTTCGTTCCACTTCCTTCCCCCAAAATTCTCAGTGTCCCAAACCACAAGATACAGTCATCAAAGCACATTGCACCTGAATTTGAGGAAGAAGTGATTCTGGATCTGGGTCAAATCTTTCCCGCCCTGTTACAAAACTATTTGCTTGGTGAATGGTTTGGGGCATGGTCCAGAACATGGTATGGAGTACTTTTAGGCTTATGCTCATTTCCATCTACCTGTCGCGTGGTGTGGGGCACCTGCCTATACGCACACCATAGGGTGTTTCTGGATCATGCGCTAAATCACACACCAGAGAGTGGTTTTGAAACAGGGTGGGAAGTAGTTCTGTCTCAGGTCCAGAATCACCCCTTCCTCAAATATTTGTGCTGAAATTTCTGCAGTCTGGCGTTTCAAAAACTTGAAAGGGGAGAGTGATTTTGGAACAACAGGGGAAATACGCCTAAATTCACTCCCGGGAAGGGGGGGGTGGAGGTGAGTTTGGTCACATGCCCTTTCTCACTCGCCGGGGAGTAGTTTCAGGCGTGGAGCGCCAGCGGAAAAACACGACACCGGTCTCATAATAAAACCAAATAGATAAGAGTTGTCGGCTCGAAAAACACCCTAACCTGGGCACTGTATAAACTAAATCCTGCAAACTTAATATGTGAGAAGAGCTCTCGCCGATAGTTCACGAGAGCTGACTGATTTCAATCGTATATCTATGAAACTGAGAATAGGTCTTCACTAAGTGGCCGCCAAAAGATAACACCTTTTATCGACCCAGAGTTCCGCCGAAGCTGCCATAAGCCGACACGCTTCCAGAAATTACCAGCGACCCATTTCATTGAAGACGCCTCGATTATTATTTCTTTAGATGATAGATATAGATAGATAGATGGTCTTCTTCTGCGTTTTAGTTTGAAAAAGGTTTCAAATCAACCGAAAATTTGCATTTTACAGTGTTGTTGTTTTTTTTTTATTATTCAGTAGATAGATAGAGAGATTAATGCATACAGATCCATAAATATACAGGCAGACATACAGACAGATAGATAGATAGGTGTGTGTGTGTGTGTGTGTGTGTGTGTGTGTGTGTGTGTGTGTGTGTGTGTGTGTAAATGCTGATTCTGGGACACTTTTATAACATAATCTGTGAAAGGAAATGAACTAGAAAAGGTCAACCGTCACACAAATTCGCTACGAGTTCTTTTGGGCATAAAAAAAAAAACGATTGAATGGAATCCGAGATCGGTTCAGCGAGTGCTACTTTTCGCTTCGTTACCTTACCTCTGTTGATTGAATGGCATCAGGAATGGGCTCAGCGAGCACTAATTTTTGCTGCTTTATTCTGTAAGTAATGACAGTGTAGAATGGGAGATGGCTTCACTTTCAGTTTTCTGATGCCGCTGGATACAACGGTATGAAATTTAACAATCCCACGTAGATATTAGCAATAGTCTGTCTCAGTTTATCAGAAAATGGGGTTATTGAAAAAATCATTGCTTTGCGATATTCAATAGATTTTATACTTTTTTTTTCAAAACACAGTGGTTATAAATGTCAAAATCTCTGGTGTGCCATTCTTTGAGTTGAATATGTACGTTTCATACTCACATGGACACGTAGACTGATTCTGTTATTATTTGTTAATTGTCTTTGTCATTTCCAAATGTGTACATGTGCCATCCGCGTATCATCTTTTCATTTTATTTCATGTATTAAAAAAAAAAAAATTCGGAAACGTATTGAAAGGTGTATTTTAAAAAAACTGTTGATTTGAAGCTACTTTTTCCTCCGTGACCATGCGAGTTATGATGCAACGAAATCAAGGATGGGTTCAAAAGAGCACGATTGTTGGATACATTATGGTGCCTACCAATGACGGAACGAAGTCAAAGACGTATTCAGTCTGCTCTATTCTTTGCTACACTATCATATAACTAACGATGGAATGAAAGCAGAGAGAGGTTCAGTCAGAGCTGTTGTGTCCTATATTGTCCTACTGCTGATAATCGAGTGGAATTAGAGATAGGTTCAGCTAACGCTTACCCTGAAATTAAAGATGGAATGGAATGGAGTCAGCAATGGGTTCATCCAACACTAATGTTTGCTGCTTGTCCTACAACTAATGCAGGTTGGAATTAGAGATAGGTTCAAAAAGCACTGGTAGAATGCCGGACTCGTAATCCAAGGGTTGCGGGATCGAATCTCCGCCGGGCCGTTTCGGTACAGGTGGGTTTTTCCCTCGGAGTTAACATTAGTTCTGACTCCATTTCCCATACAGTCCTTCGAATGAGACTATAAACCGAGGTTCCGTGTGTGAACGCACGCATAACATCTTGCACATACGTAAAATCCCATCACCAACTTTCGGAAGAGAAGGCCAGTTTGGCCGTTGGTATGGATGGCACGTTACACGTAGCATGCACTTTCCCCGAAGATGGAGTATGGTTGCCTTAATGGCGGGATAAAAAACGGTCATACACACAAAAACTCCACTCCCTTTGTTAGTTGATGGGATTAATACTTGTCTGTCCATATAGGGAGTGTCCTCAGGAGTATCAACCTGCCTACGCAGAAGAACAAGAAGCTTGTCGTACTACTAATGATGGACTGCAATCAGAGATAGGTTTCAACATGCACTAATTTCTGCTACTTGTCCTTCAACTTATAATGACATGGATCAGCCAGTTCTATCTTTTTTTTTTCCATTTCTCCTACAGCGAATGGTGGGATGGAATCAGAGGTAGGTTAGCAGCACTGTTTTTTTGGCTATTTTTTCCTACTATTAATATTGGAATAGAATCAGAGATAGATTCAGTCTACAGTACTGTTTCATTACATTTTCCCCACAACTAATGCTTGAAGGGAATCAGAGATACATTAGGTCTGCAGAACCGCTTCCTACATTCTCTCGTTACTTATGCTTGAATGCAATAAGAAATACGTTCAGACTGAGCCACTGTTTGCTATATCATCCTACAACATGATTAAATGAAATCAGAGATTGGTTTAAGTCAGTCTTACTTTTTTTTTTTGCTGCATTGAACTGACTCACAACAGAAGCTGGTTAATCAAGTTATTACCTTTGTTTGTTTTTTTTTCTATTCTGTAAGTAATATTTGAATGGAAACAGGGGAGTGTATGGTGTGGGCTACTTCTTCGTACACACTGATTTATGAATAGTCCCTACCAAACTTATCAAACGTAATGAGAAAGATGGAGAGAGAGGGGTGGGAGGAGACAGGGGAAGTGGGGACAGTGTGAGATGTAGTTTACAGCCGAGGACAATTAGAAGAATGCAGGCGAAGGAGGAGCTGATAACTAGTGAGAATTATAACAAAAGAGAAGGAACGGATAAACAGACAAGCATGGCGAAAACTGATTCTATTGGACAATACTTCTTTTGTTTTTCCACGAGCTTTCACCAAACTCAAAACAGTTCGATTTGCCGCTTAGCTACCTTGCTGCACAATACTTACTGCGATCTCTTAGAGTGAGATCTTCAGTGCCCTGTCCTCTCTCTACAATTCCTGTGAAACACGCAACCAATGTACCCTCAACCATCCTGTGGATAGCTGCCCACCCCCCTCTCTCCCCAGCCTCTCCACATTCTCACATCACCCCCACACGCACACACACATTCCATTCCTCAGATCCCCTACTCTCCCTTCCACCCCCATCCCCCAAATCACCACGTCTTACTTAAAGCACAAAGCTTAAAACGCACCGTGAGGGGAATGCCTTTGAATACAGATCTATCTTAAGACTGATTTTAAAGTCGGACAGAGATGAGATGTTGCACAAATCGGATAGCAACATGGCCACAAACCTTCTATGCAAAGAAAAACTAAAGCTGCGTTTTTCTATGATGATCTTCGTTTTGCTGCCTCGAAGTTTCAAGAGCTACCCATGAGACGAGCGGGGAGAAACGGTAGGCATCGGTGCTAAACTAGGCGGGAAAAATACGGCTGAAGTCCAAAGATTGAAATTAGTCTTTAACCATTTAATTCTTTTTTCTTTTCTTTTCTTTTTTGCATAAATGCAGATTATGTTACCATTAATTCAGCAGAATAAATCCGAACAAAATGTATAGGGATGTATAATCCTTTACCTATAATCACTCTCTTACAAGGAATGCGATAAGCGTTTCAATGGATTGGAAAGAAAGGGAAAGGCTATGGTGGAACAGACTTGGGCGGGGAGGGGTGGGTGTGGTAAAGAGAGTAGGGGTAAGCCAAAAACTTAAAGTAAAAAGTATGCCAGCGAAAAGTGACACCAAACCGCAGTAGGGACGGGGAAAAGATCAGAAAGAAACAGTCTAGTGTTTCGGCGCGTCTTCATTGCCAACAACACCCCTGCTTTATCTGTTCACGCCGGTAGGCGTTATATCACAACAAAGCACGGGGTCATCGATACTTTCCGGTACAATAGGAAATGTGCACCTTCACCAAAGTCAGGCCAGTGATATCAAGCCGCAGTTGTCTGTCATGGTGTCCTTGTGTGTCGGCCACAAAGCCCGTGTCAGGTAGAACGAGATCCCTAGATTTTTCAGATCGGAATCCTATAACACCTAGACCCTGTAATACGTGAAGAGTTTTAACAATGGGATCTCTCAGTCCGTGACCAGTTAAAGAGCTAGGTCTTTTAAAAGGTGTACAGTTTAGCAACTGGATCTTTCAATCCGTGAAAAGTTAAATAGCTGGGTCTTCTAATAGGTGTATAGTGTAGCAATTGGATCTGCCAATCCGTGAATGGATGAATAGGCTGGGTCTTTTAACATATGCTTAGGTTAGCCATTTTCTTTTAATCCGTCAGCAGTTGAATAAAAGGATTTGAATACGTGAATGATTTAGCAAGTGGATGTTTTTGTTGCTTGTAGACTGTAACTGGCGAATTCTTCATTACGTAAAACCAGATGAACATTTTGGTCAAATAAAAAGAAAGTTACGAGAACCACATTTTCAGCAGACATGGTTTTCTTTGTTGCTTCTGGCCATGGCAGTTAGTGTATGACCCGTAAACTAACAAAAACGTATACAGTGTTGTGCAAATGCTAAGAGACCAATGTTACGATAGCCTTTAGAGATCTCGATGAGGGTTGCACGAAAAAAAAAATGGAGTTCAAGGTAGCCGTGTTTTCTGCTCTTTTATGACCCCCTCTGCTGCGCCGTCTTAATAGGACAGAGTTGAATAAATGTAGGCCAACATTATTTTCTTTTTTTTTCTGTTTTTCTTTTTTCCCCTACTTGCAGTAAGTAAATGCTGTCAATAACATAATCTTCCACTTGGATGCATCGCGAACTATTCTCAATAGGCACAAAATTATCCTTTCATACATAACACACACAAAAATTCCACCCTGATTACACCAGCATTTCCTCCCGTCCCCTCCCTCTTCTCCTCTCTTTTCCCTTTACTGTCAGAAAAAGTTCAAAGAACTTCTCTTTAAGTATTTCGGCAACTTCGTAATTACGCGTCGATGCTATTGACTGTCAAAGTTCGCGAATGTTTCACGATTGTATCACAATTACTCGCATTGCGCCCATCTCACAATCTCTCCGCAACAACAACAACAACAAAAGGGGGGGGGGGGGGGGGGGGGGGAGGGGGGGCGGGATCGGTGAAATGTCTTTTCACGTCTTTTTCCGCGTTGGCTATAATAGTGTTTGCAAACCGTTGAGGATCTCTCTACTACTGCATTAAAGCGTTTTGACTCGTCAATAGTAATATAAGATTGTAGGCGA